>ML685888.1:789264-859644 GCA_007922175.1 Pelusios castaneus | reverse complement strand
GGTGGCAATCAGCTGAAGCGGAGCCCATATGTCAATTTCACTGCTCAGCTGGATCAGTGAAATTGACATAGTTGACAGCTCCCATGTCCCAGAGTGGCCTTGATTGGCACTCTGGGACATTTCCGGAGGCCAATCATTACGCGTTAAGCGTACACACGAGCTCAAACGCGCAACAGATGATCCGCAACAGCTGTTACCACTCTCGTCCGAGTGGTTGTTGGATTGCGCGACAACAAGGCAGTTAACGCGCAACAGCTGTGTTGCATGTGTGTACCCTGTTGTTGCTATCGCGCAGTAACGAGCTTTACTGCGAGATAAACTGATCGTGTGTACAAGGCCTGAGTTTCCAGGCATAATGGGAAGGGGCTGAGCCCACTTCCTGTTTTGAGGGCATCGCTGGGGGAGGGGAGACCTTCTCTGCTGCCATGCTACCACACTTCCCACAATGCACCCCTCCAACACCGCCTTCCCCCCAGTCAAATGATTTGGGGCTTTTTGCCTAGAACTCTCTTTCTTGAAACAACTTCAAGCAAGTTCGGGGCCTTGCCTGGTCTCAGGCAGAGACTGGCTGTAGAAACATCTGACAGCCGAATACGTTGAGCATAAAGTTCTACTATGAGGTCGGTTTAGGTAGAGAAGAGAAGGAGAAGAGGCTGATCCATGATCTGCTCAGGCTCCGAGTTGCCAGGTACAGTGGGAAGGGGCTGAGCTCACTTCTTGCTTTAAAAGTGTGGCCAGGGGAGGGGAGACCTTCTCTGCTGCCACACTTCCCATGATGCACCCTTCCAATCCCCCCCCCCCCCCAAGTCAACTTAAAAGTCTATTGTAGACTCTCTATGTTGACTTGATAAATTCTGCCTTAAGTCGACTTAGGAGTGTAGTGTAGACTTTACATAGACTTGGTAAGGTCAACTTAAAGTCGACTTAATAAAGGCGACTTAACTTTCTAAGTGTAGATATAGCCCTTGTGTTTAAAACATGAACAAGACCTTTTAAATTACCTACTCCATCTGCTTGCTAGTCTACTATTGTTCTGTACAATACATTTTTAGGGCTTTTTAAGTCTAATTTTAAAAGTATCCAGCTAGGACTTCCAATTCTTTCCTTGAGAAACCATCTAGTTTTTTCTTATGCACATCTTATTTTCCCCTTTCCTTAATTTCATTCTATTACTCACAAACAGAGAATTATTCCACATCCTTGGAATTAGGAATTGTTTTATAATAAAAGGCAGTGAATGAAGTTATTGTAGTTTATGGCACCAATTCCTGTAAATAAACCAAATAGATGTGTTTTGCAGATAACCATCAGTTCCCATAGGCCTAAGCAAAATAAGTCTTAGGATGGGAAACAGCTACAGAACATGATGCAGTTGGTAGTTGTGGTGGTTCTTTACACTGATCATGACTGAACCATTACCCCAGTATTGTGAGGGGAGAAGGGGCACTGTATTGCAGTAAGACTTTCATAAAAATGAAGTCCTGACCACTTGTGGTCATTAATGATTCTATTGCACTTTTCAAGAGAGAAGATCTGCTAGCTACAGTGTTCTGGCGCCTTCATAATCCCCCTCCTCACAATTTAAATTGATTTCTGTTTCATGTGATATTAAGAAAGATATTTCCTTTCCTGTGTTATCATCATCATTTACAAAAATATCAAATTTTAACTTCCTTCCAATATCTAACTTCATCCCTCTGCTGACACACAACCTCACCCACTCACCCCCAAAAATTGCTTGCAAACTAACTGGCATGTGTTTTATGCTAATATTCTGGGATTATATCTCTTTTCCTGTAAAATCACAGCCTTCTGGAAATTGTACTGCTTTTGGAAATTATAATCACTGGAGTGGGTCATGCTAGATCCTCCATCACTGACAATTTTTAAATCAACATTGGATGTTTTTCTAAAAAATATATGCTAGGAATTATTTTGGAGGGATTCTATGGTTTATATCACACAAGAGGTCAGACTAGAGGATCACAGTGGTCTCTTCTGGCCTTGGAATCTATGGGCTCAAGAGCATATTTCAGGAAATACCAAAAAGTCTGCTTAGCTTTTGATACAAGCTAAAATCTCTATGCTCAGAATGCAAAATGTTAAATTATTCTGGTGCATAGCATCAAATCATTGGAAGCAAAATATACTTGGAACCTTCTGTTTGTATTTTGTCTGACATTTTAGGAATTAAATGCATCCCTAAAGCATCATCAGAATAGATCTGTTCTAGCCTAATGATTGCTAGAAGAATGTTATTGAAGTACTGTAAGAATATATAAAATTTATCTGTGAAAGAGTTTTTGGCAGACCTTGTAAGAGCAGTCTCATATGAAAAGATTATGCTCAGGCTAGGAGATAAACTGGATGGTTTTAAAGGAATATGGAATTGATTTCTAGCTTTCATGGGGAAGAGTCTATGGATGTTGGAAAAAACATGCTTGTTTTATAGGCACGAATAAAAATAAAGAATAAAGGAATAAAAATATAACTGCAATGTTAACATGCATTATCATTTGTCAAGGGAAGGGGGAATGGTTATTTTTATTCCTCCATGTTTATAGCTGTAACAGCAGCTATGGATCTGCTATTGCTCAAGGAAAGAACACACATAGTCATGTCAGTTACTTAAAAAGAAAGGATATGTTTGCACTGAGCTGAGGTTGTGTGCTTCATCACATGTAGGAATTGGCCTTTACAGAAAATGTGAAAAGGACTGTTGAGCTGTGGTATAAAAAACAGTGTCCAGTTAGGTTGCTAAGATGTGTAACAGGGAGACAAAACCTTATTATACAAAAAGGCAACATGTGGAGTTTCCTAGACAGCAACTTAATGACCATGAGAATGCATCTATATGAAATATAAACTTACTCAACATAACTCTGAAGTTGAAAATCCTTGAACATAATCAGTTCAAGTTTATTGCTACCATATGGCTTCCTTATAATACATTGCTACAAAGCATAAGTAAATAATACATAAAACAAATCATGCAAATTAAACCATAGAAATTCTCTACAAATTCTTAGTTTGAAACTAAGATCAGATCATTGCTGACATTAGCATAAGACATGTACATAAGTCTTTCTGATAGTTCACCATCTATGTTATGCCCAGCATATATCCTTCATTAGTTTAGAATGAAGTTGTCTTCCAGCACACCCTTCTCCATTTCTTTTTGGCCAAATAGGTATATAATGGTCACTGCTTTCAGGACTATCTTGAACCTATTAGCAAAAATATATTCTGGATTTTAATTTAGGCTAAAGTTGTCAAAGAAGCCTAGAAAAAGTGAGATGCCTAAGTCTCACTGACATTTTCTTGGGTCCTTTGAAAAACGCTGTCACTAATGACCCACAGTTTCTATTCCAAAGTGGTTGCCTCCACTCCAAACTTCCTATTACTGATTTCTCTGTGGTTCTATGAGGAGGGGATAAAAGTAGCACAAACACCAGGAGATCTGATTGACAGACTTGTAATGGGAATCAGGGAAGATGAGTGTAACCTGATTAGCCTAACCTGACTCTTTCTTCAAGCAGATGCCCCAGCCTCACTGACATAGAAAGGCACAAGTCTGCCACAGTCAGGAATCACGACCAAAGTCCAGTCATTCTTTGATTCTACGTATATATGCCTTTTTAACAGAAAGGAGTTTTCCATACAAAGACAACATACAATATTTTAAAAAATTGAAAAATGCATCAATGATTAAAATATTTATTTTTTAAATGCTAGATTTTAGTGGACATTTCTTTGAGCTCTAGCACTGATTCTTGTCTTTGTTGATATGTTGTCCAATTAAACACATTAACAAACATTTAATTTATACAGCTTTAAAGAACATTTACTTTATCTAAGATGGCTAATAATGTTATTAAAATGGTAGAAGGTGTCAGAATATAATAAATGGAAGTGCAAGATGCACACTTAAAGCCCATTAGAACAGAAGTCAGACAGATTTTTATAATGCTTTTAAGTATTTCAAATATAAAACTCCTCAAATACTTAATTTGCATTCTAAACTGCAGTTATGGTGAGTCAATTAAATAATTAACATCATTTCTCTCATATCATAGGCCTATATATATTATAACACCACATTCATAAAGTCAGTGTGAGGACTCTGTCAGTACTTATTTTTAAGCACATATATGTTGCCTTGAGGAGAAAACTGATCACATGATGTTTAAGTCTAAGGAGGATGCTTTTGCTATCCCATTTGGCAAAATTATCACTCCATTTTGGGATTTCTGATTCATTTTTCTTGTAGTTATGGTTGGGTCAGTTTTGTTTACTGCTGGAAATGTTAAAAAGGAAAGCCATGGATATACTCATCTGATGAATCTAAAGCTATTCTCAAGCCTATAGCTCTGAATCCAACCACCATCAGACTGAAGCTCACACCCAACTCTTATTATAGCATGTAACACAGAATTACCTCCCCACACTTCTCTGTGCACATGGTTCAACAGGAACACAAAGAACAAGAATATGTAGGTCTCATCTGGAAACAGAGCTCTTACTTGGATCAGCTCTCAAAATGTCCCCTGTGTTGACCACAGGCTGTACGTCAGTAGCAATGCTTAGATTTGCTTAGAGTTTTGCAGGCTGATTGGTTACTCGAGGCTCCGTTGTCCATACAGCCCTGAAGGAAAAGTTAGCCTGGTGGCTCAAGTACAATCCTGGGTGTCAGAAGTCCTTTGTTTTGCACCAGATCTATCATTAATTTGCTATCTGACCAAGTTATTTGTGACCAAATATTCAAACATGGTTTCTAATATTAGCTACACAACTTGAAAAAACAAACACATAGGGCACCATTAGTTCAGATCCTGAGCTCCATTCTGACTTTGGTTAGAGCATAGCAGGAGAAGTATATGGACCTGTGGTACCCATGCTCCACCAACAGTAAGGATGGTGGGTCTGGCTCTAACAATATTTCTGCATTGCTGGAGGGCTGCTTGTGGAGCCTCCAGTGGCGCTTGGCCATGAAAGTGTAGAGTACAGTGGCACCCAGAGCAATTCGGCCATTCTGCCTCCTTCCCACCCTCCCCCTAACACATTCAGTGGCTGTCCATGATCTACTCCAGCTCCAGCTCCAGCACCAGCCCCAAGCAGCAAGTGACATGGCACAATGAGTCCCCCTCCTTCCACTCCCTCCCCTTCCTCTCTCCCACATGATGTGGGCCCAGCGCACTGGCCAGGATCCATTATGAGTACCACCAAAAATTATAGGAATGTGGTGCCCATGGCTTGGAGCGCTTGGTGCTCAAACACTGCTGAAAGTCAGGATCCAATCTACAGCTGAGGAACTGTCAGAGCTGTGTCTGCTCTATTGAACTCCTTGGATGCATCTGCACTTACAAATTAAGTCGATTTAAGGAGGCTTAAGTCGACTTAAAATACTCTGTGTCTACATTGGGCTGTCCTTAAGTCGACTTAAGCTGCTTCTTAAATTGAATTAAGGAAAAGTTAATTCGAATTAAAAACACCTTGTTTTAATTTGAACTAGCACTTAAATTGACTTTATTAAGTCAACTTAAGCCAGTGGAGATAGGGATTAGCGCCTTGGTGGAGTTTATTAAATTGGTTTAAAACGTTCAGTCGACTTAATAATGTCGAAAAGGGGCCACGTTTACACTTGAAAAGTTAAGTCGACTTTTATTAAATTGACTTAATAAGGTCCACTTTAAGTCAACTTCATAAAGTCTACCTAACTTTTCAAGTGTAGACATAGCCATTGCTGAACTTGTGTGGTACTGCAGGTGTACTGCAGGTATTCCCTGAAGTTGTTTCTCTTCTCAGGAAGCCAGCAACTCCATTTCAGGCACTCTTGACACTTACCTTGAAAATAACCATATAGGGGCTTTTTGAAGTCATACAAAAAAGTCCCAAATAAAAAATGGTGCTTCATGGTTCCCCTGGAGCCTCTAAGGGACAGACTACCCCGTCACAGGAACCCACTTTTGAAAATGTAGGTCTTAATGTGGTATGAGTCATCCTCTGTGAAATGGGAATTGTAGTTCCTTCGTCTCATAACTTAAACCATGACTGTTTGTAAAGAATTTTGAGACTGTTGGAATGAAGAAGATAAAGATAAGGAGATTATTAGTATAGGTGCTGTATATGATTATTTCTGAATTCACATCATATAATCAAGAACCCTCCACACCACTCCTTCACTGAGAACGAATCATCTTTGCAGCATCTGAGGCCATGTACACACTACAGGAATAATCACGCAATAAGCCCATTGCACTTTAAAAGTCACATGGTTTTTGTTGCGCAAGATCGTGTACACACTACACTGCCTGTGATGGAACAGAGCCCCCCCCCCCCTGCGATTCGCAATTCCACAAGAAACCCAATTGAATTCTGGGAACCTACCCCACAGTTCTCTCCATCCCAAATTTTCGCTAAGACTCCTGGGAAGAAGAAGAGTAGTGCTGTGCACCATGGGTAAAGTCTTGCTTTCCCATGGTGCATTCTGTTCCCCTCGCGTCACGACAGTTGCTACTAGCAACTCGCGCCCATTTTCAACTTTAGCTCATTTCTTCCCGGAAGTCCTTTTGCAGCAACATGGATCCAGGTCTGATCTTGACTGTCACCTTTAGCATAATGAATACATCTCGGCTAGTGGCACAATATGCATTCAGCTCTGAATCAGACCAGGATTCGGATGATTCCGGGCTGGTGAGTGCCATGCAGGACAACAGCACCGCATTGCTGAGCTCCTTCACAGAGCATCTGCACATGGTGCACCGCCGGTTCTGGTCACGAGAGATGAGCACAGAGTGGTGGGACCGCATTGTTTTGCAGGTGTGGGATGATGAGCAGTGGCTACAGAACTTTCGAATGCGGAAAGCCACATTCATGGAACTGTGTGAGGAGCTAGCCCCTGCCTTGCGACGCAAGGACACCAAAATGAGAGCAGCCCTCACCGTGGAGAAGCGTGTCGCGATCGCGCTGTGGAAAATGGCGACTCCAGACTGCTACCGCTCGGTCGCAAATCAGTTTGGAGTCGGCAGGTCGACTGTCGGGTTAACACTTTCTCAAGTGTGCAGAGCCATTAATCGAGTTCTGCTCAGGAGGACAGTGACGTTGGGAAACGTGCGGGAGATCGTCGATGGATTTGCGGACATGGGATTCCCGAACTGTGGGGGGGCAATAGACGGCACTCACATCCCTATTCTCGCACCGGAGCATCTGGCGACTGAGTATATTAAAAGGAAGGGATGCTTTTCCATGGTGCTTCAGGCACTCATGGATCACAGGGGGCGTTTCACTGACATAAATGCGGGGTGGTCGGGTAAGGTGCATGATGCTTGCATTTTCAGGAACACGGGATTGTACCGTAAGTTGCAAGCAGGGACCTTCTTCCCCGATGATAAAATTACTGTTGGGGATGTTGAGATGCCCATAGTCATCCTAGGGGACCCAGCCTACCCACTGATGCCTTGGCTTATGAAGCCTTATACCGGAAATTTGGATCGCAGCAAGGAGCGCTTCAATTACAGGTTAAGCCGGTGCCAAATGACCATAGAGTGCGCCTTTGGGCGTTTAAAAGCACGCTGGCGATGTTTGTACGGGAGGCTAGACTTAAATGAGGACAACATTCCTGCTGTCATTGAGGCGTGCTGTGTCCTGCATAATGTTTGTGAAAATCGGGGGGAGAAATTTCCCCATTCCTGGGACATGGAGGCTGAGTGGCTAGAGTTTGCCTTCGAGCAGCCAGCCACTAGGAGTATCAGGGGGGCACAGCTGAGAGCTGTGCGCATAAGGGAGGCACTGAAGGAGCATTTTAGTCATGGGGACTTATAGGATGCATTATATTGTTTGGCAATAGTGTACCCGCGCAGTACTGAGTTCTTATTATTGGGGGGGAGGGGGTTGTGTACTTTACTATGCTCGACTGAATGAATACCAAACATGCATCAACAAATCTTATTGTGTATCAATAAACAGACTGTGCAATGTTCAAGCGTTTCAGTTTTATTATTATGGAACATTAAATATTAACAGTGCATGAAGAAGGGGCTATAGGTGCGTGTAGGTGCATGTCTCAATGCCATAGCTTGGTGCAGGAGTGGAGGTAACATTATACCAGGGGTGTCCCTGGGCTTCAAAGAACTGCTTGGGGGGGCGAATGGGGCATGGGGGACATAAACTGTTGCTGTGGCTGCAGGGGGGGGCAAGCCTGGAGCAGACCAACCATGGTCTTCATCAGCTGGGTCTGCTCCTGGAGGATGTTTATGAGGGCATCCCTCTGCTTCTGCCTTTTCCCACTGTTTTCTTTGCACTCTTGCCGGCAGTCCCGCCTCCACTGTCTAGTCTCCCTTGCTGATGCCTCGTTGGACTGCATCAGCTCCTGGAAGATATCCTTCTTGCTCCTGCGAGGCCTCCTCCTTATCTGTCTGAGCCGGTTAGCTGGCGCAGACCACCGACCTGTGAAGGTTGTTTCTACGGAAAAATGAAACATTATGAGTAGTGCTATTGTTCTCACTTTGGTTAGGGAGATGGTAAGATGCCCTCCCGCCACATTCCGCTGTGCACACGGAACAGGGCATTGCCGGGGACTGAAAGGGCTTTTGAAAAGGGAGGGCAGGGTTGCAGAGACAAGACACAGCTCCGTGAACTATTTGCAGTGCTTGGGGCGATTATTTCACATAGGGCACTGCCATGGAAGCCGATATCTCGCTGCTTAGAGTGCCACTGCAAGCCAGAATGCATATCCTGCATGTAACTGCTTTTCAGCCGGGACCGTACGCTGCTGGCTTGTGCACGGCCAAGGTTCCCGCGGCCGTGCTTTGCAACTGGCGAGGGAGAGTTTCCCTCTATGGGGGAGGGGAAACGGTCGCTCTACCATCGAATTTAACTAGGAGGCTGTGGAAGTACATCGAGGACACCTTCAGTGATCTCAATGGAGATGATTTCTTGGCAATTACTGCATGCACTGATGCACTGCTCATGTAATGCGGGGTAAATCCCCCCATCCAAAAAGGAAAAGAAAGGATGAAACTAAAAACGCCTATTTCCTGCCCGCTCTTCATTTACCCGCAAAGCTTATACTGGTAGCATAGAAGCCACTGCTGATGAAACTTACCAGGGCTCCCCTCTGCTGCCTCCGAAGAAAGCATGGGGAGGGAATCTGGGCAGCTTGGGTCAGGCAGCGTGGAGAACAGCTCCTGGCTCCCTAGGTCGGGTGCACCGCTATCACCGTCCATGTCGTCTTCCTCCTCCGCGTCCTCGTCGACGAATAGCTTGTCACCGTCTGCTCTGGTATCCTTTTCAGGGGCTATTGCCGACGTGTCTACGGTAGCTTTTGGGGTAGTTGTGGGATCGCCGTTCAGGATTGGTGTATTCATGCGAGACAGAGAGCAGGTCCCAGCGTCAGACAGATCCCAGCTGGAACTAGCGTAAAACAAAGAGGAAACCAAGTTTCATAATCTAAAGGATGAAGAGCTTGAATAAAATTAATTAACACCCAAAGATGGAGACAGAAGAACATCAAAGAAATGTCTTGTTTGCTACAATCTTGGGTGATTAAGAAACAATCAGTCATATCAAACAGAAGTGACATGACTCAATGCAACCCATAAGTTCGAACAGGAACAAAATCCTATAAGAAGGGTACAGCAAGATGGGAACTTTGGGTCCGGTTCTACAACCACGCTGCAGGAGCAACCGGCCCCTGCTCACCCCCCCACATTTTCACCACCTGACCAACGGACGAGCATGAGCAACGAGGCTGGTAATTATAACAGCTGTGGAACTCATTGCCTTTAGCTGTCAGTATGTATGTGTTTGTGTGTGTATGAATGTGATGGAATAGGAAATTGCTCTGTCTCTTTAAATGGATTCTCTTGCTTTTAGAATTAACTGATGTGTTCTACCTTTTGAAATTTCTGTCTATATGTATTCACAGTAACTGTGGCATATTTCCTTATCCCCCTGAATAAGATCTCACTGGCTTTCATTTTCTAAGTATAACACCACTAGCCTCCTAAGTGATCTTGGGAAAGTTACTGCACTGCTTTCTGCCTCAGTTTCCCCATCTGTAAAAAGGATATAATTTTGCTGATCTCTTTTAATAAAAGTACTAAACACCTACAGATGAAAACCATGACACAAGAAATAGGAATATTATTATCATGAATTGTACTTGATATATAAATCTTGAGGAACTTAGTATTATGCTCTGTATGTTATACAATATGACAATTAGCCTGGATTTAGGAGCTAATTCTATGTGCATGTTCCTGATGTATTCCTTCAAAAAGATACAAGGAAAACAACAATGATAGTGAGTTTTATGTTCAGTGCTTTGGAGTTATAAAGAAAAAAACCCTTTACTAAATGCAAAGCAGTTTTCAGGAAGGGAGCTAAGAAGCTAATGTTCCATATAAAATATCTGCTATAACAAAACTCAAATTGCACAGAAGGAAATAACCATATTTTGACTGATTGTTGATTCACATAGTGGCACATGGAATTGGAAGAAGCATATCATCAGTGAATGTAGCTGAATAAGGTGCACAGATATGAGGGGAGTGGGATAGGGAGGAAGAACTGAGATCAGACGTACTCCTCTCATACAGGAGGAAGGGCAGACTGGGTGGAAATCAAAGACCCACATTCCTTTCAAGAACATGCTGGTATTTTGACAATTTCACAACTTGCCAGAGAGAATGATATATATATTTTGGCAAAATATAAGAATTTCATCTTGTTAAACGGATAGCTCACACAATAACAATACCTAGCTCTTCCTTTCATCCGCTGGTAACAAAAACTTTTGAAAATGAGATAAGCAGTATCCCCTTTCTGCAAATGAGGAAACTGAGATACAGAGCAGTGACATGACTTGCCCAAGGCCATTCAGTAGGCCGATGCTGGAGCTGGAAGAAGAATTCAGGTCCTCTGAGTCCTAGTCTTCTGCTTTATCCACAAGGCAACACTGCCTCCTACAAAGCTAAGTTTAGTATCTAGCTTCACTTTTCACACTGTATTCTACCAATTTAGATTTGTTTGTGTTTTTTTTTCTTAATTTGTTTACCTTGTGCTTTTATTTAAGGAAGCTGGAATTGCTTATATCGATAGTTGCCTGGGGGACATCCTATGTAGGGCACCCAGGAAAGAAGAAAAATGTCTCCTAATTTTAATTAAGAAAGGAGTTGGACTGGAGTAATGTCTGATTTGACCAGCCACTCCCACAGTGGGAAAAAGAAATCAGCATGAGCCTGGAGAGGTGTGGAGTAAGCTTAAGCTATAGGAGTTGAGAGGTACTAAGCTTTCTTACATATATTACCACTTATTCATACCCCCCAGCTATTTAGAAAAAAAAATGAATGCAGTGTTGTTGTAGCCATGTAAGTCCCAGAATATTAGAAAGATAAGGTGGATGAGGTAACATCTTTTACTGGACCAACTTCTGTTAGGGAAAGAGACAAGTTTTTGAACTTGGGCTTGCCTACACTTAAAATGCTACAGAGCTTCAGTGAAGATCAACGGGAGAGGATCTCCCTTTGGCATAGGTACTTCTCCATTCTGAGAGGCCTTAGCTAGATCAATGGGAGAATTCTCCTGTCAACCTAGCACTGTCTACAGTACATTGGTGTTTAAGTCAGTTTAACTGTGCCTCACAAGGGTGTGGATTTTTTAATTGCCCAGAGCAATGTAATTATACTGACCAATTTTCCTGTTGTAGACAAGCCCCAAACTCTTCTTCAGGTCTGGGAAATATACTCAGGCTATGTACACACGATAAACTTGTCCCGCAATAAGAGCCAGAGCAGTGAAATTGACATATTTGATAGCTCCAATGTCCCAGAGTGCCCTCGATTGGCAGTCTGGGACATTTCTGGAGGCTGTCTACCACGGAAAAAGCATACACACGAGCATTACTGTGGAACAGCTGTTCCACAGTAATGCTTACCACTTTCGTTTGAGTGGTTTTACTGTTGCGGGGCAAGATGGTGTTGCCGCGCAACAAGAAAAATGAACGTGTGTACACAGTTAGCTTTATTGCGTGGTAAGGAGCCTTATCGCGCAATAAAGTGATTGTGTGTACATAGCCTTAGAGTATCATAGCTAAATACAAAATGGAAGAGATTGTTTAGCAAAAAGATGTCTATTTCAAGGAACCATTCAAAGTGAAGAGACTGTTAATCCCAGTATTTTTCTCTCCCCTGTAAGTGAAGAGATGTGTGTTATATAGATGGTTGTAATAAGCCATAAATACATTGTCCATATTCAGTGCATGATTTATAGTATCTAGCAAAGTTATGAATTTAAGCTCCCAGGCTTGGTTTTTGAAGTTGTTGAGAGGGCTTCCTTTGAAGACAAGGAGGTCAGTTCTGATAGCTTTGTGAAAAATGATCACCCACAGCCAGGTGACATGGTGGGTTTTGTTTGTTTGTTTGTTTGTTTGTTTAATCATTTTTCTATGTAAGTTCATTAGAGAGGGTAATGGTTGTCTTGTTTTGCCCACTGCCACAGCAACAGATGAAAAATCTGATGATGTATCTCCATTGCTACAATGAACAACACCTCCCACAAAAGAACTTTGAAGGTCCATGGCTCCTACACATGCTCTTTGTAACACATGGAGTACTTTATCCAATGCACTAAATGTCCCAATAACAATAATGTGAGTGAAACAAGACAATCACTTCACTCTTGAACTAACCCGTACAGAAAAATGATAAAAGACAAAACACCATATCACCTGTGACTGACTACTTTTCACAATGCAATCACTCCATATATGACCTCTCCATCACCATCCTCGAAGGAAGCCTTCAAAAGACAAATACGGGAACTTAAATTCATAACTTTCCTAGGAGCTAAAAATCATGGACTGAATAGAATCCCTGGATTAATAATTTATTTCACGCATCTATAACCCAGTAACTACCCTGCACCTTTTTTTCCTTTACCCTTTGTGTTAACAGGCCACTTCATATTGAATGGTCCCTTGAAAAATATGTTAACTACTTATGCTAAACAATCTGTTACATATCATATTTTGCTGTGACACTGTGAATACATTTCCCAGACCTGAAGATGAGCTCTGTGTAAATTTGAGTGCTTGTCTCTCTCACTAACAGAAGTTAGTACAATAAAAGATATTACCTCAGCAACCTCATCTCTCTACAATGTTTTAATGCAAACAACAAGAGTATCACAGACCCTATCATTGAACTACAATATAATAAATTTCATTTATAAAGAACCCCTCCCTCCAAAAAATGCTTGGGGCACTCAATAGGAATCATAACACAATTTCTTATTAAATAAAAGAATATCCCAGGTTCCATAATTTATGCCACCTGTGTGTCTAAATTCTGACCAGCTGTATGAGCAAAGAAAGTTTTGTTTTCCAGCCCAATATTTGGCTTCTAGATTGAGATTGATAACAATCTAATACTTTAATGATATTTGTTTGAGACATTTATTGTGATGTTGACACTTGGCCATGAAGAAATTATTGCAGACCAACTCATTTCTGTGAGCTGTATCCCCGGGCCTGTATGCACTGAGCCAACCGACTTACCTCGGAATCTCCTCACCCAACCTCAGTTAAAATCGCAAACTTAATCGTTACTTAATTCAGAAAGAGAGACCGAAAGTATGTACACAATATTGTTTGTGAAATAGTCATTGAATTGAAATTTGGAAGGTTACTAACTAAAAAAAAATCTAATGCTATCTGAACCTATGGTAATGTCTCTCTTCTTAGCATTTAATAAGGCTCATAAGCACTAATATCATTCTCAGCACAGCACAGGAGGACAGGTGAACCATACTGAAGAATGTTTCTCACGTTCATCTTCAGGAATGCTAATCACTCAGTGCTGATTAAAGTCAGAGAAGCTGGCCACTTTGGAGAAAGAATATGTCTTAAGTAACTTTAAATATGCATTTGAAGTAGTCACCTGGGCTGCATCTACACTGGTAAATTAAATCGACTTAAGCTTGCTTAAGTCGACTTAATTTACCCTGTGTCTACACTACAGTTTCCTTAAGTTGACTTAAGTGGCTTGCTTAAGTCGACTTAAGGAAAATAAAGTCGACTTAATGAAAATTAAGTCGACTTTATAAAACCTGCTTTCTAGTAGACCTAAGGCTTAAGTCGACTCCCTAGAGTTGACTTAAGCCAATGTAGCCGTGGGGTACACCAATGCCCTTCCGGCCGGGGGGGGGGGGGGGGAGGGGGGGGTTGGCGTGCCCCCCCCCCCCGCAGAGCAGAGCCCCTCCCACCCTGCCCCTATGCTCTGCCAGGGTCCCTGACCCCCTTTGCCCCATTGTACATAGGTACAATGGGGCAAAGGCTGAGCCCGCTGGCATTGGGCAAGGGGTGCCCCCCTTGCCTCCGTGGACCTGCCCTAGGTCCCCCTAGCACCACAAAGTCGACCTAGAGCATCCAGTGTGGACGCTCTAGGTCGACTTTCTAAGTTCCCTTTTAAGTCAACTTTATTTTTAAGTGTGGACACACTAAGTTGACTTAACTAAGTCAACTTAAAGTCGACTTAGTTAAAGTCGACTTAAATTCACTAGTGTAGACATAGCCTTGCAGATGAACCATTGTTACTAAGAGCTGAGACAGCATCATTGCACTTTTGCCGACATGTGGTGTCTATCTCATTTCAATTTCACACAAAGAAGTAATAAATAGAACATTATGGTTGCATGGCTAAACACTTAGAAATCAGAAAACACCAAAGTTAAAATGGATTATGTGATTTCAGTTATGCCTCTTTATGAACATTTCTTTAGGGCTAACCTAGAGGGTGATTTGATATGTCTGAACAGCAATTAGACACTGAGGCTGGACCATACCAGCTGAGTTGGGTTCCCAGGACTTGGGCTGTGAGGCTGTTTTTTTGCAGTGTAGACTTCCAGGCTCAGGCTAGACCCTTGGCTCTAGTAATCTGAAAGGTGGGAGATAAGTGCCAACTCTGAAGGTGCTCAGAGGATCCAGCACCCACAGAAAAAATAAAGGGGGCAAATAAAACATCTAAATTCTACAATCTAGAATAATTTGGTCTAAAACCATTTAAGAGGTCCTCCACAGAGATGATTTATCTATAAGCCTCAGAAATTCTGCAGCCTTGGAAGGCATTTAGTACTTTGTCTTAATCTGAATTCGTTCTTCATTGCTAACGTTGAGACAATAATAATTTCCTATCTGACAGGCACGTTATGAAGAAACATTTGCTCGTGCTTCTGAGACTCAGATACTACTGTGATGATCACAATAGTAAAACTGATGACAAAATTAATGATCCTAGTGCAGAGTTTGGATGTTGTGCGCTACAGATGGTTGAGTATCAAGAGATATTTTTGCAAGAAATTTAAAATTTTTCAACCTTTCGTTGTTTCAAAGTGTTTGAGGTTCACTTTTCATGGCTTTTTTTTCTCCTTTTCTTTTCAACATTTTATTAAAAAAAATTGTTCAAATGGTTGAGAATTGTGGGATATTCAGTAAATAAAAGTTTACAATAACCATTTCAGGAGTGTTTTTGTTTTTAAAAAGAATAGTCAAGTTTTGAAGGCATGACATTTTTCACATACATGGATGTGTTTCACAAATTTTCACAAACAAAATTTATATTTTTCACAAAACCATTTTCCTATTTTACAACCAATTCTATTCAATACCTAGGCTTCCTTGTTTGTGGCATGTATACATTGCAAAACAAATTCAGTGCATGTTGTAGTGAGGGAGTGTGGCCCCCCTCGGAGATAGACAGCCTGGTCCTAGTTATACCTGGGTGGGAGGAGCTGGAGGCGGCCTGTCCGTCAGGCCAGAAGCAGATGGGTGGGACCAGAAGTATAAAGGGGAAGCCTGAAAGCTCAGTGAGGGGGGAGGCAGCCGAAGGGGAAGGGTGTCTCTCTGCTCCCTCCCCAGCACCAGCCTGACCACTACCCCACTGAAGACCTGCCTGCGGCCTGGGGCCCCGACAGAAAACTGGACCCCGCCGGGACCGCCTGCCAAGACCGGCCACACAGGAACCTGAACCCAGAGGAGTTCCTGGACCTACCGCTACCCACGCAGCCTGCGTACCCCTCGGACGACAGCCTCCCAGTACCAAACTGCGAGTTGGCTCATCAGGATACTCCCTGGGACCATTCTACCTGGAAAATTCCTAAACATTAAGGAGACAATGGTTGTTCACACCCTCCCCTCTAAGGCATTTGTCCAGAATGACACAAGTTAAAGTATGTATATAACATCAAATTCTTAACTTCTAATCGAAATAGAATTCCTAGATATAAACTATATAATCATTTCCAGCAAATTACTACCTTTCTATTGATACCAAACATGACATAGTTCCTATGGATTATAGAATTTATGAGATATCCATAGAAAATAATATCATAAATGCTTCCTAAATCCAGACAGTGTGACACCATGTCCACATGCCCTGCCATTTGGGGGGCATGCCAGGCTCTCCCTGTGCCCTTCCCAACAGGGAGGGCATTGGTGTAGTCCTGGGGTAGCCCTAAGTCGACTTAAGGCTACCCCAGGGCTACACTGGCTTAATTAGACTTTAAAAAGTTGAATTAAGCCTTAGGTCGAGTAGAAAGGTGGTTTAAGAAAGTCAACTTAATTTTCATTGTCGACTTTATTTTGCTTAAGTCGACTTAAGCAAAGCTGCTTAAGTCAACTTAAGCAAAGTGTAGTGTAGACGCAGGGCACATTAAGTCGACTTAAGCCAACCTTAAGTCGACTTAATTTACCAGTGTAGATGCAGCCAGTGGTGCCTTGAAGATAGCATCTAGTCCTCAGGTTATGGAGGTACTCATTTCATACTATTTAGAACTCCTGAGTCAGGTATAATCCTGAGAATGCCTAGGCTCTCTTTTTCCAGATAATTTAGAAAGCAGCTGACTTGCTGAATAGATGCACAACACATTATTGTATGCAGCATTCTTGTAGTCATGTTAGTCCCAAGATATCAGAGAGTTAAGGTTGGTGAGGTAATATCGTGTTTTGTTGGTGAGAGAGACAAGCTTTCAAGTTTATACAGGGCTCTTCTTCAGGTCTGGGAAATGCAGACTCCGAGTGTCACAGCTAAATACAAAGTGGAACAGATTGTTTAGCATAAGTTAACACATTTCAAGGGACCATTCAAGGTGAAGTGCCCCATTAACACCTCTCCAGTCATTGCAGGGAGGAAAACTAAAAGCAGGGGTTGAGGGTTAAGTGGGTTATAGATTGTTCTAATGAGCCATAAATCCAGTGTCTCTATTCAGTCCATGATTTTTAGTGTCTAGCAAAGTTATGAATTTAAGTTCCCAGGCTTGTCTTTTGAAGGTGTTGTGCAAAGTTCCTTTGAGAATGAGGACTGAAAGGTCAGATGTAGAGTGATTGCTCTGTGAAAACTGTAAGATGGTGTTCTTGTCTTTTATAATTTTTCTGTGCAAAATCTCTTGAGGACATAGTGAGTGTCTCATTTCACCCACTGCCAGAACAATGGATGCTAAACCTGTAGACATATCTCCAGTACTACTGTGACCGATATCCCCCACAACATTCTGTAGGGGTCCCTGTTCAAGGCTGGGGGACAGGGGTAGGCTGGGGCCAGAGGACACCTTCTGTGCCCTGCTCCTCCACAGCCTTCCATGCCCATCCCGCCCCTGGCTGTACAGCTGTAAGTTCTCCATCCTGAAAGCGTCTGTTGAAGTGGGATTTTCTCCCACGGAAGTTCATGTGATAAATAAATTTGTTAGTCTTTAAAAGTGCCACAGGACTCCTTCCAAAGGGGTAGCCATGTTAGTCTAGGTCAGCCAAACAAATGAGGAGTCCTGTGGCACTTTCAAAGACTAACAAATTTATTTACTGCATGAGCTTTCGTGGTCGAAAATCCCACTTCATCAGATGCTTTGAAGGGCTCCTTGTTTGTTTTGCTGACTTAGATTAACATGGCTACCCCTTTGGAACTTGTCTACTTGCAGAATGACTCCAGTATGCTCCTGGTCCCGAATTTTCCCCAAACATCTGTTCTCCGCTGTTCAGCCCTTTTCAGATATTAAGCTCTATTGCCCCTGTAACATGTCATAACACAACAGTTTGCTATTTTCACTGGAGTTACCAAACTGTTCCATTTAAACACAGCACTGGATTGATTTAGATTAAAAATAATAGAACCATCTTATTACCAAAAGAAGACAGGAAGTGAATTCAGGTATAAGAGAGAAAGTTAGAAATGGCAATACTGGACCGTGCCACCCTTACTTGTGTGCTGCTGCCTTCAGAACTGGATGGGTGGAGAGAGCAGTGGCTGCTGGCCAGAAGCCCAGCTCTGAAGCCCTCACTGATGCCTGCAGCAACAGCAGAGAGAGAGGCAATATCATACCTCATACCAGGGCATTACTGCCCCAAAAATAGGTTCGGTGCCTGAGCCTGGGGCCTGGACTCCTCCCACTGCTGTTCCGGCCCCGCCCCCCTGGGCACGCTCCAGTCCTGGGTCCTTATTCAGGGCTTGGGTCGGGCTCCTGATGCCAGCAACCCGGCCCAGATCCCCTGCTGGGATCGGGTCTAGATACTGCCACCGCCGGCGGCCTGCCTCGGACGCCTGGCTGGGGTGGATCCTGCCACAGCCGGAGGCCAGGCTCTAGGATCTAGGTCCCCACTAGACTCGGGGCACTAGAGACACCACTCCCTCGTACCATCTTCATTTCTGCTGCCACACACAGTGCAACCTTCAGACCTGCGCTCCTGGCCAGCAGCTGTGGAACTCCCTGAAGCTGGGGATGGTTCCCAGAAGTAGGTCTAACCTGGCCTGGAAGCGGCCCATGCAGGGGAAGAGGAAGTCCTGTCCCTCCCCAACCTGGCTGGAACTAACACCTGGAGCCTGGTGCATGGTAGGGGTTAATGCTGCCTTCAGAGCTGAATGCGCGGCCAGCAGCCACCACTCGTCAGCCATCCAGTTCTGAAGGTAGCATAGAAGTACGTGTGGCAGTACTGAAATCCCCGCTACAATAGCCAGATTTCACAGGGGAGGTGAGATTCATGGTCCTTGATGCATTTTTCATGGCTGTGCATTTGGGGGGGGGGGGCTATAATAACTTGTGACTAGCAGGGCTGTGTGGTTTTGAACATGTGCTAATAAATCACACAGGGGGATTTCTTAACTTCATATAATGGTACTTAACACATATAATGTTACTACGTAGATTTCACAATGATGTGACTGACTAGTGAGATATTATTTTTCAAATGATACCTAATGAGTCATATTTTGTACAAAGATTATTCAATAGTGTGTTGGGTGTGAATATAAGGGTGCTTTACATCACATACTTTTCAAGATCCATGGGTTCTACACATGCTTATCACAACATGTGTTATACCTCAACCAGTGCACTAAATGTCCCAATAAAAACTATGTGAATGACAGGGGTAATCACAATGTTATGAACTGAACTCAGACAGAAAAATGATGAAAGAGAAAAACACCCCATAACCTAGTGGTTGAACAATTTGCACCAAACAATCACTCCATATCTGGCCTTTCAGTCCTCATTCTCAAAGGAAACCTGAACAACACGTTCCAAAGATAACAGAGTCCTGTGGCACTTTTAAAGACTGACAGATTTATTTATCACATGAGCTTTCATGGGAGAAAATCCCACTTCATCAAACACTTTGAAGATTTTCTCCTACAAAAGCTCATGCGATAAATAAATCTGTCAGTCTTTAAAAGTGCCACAGGACTCTCTTGTTTTTCTGCAATAGACTAACACGGCTACCCCTTTGGAACCTTCCAAAGATGAGCCTGGAAACCTAAATTCATGTCTTTGTTAGACACTTAAATTCATGAACTGAATACACACATTGGATTTATGGTTTTTTATAGCAGTCTGTAACCCACTTAACTCCTCCCCTCAGCTGTTTTTTCCTCCTGATCTGCTATGACTGAAGAGGTGTTAACAGGCCACTTCACCTTGAATGGTCCCTTGAAATACGTGTTAACTACTTATGCTAAACACTGTGTTCCACCTTGTACTGAGCTGTGACACTGATTACATTTCTCAGTTCTATGCAAGCTTGAAAGCTCGTCTCTCTCACCAACAAAAGTTGGTTCAATAAGGGATATCACCTCATCCACCTTCTCTATCAGGAAACATGTCGTTTAACACCATAGTGGCAAATCTTGACAAGCCAGGTAAGAAGATGATTCAAGTGTATTAGGATTTACAAACCCACTTCTAGATTACTCAGTCATTTTGGCCTTAGCACAGTTATCAGACACTGTAAATTGGGAAGTCTGCCTCCCTATCTCATTGCCATGTCATTCTCCTTCATTTCTGACATCTCTAGCCTCACCCAGTGAATCTATTGGACAAGCATATTTAATCACATAGGCACTGCAATGCTGTCGGCAAGCTGTCTCTCCCCCCATGCAGTGTCTATAAACGTAACATGCAGAAGAAACATAATTTGAAGGTGAAATGAGAGCCTTTCCCTTTTCTTCTGAGAGATAACTGTTACCCAATATGGCTTTTATTTCCTTTTCAAAAATCAAGCTGCAGCTCAGCTGCTACAACTGTATTCATCCTCGCACCATCTCTGCAAGTTCATCCTGTGTAAATATTGTGATCTTAATAAATAAATACTGAAGCACAGCTGGTGTTGGCAAGATATCACTGTTAGATTGCTGCAGCCCTCCTATCACCAGTGGGTGTTGCTAATTATTCTCAGAACTGAGGCACAGGCATACGTAGGGGAAAGGAATGCAAAGGAAAGTCAACAGAGGTTGAAACAAAAATAAAAATGTTTGCTTCAGTCCACAGCAAAGGCATCCACGCTCTGCAAAGGCAGGAGTTTCACACAGTGTAGGTATGAGTTGTTTCCTTAATAAAAGAAGATTTAACAGCAGCTCTAATTACATTTCAGCTGATTAAAATTCATACTGCTTATTTGCAAGGGCAAGCAAGAGTAATTGAGGTATTCAAGGGACATCACTGAAAGGAACATAAAAACACAAATGTTTTTAATGAATGAATGAGTGAACCTGGAGAAGTCCATTTTCCTTCTGTACTTTGCTTGGAAGTATGTTAATAATCCACCTTTGCACATAAAAGGGGTTCATTTTTGTCCTGCTGCCGTGACTATAGTTAGCAGATGCTTTTCAAATACATTGCAAGGCAAAAAAGAAGCGGTATGAGCACCGATGTCTTTCAACATGCAAACAGGTTTGGATTTTTTTTAATTGCTGGCAGCAAGATGGGTTTGATAACCATAGCACTCAGTAAAACAAACAGAGTCCTGTGACACTTTTAAAGACTAACAGATTTATTTATCGCATGAGGTTTCATGGGAGAAAATCCCACTTCATGGGAGAAAATCCCCCCGCTTGAAGATGGGAAATTTACAGAATAGGAAGAAATTAAATGCAGGGAAGTTTATGACATAGGATCAGGTCAGGCTGTAACAGCAAATCAAAATAGATGTTAGGCTTCAAAGACTGGGAAACAGCACATAGAGAAAGGTGAGGTCAAATCACTTGTTGTAATGAGAGAAAAATTCTTAGTCCCTATTTAACAGCAATGCAGCTGAGTCAAATTTGCATATAAATTCGAGTTCTGCAGTTTCTCTTTGAAGCTGTGATTTGTTATTCATCTGTTTCAGCACAGCTATTAGCAAGTCATCAGTGGAGTGAGCAGAGAGATTGAAGTGTTCCCCTAGTGGTATTTTAGTGTTGCAATTTCTGATGTCAGATTTGTGTGTATTTATTCTTTTGCGTAAAGATGTCCTGTTTGTCTAATAATTAAAGATAATTTATATCTTCAAGTTAGGGGCGCTGCTATGGGTACCCGCATGGCCACACAATATGCCAACATCTTTATGGCCGACTTAAAACAATGCTTCCTTACATCTCATCTCAACTCACCTCTACTTTACTTACACTATATTTATGACATCTTCATCATCTGGACCAATGGTAAGGATGCACTTAAAGGTTTCCGTAGAGATTTCAACAATTTGCACTGCACAATCAAACTTTGCCTGGAACACTTCACACAGGAGATCCACTTTCTGGACACTATAGTGCAAATTAGTGATGGGTACATAGAAACCACCCTATACCGCATACCTACTGATCGCTATAGTTACCTACATCTCTCGAGTTTTCATCCAAGACACACCACACGATCTATTGTCTACAGTCAAGCCCTAAGATATAACCGCATTTGCTCTGATCCCTCAGACAGAGACAGAAACCTTCAGGATCTCTATCAAGCATTCTTAAAACTACAGTATCCACCCGCAGAAGTGAAGAAACAGATTGACAGAGCCAGACGGGTACCCAGAAGTCAACTACTACAGGAGAAACCCAAGAAAAAAAACAACAGAATGCCATTGGTCACCACTTACAACACCCAAGTCAGATCTCTTCAACACATCATCAAAGATCTACAGCCTGTTCTTGAAGATGATCCCTCACTCTCTCAAGCCTTGGGAGACAGACCTCTCCTTGCTTAAAGACAGCCCCCCAACCTTAAATGGATACTCATCAGCAACTACAGATCAAACAACAGAAACATTAAAGCAGGAACGTATCCCTACAACAGACCATGTTGCGAACTTTGCCCTCATATCTACACTAAAGACACCATCGCAGGACCACATCAAGCCACCTACTCCATCAAGGGCTCATTCACCTGCTCATCCACCAATGTGATTTATGCCATCATGTGTGGGAAATGCCCCTCTGTCTTATATATTAGACAAACGGGACAGTCTCTGCGCAAAAAAATAAATGCACACAAATCTGACATCAGATATTGCAAAACTAAAAAACCAATAGAGGAACACTTCAATCTCTCTGCTCACTCCATTGATGACTTGCTAATAGCTGTGCTGAAACAGATGAATAACAAATCATAGCTTCAAAGAGAAACTGCAGAACTCGAATTTATATGCAAATTCGACTCAGTTGCCTTGGGGTTAAACAGGGTTTATGGATTTACTCTCATTACAACAAGTGATTTGACCTCACCTTCCTCTATGTGCTGTTCCCCAGTAGTTGAATCCTAATTTCTATTTTGATTTGCTGTTACAGCCTGACCTGATCCTATGTCATACACTTCCCTGCATTTAATTTCCTCCCATTCTGTAAATTTCCCATCTTCAAAGAATCTGACAAAGTGGGATTTTCTCCCAGGAAAGCTCATGAAATAAATAAATCTGTTAGTCTTTAAAACTGCCACAGGACTCTGTTTGTTTTTTGCAATAGACTAACGCGGCTACCCCTTTGGAACTTCATAGCTCTCAGTGTAGATCATGCTTGTGCTTGCTCATTATATTGTTGCTAACTGTTCATAATGAGGCTCTTTGACTCTGAGCCCATTGGTTAAGCATACAATACATAGGCTATGTCTACACTTGTAAATTTAGGTCGACTTTAGCTAAGTCGACTTAGCATGTCTACACCTAAATTTTAAGTCGACTTAGGGGGGAACTTACAAAGTCGACCTAGAGCGTCCACACTGGATGCCTAGGTCGACTTCTAGGGCCTAAGGGGACCAAGGGCAGGTCCACGGTGGCAGGGGGGGCACCCCTTGCCCAGTGCCAAGGGGTCAGCCTTTGCCCCATTGTACATGGGTACAATGGGGCAAAGGGAGGCAGGGACCCTGGAAGGGCATAGGGGCAGGGCTTAAATTGACTTAATTTACAAGTGTAGATGCACCCATAGAGTCTAAGGACAGGTCTACACTACCATTTTTAAGTCAATCTAATTTGCATCACTCAAGTATGAAAAAGACACTCCTCTGAGTGACTCAAGTTACAGTGACCTAAGGTCTGTCCACACCAGCACTATGTCAGCTAGAGATACTCTCCTGACCATATAGCTTCCACTTCTCATGGAGAGTGCACTCCCATCAGCATACAACATCTTTACCAGATGTGCCACTCAGGCACAGCTGCACCAGACCAGTTGTGGGTTGTAATGCTTCTACTGTAGACCTGCCCTATGTGAGCTCCAATACATAGTTGTATTATTATATCATAGTAGCTGATTTCTTCACTTTTAAGTGAAATTTGTCACAATAACTTTGGGTCATATTGATCTGTGGGCTTAAACTCTTGACTTCAATAAGCTGATACCATGGACTGAACCATGTCTGTAGAAAGGATAAATTGAGTGTTTGGCAAGCTATATCTAAATATTAAACAGTAAAATAACCTCAGCCCAAATCATACAGTAACTACTTTTTCTTTTCTTCTTTTTTTTTTTTAAATTCATCTACTCCCTTTTCTGATTCATAATAGGCTTCTTACTTTGACTGAAATACATCCTGTGGTCTTTGTAGATTGGAATCTGTCAGTTGTCTTCAGCTTGGGATTCTGAACAATAGAAAAATACAGTGCATTTGGGAATCCACTAACCCACACAGTAGCCAATCAGATCAGGAATTCTAGATCCCATCCAATGAGACATCAAAAAATGACAGTAAAGGGCTACAGAAGTAACTGAGGTCTAGGTGACAGATCTGGAAAATCTGAAAGGTTGTTAAGAGTAGGAATTAAAGGGTCAAGTGTTATTGAGGATATGAGAGGAACATGAGTCATGGAGCTCATAGAGAGATTTAGAGGGGCCGGTTATAAGAAAGCAAGAAAGAGAGGTGATCGGGAAAAAGATTTTCTGTATTGAGAGAAATATCTTATTGCGGGGAGTGTGGGGGAAAAGAAAAGCAAGGTGTGTGGTATAAGAAAAAGATTTGACAAGGACTGGGTACATTTGGAAAAGCATCCTCATTTAGGTAGCTTGTTTAGCTCAAACCAAGCTTTGAATCTTGTGACTGTTGTCCCTTGCTAGTTAAAATATACAGTAGAACCTCAGAATTATGAACACCCAAGTTATGAATTGACCAGTCAACAGTTCAGCTCATTTGTAATTGGAAGTACACAATGAGGCAGCAGCAGAGACAAAATAAAACAAACAAAAAAGCAACTATAGTACAATACTTAGTTAAATGTAAACCACTAAAAAAAATAAAAGTTTTTTAAAAAGTTTTGACAAGGTAAGAAAACTGTTTCTGTGCTTTTTTCATTTAATTAAGCGGGCCAAAAGAAGATTTTTTTTCTGCATAGTAAAGCTTCAAAGCTGTATTAAGTCTATGTGCAGTTGTAAACTTTTGAGAGAACAATCATAATGTTTTGTTAGGTTATAAATAATCTCCGTTCCTGAGGTATTTGTAACTCTGAGGTTCTACTGTATACTTAAAACTAACAAACTTTTTATATCAGTAGTGAAACAATAGAAAAGTAGGTTTATGAAATTTATATTAAAAAGAAGTCTTCCATTATATATATATATATATATCCTTTCCCTGAAAGTGCTAGACAGTATACAGTACTGGGATTTGAGGTCTTACTTAATTCACTTGTTAGCAGTGTAGTTGTAGCTGTGTTGGTCCCAGGATATTAGAAAGACAAGGTGGGTGAGGTTAAGAAGAACTTTGTGTGCCGGGGAAGGTTGTCTCTCTCATCAACAGACGTTCATCCAATAAAACATATTATCTTATCCACCATGTCTCCTTTGTAAGAAGTCATTATGCTTATTCTTTGAATATTGTTGTGATTATAACAAGTGAAAAGTGTTAACCAACAACATCTAAACCACTGAGACAGAGAAAGGAATCCCTCAGGCTTTTCATGTGTTTGAAATAGTTCATTAACGATGTTATTCAAAGGTAAATCCCATATTGCAGTTTTGTTTCCTGCAGACCTGAAGAGAAGTTCTGCATAAGCACAAAAGATTCTCTCTTTCACCAACAGATGTTGGTCCAATAAAAGATATTACCTCACTCATCTTGTCTCTTAGTTTTGTTTCCTGTCTTACTTCCTAGCCCCTCTTCTTTGCATGTAGCCATGGAAATGCACTTTCATATTTAAACTGGCAAAATAACTTGATTATTTACTAACATACTGTCCTCTTGAATGAGGTCACAAACCAGCAGGGGAGTTCCCCAGCTAACTTAACATGCATGGCAGAAAATAATAAAAATAGTTTAAATTAGGACCGATGGGGAAAAGATTTGATATGGTACCAGAGGACTTATTAATCATAGTGGAAGGGGAAATTAAAAAGAGCCCAAAGCATAAGTGGGAAAAAAATAAGAAAGGAAGTAGTCAATGTCAGATATGAACAAAAATCTGAGAATAAACTAAAATTCATTTGTACTTAAAAAAAACATATTGAAATTATGCTTTCCGGAATCATTTGTATAATTAATGCTTGGAAGTGTGCCATGATCTGATTAGGAATGACCTTTGGAATCTCTCTCTCTCTAAACATACTTTATGGGTTCATAGGGTATGTCTACACTTGCAAGTTTGGTCGACTTAAGGATGCTTAAGTCGACCTACAGAACACCACGTCCACAGTGGGCTTTCATTAAGTCAACTTCTCTGGGGATCCCCAGCAGCTGGATCCCTTGCCAGGGAGCCCCGGCGACTCCCTTTTCCCAAGGAACCCTGGTGTCTCCCTTCTCTGTGGAGCCGTGCACGGCTCCCTTGTCCGGGGAGCCGAGCATGGCTCCCTTTTCCTGGGAAACCCTGGCGGCTCCCTTGTACCGGGGAGCTGGGGCTCCTTTCTGCCAGGGAGCCATGGCTCCATTCCCCAAAGCCGCAGCTCCCCTGAGCTGTGGCTCTGGGTCGACCTAACACCTGCCTGTGTGGACACAAGCAGATGACTTAACTTTTTAGTGTGGACTCTCTAAGTCAACTTAACGAGGTTGACTTTAAGTCAAGTTAAGTCGACCTGGTTAAGTTGACTTAAGAGAGTCAACTTAGCTTTTCTAGTGTAGACATAGCCATAGAGTCTAGAGATGGAGGTGCAGGGGGACACACAATGACCATCTAATCTGATTCCTGTGTAACAAAGGCATAGAATTTTCCCCAAAATAATTCCTAGAGCATATCTTTTCCAAAATATCCAGACTTGACTTTAAATGGAGATTTCACAGGTCTTAGAGTCGAAAACTAGGAGACTGAGCCCTTTAACTGTAATGTGGGTTCTGGTACCAACTCATTGTGGCTATGTCTACACTTGGCCAAATAAGTTGACTTTGCTAAATTGACTTTAAGACGACTTAACATGTCCACACTCAAAAATTAAGTCGACTTAAAGGGGACCTTGCCAAATAGACTTAGAGCATCCACACTGGATACCTAAGTTGACTTCTAGGGGCTAGGTGGACATGGGACTGGTACACGGAGGCAGTGGAGGCACCCTTTGCCAAGTGCCAGGGGGCTCAGCATTTGCCCTATTGTACCTTGGTACAATGGGGGCTGAGCAAGACAGGGACACTGGCAGGGCATAGGAGTGGGGTGGGCAGGGCTGTATAAAGTTGACTTTAAACGAGGTTTTATAAAGTTGACTTTAAATTTCCTTAAGTCGACTTAAGCAGCAGCTTAAGTCGACTTAAGGAAATTGTAGTGTAGATGCAGATTAAATTAAGTCCACTTAAGCAAGTTTAAGTCGACTTAATTTGTAAGTGTAGACACACCCTGTGTGACTTAGAGAAGTCACTTAACCTTCTTTGTGCCTCAGTTTTCCCAGTATAAAATGAGGATAATGCTTGCCTACGTCACAGAGGTTCAGAGAGACTTAATATTATAAAATGCTTTGAGGTTTTTAAGTAAAAGGTGTTTGGTAAATCCAAAGAATTGTTGTTTTGAAAAGAATTACATCAACAGAAGGGGAAAAACATTTATTTTGAGGTGTCTAAGAAGTATTTCAAACTGCAGAAAGCAGGGTTACTGTAAACTGTTTGTTTCTAAGGTTGACAGCCTGGAGTTCTTGTTGGATTCCCAATGCTCTTGGGTGTCCAGATAGCAGTGGCTACCAAGTATACTTCTTACCACTTGTGGGTTGTGTACTTTTCTTTAGAATGTAGCCCCAACTACAGTTATCAAAGTTTGAGATTATTGCAACATGCTTTACATGATCCTTCCTACTATAAACAACTTAAAAATTGCATCTACTGCAGAATGCAGAATCTTGCTTATTAACCAGCATTTCTTATAGAAACTGGAAGGCACCATGAGAGGTCATCAAGTCCAGTTCCCTGCACTCATGGCAGGACCAAGTGCCCCCATTAAACCATCCCTGACAGGTGTTTGTCTAACCTGTTCTTAAAACCCTCCAATTTAAGAGATTCCACAACCTGCTGAGACAACTTATTCCAGTTTTTAATCACCTTGATGGTTAGGAATTTTTTCCTAATGTCTAGGTTGAACCTCCCTTGCTGTAATTTAAGCCCGTTGCTTCTTGTCCTGTCATCTGTGATTAAGGAGAATATTTTTTCTCCTTCTTCCTCATAACAACCTTCTAGGTATTTGAAAACTGTTATCATATCCCCTCTCAGTCTCCTTTTCTCTAGATTAAACAAACCCATCTCTTTCAATCTTCCCTCATAGGTCAAATGTTTCAGACCTCTAATAATTTTTCTTGCCCTTCTCTGGACTTTCTTAAGTTTTTCCACATCCTTTTTGAAATGAGGCGCCCCAAACACGGCACAGTAGTTAAGATGAGGCCTAATTAGTGCAGAGTAGAATGGAAGAATCACTTCTCACGTCTTACTCACAATACTTCTGTTAATACACCGCAGAATGACGGGTTTTTGTTTTTTCTTCTTCTTATAGAGTTCGCTGCTGGCTCACAGTTAATTTTATGTTGTTACTTTTGATCCACAATGGTTTGGGTCCTCATGTGACACCATGACAGTACTATACCTTCAGGATGAAATCTCCTTCCCCGGTATCCAGAATGATGTAAGTCATTTTTGGTGAAGGTCTTAGGCTCTACAGATCTTTTCCCAACTTAGTTTTTCCACTTTCCGGAGCTTGGATTTAGTGATCTTTATTAAGACACACTGCAAGAGCCACCTGTTTTCCCTGACTTCATCTCTGTGTGTTTGTGTGTATTTGTGGAGGGTGGGATTGCCTGAGGGATGGCAGGGAGGATAAGATTACTTTCCCACGAGTGTCTTTTTATTTTAAGAGGTGGTGTGTGGGATAAATGTATGGTTTAAAATTATGTAATGGCCATACAGTATTGGCTAGCCTTGATGTTACAACTGAAAAAATATGTGCACACACTATATTACGTGTATTTTTTAGTTATAACATCAAGATTACCAATACTGTATTAAGTACGGGTATCACATAATATATATACCAGGATAGTAAATTATTATTTTGTCAAGGTCTAAATTTCTTGGACAGGACATAGTCAAAGTCTAGACACCATAAAAAAACCAAAAAGTAACAATAATTATAATTAAGTAAATAAAAAGATTTCAGGGTCTGTTCAAAAGCATCTGGTGGTCTGGGTTTGACTCATGGTCTGCCTGTTGACTACCCCAATGTATACTGTATTTTGTATATTTATATATTTTATATATTTGTATTATATACTGTAACCTTTTTCTATAGTTTAGAGGGACAGTCTTGGTGACCTCAATAATTATACAAAATCTAGAATTTTGTCCTGATTTCAGTATAATTATCTATCCACTTCCTTGGAACCACTCTGGCTATGGCTACACTTACAAAGTTAAGTTGACTATGTTAAGTTGACTTAACAAGGTCGACTTTAAGTCAACATTAAGTTGACCTTGTTAAGTTGATTTAACAAATTGGCTACACTTTAAGTCGACTTTGTTAAATCAACTTAACAACAGAGATAGCTAGTATAGTGGTTTTAAGTCGACTTAATAAAGTCGATTTAGCGTTAATCCCTGTCTACACTGACCTTCAGTCAACCTAAAAGGAGGTGTTATTAAGTCAACTTGAGCTTTCCTTAAATTGACTTAAGGAAATGCTTAAGTTGACTTAAGAAAAGCCCATTGTGGACGCGGCTTTGTTTAGGTTGATTTAAGCGTCTGTAAGTCGACCTAACTTGCCAGTGTAGATGCACCCTTTGTGCATAATGACTTTAGAGCACAATTGACTCCAGATATCTGCTAGCTTCTCCAGCACAACATATGTTCAAAATTCTGGGACATCTCAGATTATGTGAGACTGAGATGCCCTAGGATTTTAAATTCCTTGTAATTCATTCTTAACATAGCTGGCCTTGGAAAGTAGAACTAGGTGGCACAAATCAACTCCAAAAGTCTGTAGGGAATATGATATGGGTGGGAAAGAAGATAAATGGCTGGGAGTTGAACAAAGGTATATATGAATGGCTGTTTGGAAGGAAGTATAAAGTGAGACTGCTAAAATAGAGCAAAACATCTTTATTATTTTGGAGGAGATTATCAGTTCTTCCTTTTAAAACAGAGAATGCTAGCTTCTCTTAAGGAAATGTTTATCAGATCTTTGCTCAAAAAATACATATTTTGACACTCATATTTGCACTAGTCACCTGGCTAGTCTCCAACCTGCTTATAGTTTTAGAGAAGACCCTAAAAACGTGGTGTTGAAAGAAACTCTAGCTATACCCAGAGTCCTCAGATTTCCTGGACCATCATCACTTCAGTTTTAGATGTAGACATGATACAGAGTGGAATGGTTTCATTGGACAGTAACTTCCTGTTGCCAGTGAATGAGAACTTAAGTGTTGATGCTGATTCTTTTAGCTTGATCAGCTTTTGATGGTGCTGATCAAAAGCTGTTCTGATGCAATTCCAGGAACCATGAAGAGTCATTCATATCTTCATTCTCACTTGTCAAGAAGCTTTGGAGCATTGCACTGGCTGATCCACTTCCAGATCTTTTTGGGGTATTGCAGGAAGACTGCCATCATTATAGACAGTTAACCTGCTGATATAGCAAGACATGGATTGAGCGTATAATTTAGCTCACTACAACCTAAGAAAAACAACTGGACTCCCTGACAAAGAAAGAAAGAAAGAAAGAAAGAAAGAAAGAAAGAAAGTCATTAAACCCTAATGAAATTAGATGAAAGAAAAAATCATGGAAATAAAATCCATTTGGTCAGGTTAGATGCACAGATACATGGACACTCAGAAACAACTTTTTAAACCGCGTTGTAGGTTACAAAGCATTTACTCAGAGCGTAAGGTGATTTTAACTTAATGTGACATTACAGTTTTACAAAGGAATAAGTATAGAATTCGGTTAAAGTGTATGAGAACTCACTACTTTATGTAGTTTTGCAACAATTTAATTCACTTAGAACAAGATGTGTGAGCAAGTGTTATTGGGATAAGCCTGTCTAATATCTTTGAAGATCAGGTTCATTCAGTTCTCATTGTCAGTGGTAAATGCAACAGAAGTTTGCTTTTCCTTTTAAATTATTACAGAAAGAAAGAAAGAAAGAAAGAAAGAAAGAAAGAAAGAAAGAGAAAAGTGCAATAATGAATGAATTGAATCAGAAATGGAGACTGACACTTTAGAAGGAAGGGTAGAATGGTAGCAATGAACAATAACTAAATTACAATTTTATGTTCTATATATTCTATGCCATTGCTTACACTACTTCTGAGTTTTTTGTATAATCTAGTCTTACTGCATTTTGTATTGAATTTTAAATTAGCATAGTTATTTTCATAGTTCTAATTGACAAATATATATCTGTTAGGGTTAAAAATGACATTACCAGACAATATTTCACATTTCTTTCTTCTACCTGAGGATATGAGAGTGATTTCTAGTCTTGGTCTTTTTGGTCATGGGGTTTAGGCAAAAATTTAAAAAAGTACTGCCTCATCTTGCTCCATAATAGAGCTTAGTAAATATTTTGTAATACATCATTATGAAATATAACTCCTTTTCTGTTTGTGAAATGTCCATCAACATCTCATGATTTTCTAAAATGTATTTATTGCTCTAAAATATGCAAATATTTAAAACCATTTTTAAAAAAAGACCCCTGTGACTTCCTGTTCAAAATTTGAAATTTGAGTCATTTTGCTTAATTTTGATTGGCTATATAATACAAATTGTATGTTTCTTTCTCTTGATTTGATGTGCATTTGTTTTTATTAGGTCGCTGTTATGAATGTGCTCACAAAGCAAATTTAAAATGAACTCTGAGTATTTCAACAAGTAAGCTTGAAATTCATTTTCTGTAAGCATTAGTACTAGTAAAACACAATAAAATGAACACTCATAGGAAGCTTGGCTGAAAAGAATTTGTTTAAATATTCAAGTGAATATTTGTGGAAAATATTATGTGCTCACTATTCCTCCAGTTTTGATTTAGGGTTTTTTTTTTTTTAAATTAAAGTTTATTAAAGTGTCACAGCTGTGCCAGACAGTAGTTGTAGAAACATTGCTTCCCTGAAAGAAAAGTTATTTGTGTTAAGAAATAGTCCCTCAGCCTTCTCCTATAGGCATTACCTTACAATCTGCTAAAAGTGTCCTATCCATTCAGACATATCTGAAACTGCTGCACTCAGAATCAATCATGATTTCTATTATACTGTCCTGAATCATATTTTATTAGATTATTTTTTGAGATGGATGAGTCATAATGTAAGATTATCACTACAGGGGTAAAGAAGAATTTCCATACCCCATTTTATGGTATTGCTTATTTGGCTAAATGCATCACTAGGATTTGTTTTTTCGTTTGTTTTGTCTTTCTCTGACATATCAGCTATTGGCCACTGAAGGTATTACCCTGTTATAGTCATGGTAGCAGCCACAGTGAACCAATGATCTGACCCTATTTTGCAAACTTATGTCCTTACATTTGTTCTGAGACTGGTTACTGGGTTATCCAGTAACTGTGGAGACTGGGTGTGAGCTGTTAGGCTTCATGGATAGAGTTGGGAGCCTGGAACTGGAGCCAGGGTCAGAGTAAAAAGCGAAGCCAGGGAAAGCACTGGAGGCAGGTTAAGAAGCCAAATCAAGGGTCAGAGTCAAAGCTGAGGTCAGGACTAGGAAGTAGGAGCAGGGATCAGTAGCCAGGCAAGAACACAGGTACTGGGAACAGATGGATGTCTGGGATAAGGAGGGACAGGAACAGGCTGGGAGACAAGACCCATAAGTCAAGCAAGTAAGCAGAGTCTATAGTGGCAGCCAGTCAGGGATTTCTCTAGTTGATTAGATAACTTCCTATGCCTCTTCCTGGTTTAAGCAGAGCTTCCCAGCCAATCAGTGGGACTAGATGTCTCCTTCAGTCAGGAGCTCCATGGGCAGGGCTCTTTGCTCCCTTCTTCTGTCGTTCAGGTGAGCTGCTGTCCATGATCTGAGCACTGCATTGGGACCTGCAGACCCTCACAATAACCACTTTCCAACACATATTTCCTGATTTCTTCACTGAATGATTTCTAAAACACTGTGATACCTTCAGGAGTTGATAAACATACATTTGAAAACCCCTACTATTCACATGCTTGAGTTTTGCCCTTAACTTCAATGGAGACAGGATTTCACCCTAAATATATTACATTACTATATAATTTTTTGTTATGTAAATCTAGATCCATAATGGCCAATGCAATTTGGATCAAGCCCTCCATAAAAATACTCAATTTAATAGATTTTTATACAGTATTTTTAATATATTACTTGGCAGCTCTTGAAGTATAATTATAATATATAAATTTGTATGAAAATTTTGGCACCAGGCTGAAGTGTGTACAATGTGAAAGTGCAATATTCACACCACGCTATCTTTTTCTTCTATCTCATAGAATAACTAATTAGAGCAATTTAGTATAATGTATTATTATTATTATTATTATTATTATTTTATTATGGATTTGTTCTCATATTTTCCTGTTATAAGTGAGCAATTTGTCTTTCACCATCATCAGATACATGTCATATGGTGTTTCTACCATTGACATAATTTTCTCATGTTTTTATTTCATCAAAATGAGGTTTTCTGTCTTAGACACTTTAAAATATTGTTTACATTACATGCATTTATATGCCTTATATTTACATCTACTTTGTCCAAGCCATCACAATTGCCTTATTATTTAAAGTAAAGTTTTTCAATGCATCAGTACTGGATTAGCCAGATCAGATTTTGTTTTAAACAAAAAGGATTTTTTTCCCTTTGAATGTAATTATTTTCCAACACGATTAAAAGTTTCCCTCCATATTTACTTGAGGGGAGTGACACGTAGGGGAATCTCACATGTTTGCTTTGTAATAAGCCTTTATTCAAACCAATGAGAGTCTTGTAGCACCTTAAAGACTAACAAATTTCTTCAGGCTCCCATGAAAGTTTACGCCCAAAGAAATCTGTTAGTCTTTAAGGTGCCACAAGACTCTTATTGTTTTTGCTGTACACAGACTAACACTGTTGCACCTCTGGAAATTGTCAGCCTTTATTCAGACACTTCGGGCTATATGTATGTTTCTATATACCAGTGTGTGTGTGTGCATGTGTGAGGCTACCAGCCAGAGGCTTCCATCCTGGAATGTTGATGACAGGAAGCAAAAGTGCTGAAGAATGAATTTTTATTAAAGGAAAGCAATAATCTAGCTGTGCGTGTCCAGAGTTTACATGAAATAGAAATGAAACCGCCTTAGACATTTTTTTAAAATAGAAATTTCCTACATAGTTACATATCTGAATGATCATTATTCCAAAGTCTCTTTTACATTATTTGTAAATGCATATGTTGTGGAATATTTTGTGCAGAAGTAACAATTTTTTACTCCACAGTCAAAGAAAGAAGACATTAATTAGTGAGCCAGATTATTAAAATAAGGAGATTGGTTGCTACAGAATTGGGTTTCATGTCTGGACTTTCAGCTTAAAACCTACGTCTGATCTAAAGTAAAGTAAGTTCCAAAGTGCCAACAACTTCCAGAGAAGAAAAATGTATACAAAGCTACAAATACTATGTACAGTGTTAGCATGTTGGCAATCTCTACCATGACCAAAGAACTATCATGAATATTGTGAATGAAAAGCTACTTTCTTCGGATAAGCATTTTTAATTAAAAACAAACAAACAAACACCCCCCCCCCCCCCCCCAAACCCTTTCATTGAAGGCCTCATGAACTCTGTGGAAAACAACTTATTTCAGAATGATTGGCTCACCAAAACTAGGTTTGAATCAGCTTTACTCACTTTCCATGGTGATTTTCATTAGTTTCTTTTATATGGACAATGAGGGCTGGACTGTAGTAGAGAACAAAGAAAAGTACTCCACTAAATGGAAAAGGAGTCTTTCCTGCTCAAAACGTAGTCAGTGAACAGGAATGAATAAAACCAGGCAGAGACCCAATTAAACTCCAAAGCACTTCTCCTTCTAAACTTGGATCTATATTTTGACACTTCGTCATAAAATGATTCAGATTTAGAAAATATTTAAGTAAATAAATAAAAGCACCTGAGTCTTCTGCCATTCCTCTCCCTTTACTCAAAGCTAATATCTGTTATTATGGCAGCTGACTTGGCTATATTCCATGATATTCCTAAAATAGTTATAGAAACATTCTGGATTGATTTTATAGAATGAAGAAATGGAAGGACCTATGAAGCTATCCAGTCTTTTCCTTGTTAATGAAAGGTTATGCCTTATTGTGCCATTTACTTTTATCTCAAGTTTTTTGTACAGTTATGTTTTAAAAGTTGTGAACAATCGAGCTTCTATCCCTTCTCTTAGGTTAACAGAATGCACTGACAGGAAGAGTTTCATGTCATTCAGTCTAAATTTAAAAAATCACATGCCTTAGTTCATGGGATATGCAGTGCCACAAGCATGACATTTCAATCTAGTAACAGTGTAACACATCTGGGAAACTGGATGAGCTGCTGTAGTCTCCAGAGAAGGGAGAGGATTGCATAACTGTAGTGGTTGTCCCTGGGAAATAATATCAATTTCAAAGGAGCAAGAAATCGGTTTATGAAATCATAGACTCTGGAGATGGAAATTACCTATGGGTATGGATTATCTTGTCCATCTATTTCCAGTGCTGTTAAATCTTTATAGTCCCTGGTGAAGCCACACCAATATATTTTTTGTGAGAGTTTTTCATCTGCAATATGGTATCTTTTAGAATTCTTCACATTCATCAACCCAGTTCGGCCATCAATTATATCTGGAGCTAGACCAATAATTAAAAAAACAAACAAACAAGCATGCATTCAGTTTTGTAAATTAATTCATTGCTATCATGCACAATTTATTATGTATTTGCACTGCAGTAGTGCCTCTATGGAGCCCAGTCATGGGCTAAGGCCATGTTATGCTAGATATTGTCCAAACATGGAACAAGTTGGTCCCTACCCCAAAGAGACCATATACAAATTTCACCTGTTTCTCTCAAATTGGGTTTTAAACGGATTTAATCAAACTACTGCAAATCTCGCTGCAGACACTCATTTTGTCAGTTTGTCTTTTTTTTTTTAAATGTCAGTTGAATTTACTTGGCTTAAATGGATTTAAGTTAAATTGATATAAGCTTGTGTCCTTTTAAGAGGAGTCATATAGCCATTTGCACCAGTCTATTTCAATTTTAAATCCCATCTTTTGTTAAAGATGTGCAACTTTCCATGTAGACAAGCCCTTAGTGTGGCTTTCCCTGAGCATTAATTCAGAACATTTCTCCGACTGTTAAAACCTGCAGAAAGTGAATGTAAAGTTAAGTTTGTGGTTACTCATATGATAACAGAAAGATCACAATGATGGTGACTCAATTCCTATGAAGCTTTCCCCCATGTTGGAAATTTGGGATACTATGCATAAAAATATTATATGTGAGCTAGCAATACATTTTTTATGTTAGATGTGTTGCAAATGTCTTTAAACTAGACTTTATACTGGGGGAGGAGAGAATTCTCTGAAAGAAATTTTTATTCCTGGAATAGGATATTCTGGATGTATTTATTTTATAATGTAAAATAGAAACACAATACATGACTTTTCTCATATGCTGTCTATATATATGTACACTCTCATATATGCTATTAACAAATTCCATGTACTTCAGTCACTCATCACGTTTAGCACTCTGGTCTTCATAAACCTCCACTGCAACTTGTCCAAATTTTTATTCACATCACATTCTTACAAGCATTCATACTGTAGTTTGAAAAATGAAGCTAAACAATGTGATTTGTGGATGATGCTTAGAGTGATATAAAATTTCTTAGTAAGGTGAAAGTTATTTTATGTCCTAGTCTAGTGGTCTTCAACTTGGGCGATATCGCCCACTAGTGGGCATTTTGTGATTTTTGGTGGGCGCTACAAAAATGAAGGAAGGAGATCTCACCGGCTGTAATTTATAAAAAAGTTTGTATGAATAATGAATTAATAATTAATAAATTTTGTTTGAATGAAATTTGTTTGATATCCTATTTAAAATATCTGAGTTTAATATTTAAATAAATTGAAAATTATAATTAACGATTAACAGTAAGACAATTTAACAATTAATTTAACAACAGTGGCAATTTCTAAAAAGTAACAATGTATGTAGGTGGGTGGTAAACTTACTGCAAATGTGAAAATATTGAAAAACTGGGTGCTGATCCAAAAAAAGGTTGAAGACCACTGTCCTAGTCCATTCTAGCACCGTGTCATTTTTTTCTTAAAATCAGTTGGATCACTACACTACATTCAGCATTTCCACCTCTCTTTGTAGAGATCAGCAGTGTTGTGTTCGGGCATACAATGTAATTCTCTTATAGGTCTGCATTTCCTAAATACATCCTCCATTAGCCTGGATGCAGTTTTGAATCATTTGGTTTTACACACAAATGGTAGAATTTTTTCCCACAGCAGGAGTGCAAACATTTTTTGTATGTAATTTTCTGTCATTTGTGCTCAATTGGGATAACGCAGAAAAGTCTGCACTTAGGTTCAGGTCCATTTGAAAATTTAGTCATCATATTCTTTAATCTCTTTAATATAGAATTTTACCATAACAGTATATTAACAATTAAACACAGATATAATGAATGATGTTAACAGTGCAATAATAACTCTACTGTGAATTAAATGTTTGAGCCCATACTTGTTTGTAAAATTTCAGGCCAAAATGTTCAAAATTCGCATTTGGTTTTTAAGTGACCACCATGAGATGCAGATTCTATCAACATTAGTCACGTTAAGCAATATCTTAGTAAGTAGCTTTGTCAGTCAAGTAAGAGAGGTAAAATATGCCCCTTTAACTGTTGTTTAGTTGCACCAATTGTACCGTATTAGCTATATTCAGCTGTTCTGTGTCAATAAAATATTTAAACTCATTAATTTTTCCCTGCATCAAATTTTGGTCTCCTCCAAGAGACAAAAAGGGAAACATGAGGAGATGTTTGTTTTTTATCTGGTCTTTAAATCAGTTTTTTTAGGTTACCTGAAACTTGCTGTGATTGTGGTTTTACATAATAGTTATGACAGAACGACATGCACTTCCTTGTCACTGCATACATTAAAATGAAAAACAGACAATGGCAGGATCAATGGAAATATTTCCTCTAAAATTCTAGAGGCATTCTGAATCTTTGGTCAGGAAGAGTAAAGCAGAATATATCAGAACTTTCTTAAAAAGTCACTGATTTTCAGTTCCTCTTTTCCTCTCTCTCCTCTCCTTTGAATATTCACAGAATAAATTCCTACTCGGCATAAACTCAGGGCTAAATTCTGCAACTCTTATTATCTGGTCATATACTGTAGTGCAAATCATATTTTCCTGGACTTAGTTTCCATGTATGTTAATGGGCTTGCCCCACAGTCACTCGGAGAATTGGTTATAAAGATGAATCTGGAAGTGTTTTTAAATACATAACAGAAGAAGATTTATCAAGTTTTTGAGGGCTACATGGCTATAGATAAAAAATAACAGTAGTGCAATTGTTAGAGAAAATTATAAGTTGATTGACCTACATTACCACAGAAATGCTTTCTGGAACTCAGTTTCTCCTTTCAAATTCTCCATCATTTATTATTGTTTCTCTCTAATTTGGAAAACTTGTGAATCCTCATATAGTCAGAGGTCATCAATAGCATCTCAGATTGATCTGTAGAGGGGTTGGCAGGCAATAGGTGAGTTAGAAAACAAAGTTTTATGGAAAAAAATGACTAGAAGGAAAGATAATCCTTATTTTTTGCAAATGGAAGAAGGGATTGAGCACAGTCAGATCTGTAGAAGAGGGTGCCAGTAGTGTAACAGAACACAGCATCACAAAGTGGACCCACATAGATCTTAGGCACCATTATGATCCAGCACACCATTCAGTAATCAGTCAAGTCACCGAAACTCAAAGCTCAGCTCTTTGTACCTGACTCTCAGTTGGCCTGTTGGCAATGTCTTGGACTCTGATCTCTTGATGTTGTGGCCTGACTTGCCTCCCACCTTCCTATTCCTGTTCAGATCCTTACATATTACCATCTACATCCTGGTTTTGACAGTGGGAGATGTCCAACATAGAAAGTATGAAGCAATCAGGAAATATCAGTGGCTATGTCTACACTAGAAAAAGTTAGGTCAACTTTGTTAAGTTTAACTTTGTTACTTAACTTAAAGTTGACTTTAAGTCAACCTAACCACCCTTAAGTCGACTTAACAAAGTTGACAAGGGTTACTCCACGTCCACACTGTCCTTAAGTCAACTTAAGGAGTCGACTTAAGGCTTAAGTCAACCTAATGGGTAGTTCTTATTAAGTACACTTAAGCTTTCATTAAGCCGACTTAAGGAATTTCTTAAGTTGTCTTAATGAAAGTCTGGTGTAGACAGGGAGTAATTTAGGTCGATGTAAGCCTCCTTAAGTCGACCTAAATTGCTAGTGTAGACTTACCCAGTGTAATTTCTTCAGGCGATGTTTCTATCCCTAAACATCCTGTTTTGACATAGGCAAAACAGCCACATAGTCCACATCAGCTCTGACTGGCAGATTTCCCCTACTAATCCCTTAATACATGCTAAGCCTAGCAACATTGTTGATAGCGAAATTGTTTGTAAGTCTAAAACTGACAAGTCCCCTCTATCCAAAGTCCTACAGTGTAGATTGTTTTTTTTTTTTTAATTTCAGTCCAGTCTAGCTGTCCATCAATTTGATTGTATATTACACAATGAACATTAATAGACCAACCTTAGATAGGAATGAGATGCCTGAGGTTTTCATCTAAAGGAGACATTTTGTATAATCTAATTTAGACTTTTTGATATCCCCAACCCTTATTTCCCCTTCTTCAGGGAAGTTATGTGCCCTTAGATCTCTGATCTTCCCTCCAGTTATAGATATTGTAAAGGACTTCTATCATTCTCTTGATCCTCTATGCTGTTAGTGGCTGCTAGCCAAACAGACATCAAATCAGTAATTTATTATTATCTCATTATCTTCTGAAGAAGTCCTACTCAAAGAGAGATATTTAGAAGATGTAAAGCCAATCATAAATGCAATCCTTCACACTGAAGGATGCTTTGCAGTATATTGTACTGTTAGATAAATTTATTGTGGTTTATTAGTTTTCAGGACTGACATTTAGCATAGGTGTTTTAAAAAAAGTTTGGGTTTTTTGTTTCCTTCCTCGGCCATCTGTCACATCTTACCTGATCTTGGGAACTGGTACTTTTTTTTTTTTTTTTTTAACCTCACAGTTGTTTCTGTGACAATAGATTGATAGCATAGCATATAAGCATGACTTTACTTTTCATTATCACTTATCAAGTGATAGGGTGTGTGGGGAGAGTACCTCACACTCACCATGCTTTTAGATCAAACAACTCAGAAACAAAAGACTAAGGCCTGGTTCACTGTTACTTTTTTCCATTTGAACAATGCCGGCATAGTTCAAGTGACAGAAAAAGCTAGTATAGATACAATTATTACTGATATTTTTACTGGTGTAAAAGTGCTTATATCAGTGTAGCTTATTTCAGTCCAGTGAAGTGAAATTAACTATACTGGTGTACACTGTACAGGCACTTTTATAACACTACAACTGCATCTACACTAGGGCTTTTAATCACAAACCTTGCCATTAAGAAATCAGCCCCTTTATTGACATAGTTATACCAATAAAACTTTTTAAGTGTATGTCAGGTCTATGGTAATATCCCCTTTGCACCAGCACCTCAGTTAACAATAGGCTAAAGGTTTGGACAGCATTGGGCAGTAGCAAGGTTCAGGGGTGTTGTTTGGCTGATCCGTTTTTGGTTTGTTTGTTTTTTTTTAATTAAACCCAGTTCTTATAATATCCAGTATGAGAAAACTTTCAAAGAAATTATGCTTGGTTTATTTATTTTTTTATTTATTTTTTTTACATTTATTCACATACCCTGTAAACTTTCCTCTTCTTCAGTGAGCATAAAAATGTGTGTGAAAACTGCCTGTAGTTCAATTTCTCTTTTGAGACTACTGATAATGGTGGTGCATATTTTGCTGGAAATTAACATATTTAACACCAATTTTATGAATATGCAATGGAGAGCTTGCCATCATACTTTAATATAGAATTAACAGTGGCGTTGACAATGTTACAGTTTAATAATTCAATAAATGATGCACTATTAAAAACAGGGTAGAAAATACAGCGTTCTGCTTCCATACTTTTTTTCATAAATGCATAAATGCTAAGGCCAGAAAGAATAATTTAGCATATCATTTAGTCTGACTTCCTGAATAATGCCGGACAGCCTGTTGCTCCTATATTGAGCCTCATAACTTGTCTTTGACCAAAGCATGGCTTCCAGTTAGGCATCCAGTCTTGGTATGAGGACCTCAAAAGATGGAGAATCCACCACTTTCCTTGGGAGTATCTTCCAGTGGTTAACCATCCACATTATTAAAAATGTGTGCCTTATTTCTCATTTGAATTGACACAAATGATGCAACTTTTCATCAGGAGGCTCGACAGCCCTATTTGTATGCGGATTAAAATACTTACTTTTCAAATATACTTAATTGTTTCTTATACCAAACATCACACTCCTTGTTGTGTGATCTGTGCTGAGATTTTGGAAGCCCGTTTTTTTTTTTAATGGCTACCAAATGCTGTACTTCAAGCACTGCCTTGCCATTATTGCAGCTCTCAGCTGGTATTAAAACTTACCAGTTGCTAGCACTTTTAAGCTATGTCATAAGATAATGATTCATATTGTTGATCTTACCCCAAGATTTCATGGCCCTCCCATTTTTAGCCAGATTTTTAAATAAAAATTAAAAAGAGATTTTACTGGGAAATGTAGCATAACTTATTAGTTTAATATGGTGTAAAAAATAAATTGTGGTGGTAGGAGAGACAGTTTTTTATATATATAATGCTTTTTTAAGTGCCCAGGATAATGGATGAGCATTTGAAATGAGTTAAAATAAATAGTAAAAATATAAATCTGCATAAACACACATAACAGCAGTTAAATTTGGGGTGTCATAGAAAAGCCTATGAAAGCATTAATAGCTCTGTATTAAGTGCAGCATGGGGGAGTTGTAAAGTAGAACTGGTCAAAAAAAAATCATTGCAATAGTTTTCTGTCAGAAAATGCTGTTTTGTCAAAATCGCAACATTTTGTAAGAATGTGTTTAATTCAACACTTTTTTTGTTGGAAAAGCAACAAAATGAATTGTTTTGGCTTTCTCCTTCTATTTTGACTTCAATGTTTTGTTTTGACTATTGTTTTATTTTCTTTAAGCTCTTATATTTAAATATTATATTATATTTACATGGATATTATATAATCTAATAACAGAGAAAATGTATATAAGGTACATTTAATATATTTTTTTCAAAATTATCAAAATGAATATGGGATGGGAATTCTGTTTTCTAACCAGCTGTAGTGTACAGTAAATGAATTATGGGCCCAACACTATTGAATGACGTAGATAAGAATGGTGACCATTTGTGAATTGTTCATCGTATACAGAAAATGAGGCAGGAGTTCTGTGGAAAAAAATGGTGCATGATTATGTAATTAAAGACTTTGTCTTAGCAGATACTCACAAGGATGTGAATTAAGCTTGCACAGACAGACTTACCTCTGTTATTTCCTTATTATTTTATTTATTTGTAATATTGTCGTACCTAGGAGCCCCATTCATGGACCAGGACCCCATTGTGCCAGGTGCTGTGCAAACTCTGAACAAAATATCTTGCCATCTATGTATTAAACAAAACACAACAAACTGATACAGAAGATGAGGGAATACAAGGAAACAGTGAGACCCTATTGGTTAGTTTGACAAGCAGTGGTCTCAGCACACCAGTAGCCTCACTGTTGTCAAGTTTTCCTAACTTTTGAGGGTTTGACTTTACAATCTTAATTTTTTTTTTAACATAAGGTTTTTTCATTTTGTATTGTTATGTATTTTATAACTTAATATAGCTATTTAAATGCAAAATGGTATACTGGAAAAATTGCCCAGTTAGATCATTTTTCACCTTCTTCTGCAGCATATAGATGTAGGCAACATGTTGGGATTAACCGATATGTCTTCTTTAATCATTTTCCAGCCCTGGCAAGTGCCTTAAGCATTAGTTAACCTCGGTCCCTCCTAGTCTCTGCCTGTGGCCCATAATACTCTGGTCTCCTGTGAGTCTCATTTAATTTGTTCTCATTTTCATTATTGGGTTTTATGTGAAGGATTGTGGGGGTAGCAGGGAGAGACGGGGGTTGCCTGTGCTGTCAAGGAGATCAGACTAGGGCAATCTTGTGGTCTCTTCTGACCTTAAACACCATAAACTCATAGACTTTAAGGTCAGAAGGGACCATTATGATCATCAAGTCAGATCTTCTGCACAATGCAGGCTACAGAACCTCACCTATCCACTCCCGTAATAAACCCCTAAGGTATGGGTGAATTATCTGAAATCCTCAAATCATGGTTTAAAGACTTCAAGGTACAGAGAAGCCACCAGCAGGTGACCCATGCCCTTATGCTATAAGTTGGTGAAAATATCCCAGCACCTCTGCCAGTCTGTCAGTCTGTTCAGGGGGAAAATTCCTTCCCGACTCCGAATATGGTGATCAGCTAAATCCTGAACATGTGGGCAAGATTCACCTGCTGAATCTCAAATCCCTGCTGCAAAGCCTGGAGGCATTAGATTTTTCTTTTCAATGAAATGGCTTTAAAATTGCTCTACATTGGGAAAATGTATTTTTCCTAAACTCAGTCTCAGAGACAGCTGAACTGTTTTCTCTGAAACTTTAAAATAAAATAAAATTAAAATTAAATAACAATCAGCCTGAGGCAAAGACCCAGCTTGGAAGATTTCATCCTGAGTTATTAAAGTTTGACAATGTTATAAGCAAATGAAAACTGTTGGCAGTTGGGGCATCATTGTAAATGGAGTATTCTCCTCTGCTGCCTCTCTTCCTATACCTTATTCCTTCTAAAGGTATGATGAGTTAATCAGATATATGCTAACCAACAGTTCTCTCTCCTTTACTGGCTTCCAATACTGGACCCACACAATTGTGGGCCTCATAAGCCATCAAAGGGGATGCAGTACAGTCTCACTCCTGATACAATAAGGCATTTGTCTCTCCAGTTAGATTCACCTGCCATTCCCTCAGGATGCACAGAGTTTAGAGGAACAGACAAAGATCTGGGGCCTCAAGATGCACAAATCCTTCAAGACCTCTTCCCACCTCCTATTTAACATGTCATCATCAGAATCAACAGTTGGACTGCACCAAGTTGGTTTTGCCTCTACACTGTATTTTTGGAAAAGTTGCACCATAAACATTTAATCTAAAATTTAAGAAAACTGGGCATCCTGATTGCTGACAGGAAGCTGGCAAAACCCCAACTACATGGGTCAATTTTGCATTTTGGCAGAAATGTCTTTCTGACTCTAAAAACGATATTGGCAAAAGCCTTCGGCATCCCAGGAAATCTGATATCAAACCAAAACAGCCAAATACAAACCATAGAATGGAAGGATGACAGACCCCATTCATTTCATTGCACACACAATATAAAAACAAAACAAAACAAAAACAGTCATGGCAAAGTTCCCTGGGGGAAAAGAAGGAAAAGGATTCCACAGTTTGGTGTTCTGGAGAAACACAAGTAAAAAGAAAAGTAACAGAAACTGGGGGAAATTCAGTGCTATTTCTCAAATCAAAAGCTTCAATTAAGCCAGAATATAAACAGAAGAGAAGGCATGAAAGTGAATAGTCTTAATTTACTAAGACAGTAATAGTTCAGAGAAACATAGTCACCCTTCTGCTAACTCAGTGGAAACCTAGTGCATTCTACTGTCTGATGGAATATTTTATTATTTTTGACAACATGAGTGATCATTAAGGACAACTGAGAATGAAAGCTGATGTAAATTCAGAAATCCTGATCTAAAAATATGTAATTAAAATGTTTCATCCATGGGAAAAGGTCTCATTATATACTACTGGCAGCCAGAACTATAGTTAGGGTGACCAGGAATCCCAATTATAGAGGGACAGTCCTGATATTCAGGGGTTTGTCTTATGTAGGTACCTACTCCCCACCTCTTGTCCCCATTTTTCACATTTGCTAGCTGGTCACCCTAACTGTAGTACATGTCAGATATTGAGCACATCTGTCTCAAACAGCATTCTACACTGAAATGATGCTCTTAATGTATTCACTGTCTTGACACCTGAAGTCTGAGCATTTTATATTTGCACAAATAAATCCAAGGAAGATTACATTTACAGACTTGATGGTGTTACCACACTTAATTTTCAGTTTCAACAGAAGAGGGCTAGCATTGAAAATCCATGGTTTTCCCAGAAAAAGGAAAAGTTTTACAGTAACCAACAAGCTATTAGATCTAAAAGGTATATCACCTCTTTCCATTTGTTGTTGTGTCACTTAAATGATCACAATCAGTCAAATCACCTGATCGAATGTTGAGGTAAAACAAGAGCTGGCAAAATAAAACTCATCTGTGGTCTTTATGCTTGGTAATCCAGAATTCACTCAAAATATTAGCTTTTTTTTCAACTGCATCACGTTATTGGCTCATTTTCAATTTGTGTAACACTACAATACCCCAGGTTCTTGATTACAGAATGGCCAATTACTCATTTATTCCCCATTTTGTACTGTGCATTTAATTTTTCCCTTTCCTAAGTGAAGTACTTTGCACTTGTCATTATTGAATTACATCTTGTTGATTTCAGATCATTTAACCAAGAGGACAAGGTAATTTTGAATTCTTATTCTGTCCCCCAAAATGCTTGCAACTCCTCTCATCTTATTTAAGTCATGAATTAAAAATGTTGAATAGTACCAGACACAGAACAAATCCCTGCAAGGCCCCACTAGATATGTCTGAGAGTGAGCCATTGATAATGATTCTTTGAGTAAGGGTTTTCAAACAGTTGTGCACTCACTATATAATAAGTTCATCTAGACCACATTCTCTACTTTGCTTATGGAAATGTAACCTTCGGGTGGGCTAAAATTCATTTAATTGCCCTTCTCCAGTGCCTCAGAGAAATCAATCCCAATCCCTATGGAGAAAGCAGTTGGAGAACCAGGATCCAGTCTGTACGGGACTCACAGCAAAGATTGCTCAGAGTTACCCTCCCACATTAAAATACTACTAAAACCAAACATAATAATTAACTTTATTAACTACTAACTAAATGAACCTTATCCTAAGAAAACAAAATACAATTAACCAAGAACAATCCCTAAAGAAAACTCCGCAGGAAAGATACCCAAGAGTCCCAAAGTCCAGGTGGAGTTCACCCAACTCTCAGCTACAGTCTTTGTTCCAGTGTAGAGGCTTGAGTGGCAAGAAATAGCTGTCCTCTTCTTCTTTCTTTGCAGGGATCTTCTGTAGCATTCCATGCAGGCTTTTCCTTCTCCTTTGCAACCAGCCCTCAGTCTCATATGCATGTCTGCAAAATCTGTTACAGATGACTCCATTAGAGGGAGAAAACATCTTATTCACTCCTGGCTCAGCTTCTCTCCTGAAAACTGAGCACATGGTCTCTTCTCAAGGCAGCTCTAGCCTGCTGTCTGCACAGACTGCTGCTTTCATGTCATCTGACTGCCCACACCAGGACACACCAGCAGAGAACCCTGTGGAGCATGTTCAAAAATGCTACCACTCCCTGCCTCTAGAAGTTCCTAGTTGTAGGCAGCTAATCTGCCCAGCAACAGTAATCCACCCTTAGTAGGTCTCTCAAAGAGATAGCCTTTTTCAGGCATATGGGTTACACAAATATTTTGTGGAACCATGTCAAGAGCCATACTACAATCACGATATATCAGATCTACTGTTTCCCAAAACTTTAGGTCAGTAAGCCTGTCAAAGAAGGAAATCATATTGATTTGGCATGATTTGTTCTTGAAAAATCCAGGATGGCTATTACTTGGAACTCTTTTATCCTCTAGATGCTTATGAAGTCATTGTTTAATCATTTTTTCCAATATCATTCCAGGTTTCAAAGTCAGGCTGAAAGATTTATAATTCCCTGGGTCCCCTTTATTCCCCTTTTTAAAGATCTTTTCTTACCTCTAGTCTTCTGTGGCTTCACCTGTCTCCCATGAGTTCTCAAAGATAATAGCTAATGTTTCCAACATTATTTTGACTGGTACCCTTTGAATTTTATTGGGCCCCTGCTGTTTTAAATACATCTAGCTTATCTAAATATTCTTTAACCTGTTCTTTCCCTATTTGGACTTGTGTTTCCTCTCCCTTTTTGTTAATATCGTGTTAGGCAGCTAGTCCCAGTTAATCTCTCAAGTTAGGAATGATGCAAAATAGGCATTAAACACCTCAGCCTTCTTGATATGAACCATTACTAGGTTTCTTTCCCTGCTAAGTAATGGAGCTACACTTTCTTTTATCTTTCTCTTGCTCCTAATGTATTTCTATAACTTCTTATTTTCTTTTAAGACCATTATTATTAAGAGTAACTCATTCTGTTCATTAGCCTTTCTGTTTTTTTTCCCTAGATATTTGTGCTACTCTTTTGTACTTAATCTTAGCATTTTGTGAATGTTGCCACTTTTTGTAGAATTCCTTTTGGAATTTTTAAGTAATTAAAGAACTCCTGGTAGAGATATGTTGGCTTCTTACTACTCTTCCTATTTTTCCTTCACCTTAGGATAGTTTGATGTTGTGTCAGTCTGTTACGCTATGTCTACACTTGGCCAAATAAGTCAACTTTGCTAACTTGACAAAATTTAACAAACCATCCACTTTTTTTCACCTGTTAAAATACCTCAATTAAATGTAACCAAAAATAATGTATTCTGGAATAAATCTTTCTCACCTTGAAGGCTTATGGGAGTTTGCCACTGACTTCCATAGGAAGGGGATTTGATCCTAAATTGGATCATTCAAAATTCTCAGGCATCACTACAAAATAATTCACAAGAAATTAAATGAATTATTCTTTCCATAATAATCAATTGTCCAAAACACTGTATAAATACATGCAGAATGAATGGCATTCTAAGCTGTATACAATTCTAGGTTTCAAATTTTAGTTTGCTCCTTCAGCCTTCTCTGGGTCAGCTTTTGATCTTCCTCTAATCTCAGTGCTCTCAGAAAAGGCTGAATTCCAGCTATTCTAAAAATAAAATAAAAATAACTATTTCAGCTGACAATATTCAAGTTTCCTTGTATGCCTAGAACAAAGAGTACTGCTGCACTGGAGACTACTTAAAGGTCAGTTTTATAGTATCAGATAATGTTGAAACCAAGAAAATAAACAGACTGTTCTTGGCTGAAGTGAGTCAGAACATTATAAAGTATACCATATTAAATAAACCATATCAGTCTTCAACACATCATTATTTAATCTGATAATGACCTTAATCGAAAAGTGGACAAGTTAATTGCCTAACCTGTAGTCTCACACAAAGAAAAATTATAGGCCATACCTAAACTCCTCTCCTAAAGCATTTCATCCATTGTGTTCAATTCTACTTGTGTTCACAGATTTCCTGCAATTCTTTAGGCAATAGGACTTTGCTAGCTTCAATATGAACACAATCTAACCTAATATGTGCTCTGGTATAACAACTAGGCTCCTGCAACCACTAACACATGTGCTTAAGTTTATGTACTGCAAATAGTTTCTTTTGCATTAACGGGACTACTCAGGGTCCATAAAGTTAAGCACATGCATTAGTCTTTGGAAAAGTGAGATTTAAACTCTGTGTAAATTAAATGGCACAGACAATACCGTACAAAGTCATTTATTAGAATGAAGAGTGCTAAAATATAGAAAATAGAGTTATGTACAATTGCAGAAATATTTCCTTAATTTTTTTGCAATTATGTTTTAAACATTTTTATGCCCCTGAAATTCTGTGAAAATATTATTTTTGATGTGATAACTTATGGAAAATGTCACTATTTCTTGTTTTGCGGGGCTTCTTCTAATGCCTTCAATTTTTGCTTAAAAATTTAATTAAAAATGTTGAATTTTCAACAAAATACAAAATGCTCACACTTCAAGCATTTCAGATGTCATTGAGAATGCTGCAATCACCTCTGAAAACTTAACATTTTTGGTCACCTTGGTTGTTCAAGAATAGGTTTTCAATGGGTAGTTTGCACCTATAAAGCAAATGAGGGAAATTTTCATTTATCATAAAGAGACAAACAAGCCACTCAAATCTGTTCCAACTCAGTTATGCTGATTATTTTATTTGTTTCAAATCAATTCCTTCTGGACAAATATCCATGTCACATAAACCATCCCAACAACTGGCATTAATTAATACCTATGTTGGCACTCAGTAGATAAGGAATGAATGACTATGAATAATTAATTGTTATTATCATTATCCAATACGTAGCTTCTTTGCTTCTTGATATATTTGGGTGAAAGTGGACAGCAAAGTAGGTATATGTTTTCTATGTTGGCTGGGTAGACAAAAGGTCAATGCAATTTTGAGCTTCAGGCGCAAAGCCATATTTTATGAAGCAACAGTCTTTCTTTACATAGTTGTGGCTAAAGTAGATCTGGGATAATGATGGTATCATTGCCTGCCTCAAATATCTACAAGACAATGGACAGTACAAGATACAGTTTGCTCAGGAAGGATAGGCAGGGGAAAAAAGGGAGAAGGTGTTGCCTTAAATATTAAAAATGTATACACTTGGACTGAGGTTGAGATGGAAATAGGAGAGATACTTGGTGAAAATCTCTGGGTATGGATAAAAATAACAAGGTTGATGTTGTTGATGACCCTGGCTGCATCTGGGGTTGCGCACTGGATAACTCGTAGGGGTGGAAGGCCATAGCGCCGATGAAGCTCCTTTGCTCCAGACTCAGTGGCAGCTGGGACACAATAACACCAACAATATAAGGATGTTCCCCCGGTTTCAGGAAGCAAAGTAGATAACAAGCCTTGAAAGTACCAGTGGAAATCCGTCAAAGTGTGCTCTCTAAGAGAAGGGGGAGAGTTCTTCCACCGCTTACAAGGAGAAAAGTATTGAAGTAAACAACCTGTCTATATAAGGGTCACTGCAACGGGGGTGGGGTGCGCATGATTTGAGACGTGCCTGTCTCCGTGTGCCTGCTTGAGATCTCAAATAAATCTTAGTGTGCTTCTCTGCCCTGGTGTGGTTATTGGTGCTGCGCACTCCAGGCAACGAACCTAAACGAACTGTTGCTAGCTCCAGCCCGTACTTGGGCGTCCCATGATATGGTTCTACTACTGTGACATGCTGCACCCCACAAACACCCTTATTGTGTGATCTGTATATCATTCATGTTCACCCTTAAAGTATAACTGTGTATTGTCTGATCCAAATGATGTAATTTAAGGTGATTTGGGAATGTTCATGACATACTGAACATTACTGTTATGGTAGCATGTTTCTTGCAATGTCATACATATGTACAGATATGAAACTCTGCCATATCATGTCCCCAAATGTATGTTTCACATGGCTTGAATAGATAAAGAAAAACACGAAACTGTGTTTCCACACCCAGCAGAGACATTCAAACAGGAACAATGGACAGCCTAAGAACCTGTGAGTACTTTGTCTCAAGTGGAAGGAATCATGCCCATTACCAGACAGGGTTGATCATCTGACCCCAAGGAATGTCGGGGAAACTTTTAAAAGCAGAGACATCTTTGTCTCATAGCTCTCCCCTGGAATTTTGCTTCCAAGTGACATCAAATACTGGCACCTACCCATAGGGAGGGGGAGTCAGGTTGCAAGATGCATCGCAACCGGCCTATGTGGCAAGCTAACACCATAGAAGCTAACATCATGGGCTGAAAGAGACTGGAATATTAATCTTAGTTTAACCTAAGAGTTATCTTTTTATTAATTGTGATTAACACCTTGATTTATTAATAATCTAATTTATATTCACTTAAAATCTTGCTGTAGTCAATAAATTTAGTTGCTTGTTTAATCTAAATCAGTGCATGTAGACTGAATGTGCACAGAGACCTCACTTTCAGTGACATAGCAAGTGCATATCAATTTATTTGACAAATTGTTAGGTAAATGTAAAAGCTTGCAGGGTGCAATATGCAGCATTAAATCCTGCAAGATGGCAATTCCCTGGTTGCATCTGAGACTGGGGAGAGTTGCTGGAGGAGTAATCCCATGAGCAGCTGGCCAGAAGCTCTCTTTCATTAGGTCAAGGCCCAACTACATGCAGCAGGCTGGGCATTGGCTGACCAAGGAGTAGTGTTCACATAGCAAAGTGGAGTAAGTTAGGGCTCAGGAGTGAAGAATTAGGGTGAGATGGCTACACAACAGTCCAGATTACAGTGGGAGAATATCACAAATACAGACCACCTAACAGGGATGGCTCAGTCTTTTTTAAACAATTAACAAAAGTATACAAACCACAGGATTTGGTAATGATGGAGAACTTCACTGCCCAGACATCTGTTGGGAAAATAATATGCCATATCATCTATGGACACACACTTTCCTCTAAACAGTCACTCCATATCTGGCTTCCCAGTCCTTGTCCTCAAAGGAAACCAGCACAACACCTTCAAAAGATGAGCCTGGGAGATTCAATTAATAACTTTGCTAGAAAAGCATAAACTTAATAAGATACAGATTTATTGTTTATCTCACAACAATCTGTAACCCTCCAACTCTCCTTTGTCCTACAACTACAGAGGAATTAACTTCTCACTTCATTTTAAAGATCTCTTGCAACATGTTAACTCCTGCTAAACAGTCTGTTCCACATTGTATTTAGCTGTAACATTTTGAGTACTTTTCCCAGAAGAAGAGTTTGAAAGCTCTTTCACCAACGGAACTTGTCCCAGTAAAAGATATTACTTCATCCACATTATCTTTCTTGGCTATACTGGGAAATTCAGGTTATCACAGTGATATTACTCAGGGAAGAACAACACAACAGAATAGTGTAGTAGACTGAATATAGTATAAGAAAAAAATAAGGTTCAATCCTGCAAACATATATGCCTTTACTTAACTTTTTTGCATATGGTGAACTCAAAGTGGCTAATCACATGCATATACATGGTTACTGTACCAAGGCCTACTACAGCTATATCTGTTTATCTTGGCTAAAAATGATACAGCAGGGTTATGATAATAAAATCTACAAATATTTGAAGCATGTAACATCAAGGAGAAAGAAATATTTTATATGATATACAAGGATATGCCAGAGGACTAATGAAATGAAACTAAACGAGAAATTTTAGCCTGGATACCAGTAAAGCTTCTTCAAAATGAGAAGTATTTACATTCTACAATCATCTTCCTAGGAAGTGGTCAAAGCCAATCATTTTTAAGAGTATACTGGGCAAATCAAAAAAGAGCGAGCAAGGGAAAAAAACTGTCCTGAACTATCCTGCATTGTCAGGGAGCTGGACTGGATGACAACTGCTATAAGTGTTTCTTTCACCAGATATTCTGCCCTCTACATGTACCATCAACAACTCGTGATTTGATTAGAAGCTTCTTTAAACTGATGTTCATCTTAAACTTACTTCCAGCAAGTTTCTCCCTGCACCAATTTGATCTTAGTAGTAGATGCTGGGGCATCATAATTCCACCCACAGCACAGAGCAGGAAAGTGAATAAACAAAGCACAAAGATGCAGTTAGATATGTCAGAAAAGAGTTTCTGCATCATGTGATTCACCCCTAAGTGGTGGTACATTAGATATGTGCTGCACAATATTGTTAGCCCTGAACTAAGGGGTTAGTATCTGAGTCTACTGCACATGGATTAATTTAAATATTAGATATCTACTATGATGCTGTTAGCTACAACTCTCTAGGAACAGACAAAAATGATGAGTTGTTGCAACTAATACAGTGCACCTGCATTTAATTGGAGTCTGATCCTGAAATGTGTTCTGCACACAACTTCCATTGATTTCAACTTGTGTTATGCATGTGTAGTGACGTCCGAATAACACCCATATGAAAGGTATCTGTCAGACTTCTTCCCAAAATATTACTAGCCTTAATTCTTACAAAGTTCTTTGAGATCCTTGTATGAAAAACAACTAATATAATTACAAAGTTGCCAGGAAACCTCCTTGAATTATAATACATCTATCAATCAGAGTGAATTCAGATTAATTTTTGAACAGAAATTTTTAAATTTTAAACATTGTGAATGGTCCTCACATGGACATGTACAGGCGCATTTTAGCAACTAGTCAAGTGTTCAAACCATTGCCAATTATTGGGATGGACAACCAATTATTCTGCTTGATGCTTTTAGCCATTCTGGGACCTTTGCAGGAATTTAGCCTAACTAGGCAAATTGGGAAGGGTTGGGGATTAGACAGTGAACACGTTGTGAGGTGAGCCTGGCTCTGTGGTTACTCTCTCTGAATATGCTGTGATGAATGTCTAAAAAAAAAAAAGTCTGGATATATTTTAGAATTATCACTATGGGGAAATTTATCTATCAGACTAACAGCTTTAGACTGCTGCTTAACAATATTTTTTTAGTGACATGTTTTTGTAACACCTGCTTCTGCTCAGTGATTGATTTATTTGGTCAGCTATGTAACATTCTTTTGATTGACATGTCTCTGTAACTTTCGGAATATAAGAGGGAGGTAGCGAATCTGAGTCAAGTGGATCGCTTCATGGACACACCGAAAGATCTCCAGGTACAGGCTTAAGGACTGGCCATCTGGAAATCTGTGACTAATTCACCCAAGGACTGCCTCAGACTTGTCAGGTAACTATCAGTTCTGGGCTACTCTAACACCTTATTGTCTATGTATGTGCTTAAAACTAATAAGTGGAGGCTTCTGGTAAAAGCATTCCAATGTGAATTGCTGGAGACCAATAAAGTAAAACTTTAAGTTAAGAACCCTTAATTTTAACTTGTCTGTGCATTCCTTGATTTATTTCCTGATACCGACTTGTAGAGACTAGAAGTTACGGGGCGAGGAACCCTGGGAAACAGATTTTGCATTCAAATCTCTATTTAAAATATGTTGGGTGTACTAGTTAAAACCACTATCTATTTCTTAACAGTCAGCACTACAGAATTTCTTTAGATGCATTCTTGAAAAAACAACCAAGCCCCTCCCTCCTCCCAATCCTCTAAAAGAATCCAGTTTTAATAGCCAAACTTTAAAGGTAATGCTCCATTCATATTCAATCAAAATTGTTCCTGTAACACATAGAATTTCTGATAACCCGACCCATAAATTACCTGAAAGACAACCAAAAGTATATAGCATTATTTCACTTCATCTGTCAAAAGCATAAAGAGAATTTCTGACCGGAATATTATAGAAGACTGCAAATTTATTCTGAAGAACCTCGATTAGACTCTTACTAAATGTTGAGAGCTATTGCAGAGAAAAAGTTCTATCTCTGAAAATGGGAATTCTTAAGTTTACATTAACAGGTACCTTATTTCTGACTAGGTATACAACACAAAGTTTTGATATCACTATTTAGAAGTTCAAATAAAAAAAAGAGCAGTAGGAATAGAAAGGTCAGGACTAAGACTGAAACATTATGATTTAGAGATAGTACAGAAACAAGGCAATGACAATTACCCTACTAATTATTTATAAACTATATGAAATCTGGACTCTAGTCGGTAAACTCAGTAACAACTGTTGAAGATAGAGTGCAGGGGACATAAGACTTTCATGTCTTCATAAATATTTAAGAAATTCTAACTTGAAGGAAGAGAATAGTACTCATACTATTAATAGGTAATACTGAATAACTAAGTAATACAGAATCATAGAATCATAGAATCTTAGGGCTGGAAGGGATCTCATGAGGTCATCTAGCCCAACCCTCTGCTAAAAGCAGGACCACTCCCACTAAATCACCCTAACCAGGGTTTTGTCTAACCGGACCTTAAATATCTCCAAAGACGGAGATTCCACCACCTCCCTAGGTAACCCATTCCAATGTTTCACCACCCTCCTACTGAGAAAGTTTTTCCTAATATCCAACCTCAACCTCCTCAGCTGCAGCTTGAAACCATTGCTCCTTGTTCTTTCCTCTGTTACTACCGAGAACAGCCTAGCTCCCTCATCTTTGGAGCACCCCTTCAAGTAGTTGAAGGTTGCTATCAAATCCCCCCTCAGTCTTCTCTTCTGGTTGTCATGTGCAGATGTAACCTAGGAACAGTGAAGACTAAACAGCTGTTGAATAGAAAAAAGTGTGGTTTCTTGCAATGGACAAAGTAGTTAAATATACTGCCACTGGCTAAGACCAAAACCATTTGAGATGTCAAAATCAGCAAGTTTTGCATAGAATAAACTGGTTAGATTTTATTGGACTTCTACAAAGTGGTCAGTATCCATAGGTATAATGGATAAATATTCCAGGCTTCCTGTTTAAACAATGGTGCCTGGAATAAAATACATCCAATGCATCTGTCCATTTACAATATATGAAATTCCACCTGTAAGTGTTGAGCTGGGACCAGAGAGAGGCACATATGGTTTCAACAGAGGTAAAGGCTTTATCAGAGCTAGATTAAGGAAATCTGGGGTCCCGCACACATGACCTCCCAAACCCCATGCCATTGTTTTTCATCTGCTAGGAATATTTGTGGCATTAAAAAGCATTAAAGAGACTTTAATTGAGCTGGCTAGGAAGGACACTAGCCCTTCTCTCTGGAGAGATTCTCTGCCACTGGAAACTTTCCAGGTCACTGCTCACTGGCTATGTCTACACTTGGTAATTTAAGTCGACTTTATCTAAGTCGACTTAACTAAGTCGACTTAAAGTTGACTTAGTTAAGTCGACTTAGCATGTCCACACTTAAATTTAAAGTCAACTTAGGGGGGAACTTACAAAGTCGACCTAGAGCATCCACACTGGATGCCTAGGTCATCTTCTAGGGGCTAGGGGAACCTTGGGCAGGTCCACGGTGGCAGGGGGGCACCCCTTGTGTACAATGGGGCAAAGGGGACAGGGACCCTGGCAGGGCATGTGGGCAGGGTGTGACGCTGTCTGGATTTAGGGAACCATTTATGATATTATTTTCTATTAATATCTCATAAATGCTATAATCCATAGGAACTATGTCATGTTTGGTATCAATAGAAAGGTAGTAATTTGCTTGGAATGATTATATAGTTTATGTATAGGAATTGTATTTGTATTAGAAGTTAGGAATATGGTTGTTATATCTATACTTTAACTTGTGAGATGCTGGGGAAACACCCCAGACGGGATGTCTACAACCATTCTCTCCTTAATGTTAAGGAAGCTCCCAGGTACAATGGGCCCAGGGAGAAACCTGATGAGCCATTAAGTCGACTTAATTTACAAGTGTAGATGCAGCCACTGTCTTCAGACAGTCTGGGGTCAATCCCGGAGAACTAAAGCTTCAAAATTCAGCCATGTAAGCAGAGGGTATGAAACCACTCCAGAAGAGCCAAAAGAAGGCAACATCAGCAAGGCGTGCATCACCACATTCTGAGCTCATGTCATTAGAGCCCCCAAGTCCACAGAAATTGGTTTTAGACTCAATGTCACATTACAATGAATAGCACTTCATGACCCTCAGAGCTATTGTTACATGCTGTCTGTAGACATCAGTTACATTTGGCTAGGAATTTTTTTTTAAATAATTTAATTTCAGATTCTGATGTCATCAAGTGATTCCCTAGAGAAAGGATCCATGTATAATGCTTATGCTTTCATGTGGTCTTGTACTTTGTTAGTACTGACCCATAAGTGACAGAAATAGTCAGCATCAGGTATAATGAGGCCAGCAGATTTAAATATTTACATGTTTTATTGAGATCCACAAGCAATATTAAATATTGATTCTGCTCCTCCCACCCTGAAATAATGAGATTGGCCTGAAATAATGACAATTTAAAAAAAAATACACTGTGTTCTTTTTGGTTACCTTTTGGTTTTTGAGACATTAAGGTTCACATCATTCATATTTTCATGCTTTTCTCCACAATCATAAGGGCTAAAAGAAACCTTTTTAAAGAATTAAAATTTTCACCGAATAGAATGAGTCCAGGAGTTGGGCCTTTAAGGAAAACATCAACTAAAGAGAAACTCACAATGAAATTGAAAATGTTGGGAACACTGGAACACATCAGTAGGTTTACCAATAGCCAGTTACATTAGCACAAGCATTGTGCTAAAAAAACTGAGGCAAAAAACGTAAACAAAACATGGTTTTCCATTATTGGGCTATGTGCTTCTTTAGTGAGTTCTAAAAGAGACTTTGAAAGTGCTTCAGAAATACTTATCAGAAACTCACAAAGATGAAAAAATCCTTCTAAAACTTTCATTAAAGAAGTAAGAGCTATTCAAATTATATACATATGATTATGAAATTCTTTATATATATAAATATTCATTTATCACAAGACAGGAAACTGAAATGTTCTTTTAGATGCACTAAAGAATTGAATATTAAGTTATCCTAAATATGCAGTTGAAATTCCCTCTGTGCATTAGCAGTGTGTATCTTTAAGAAAGGACTACCTAGTAAAGTATACAATCCATGCAGAGTAGGAAGGTCATTATATGACCTCTGATCACACAATAAAGCAAACATCCTTACTCATAAGTAACAGCAAATAGATGTTTCTCATATAGTCAAAGAAGTTGTGTGAATTCTTCAGCTTTTCATAAAATACTAACACAGCCTAGCCTAACTAAACCCCAACTATATCAGATAATGCAGGGTTTCCATAGTAACTCAAGAATTTCAAATAAAGTGGAAAAGTAGAACAAGATATAATCCTCCCCCTTCACACAAGGAGAAAAAGTATTAATACAAACATGAGCAAAATACTGAATGGTGTGGTGTAAAGTTGTATTCACACTTGCTCGGGAAGACCTGTGTAATACATGAGTATTAATTAAGAACACCCCAGATTCATACCAATAAAAACTTAAAAGCATTCCCCCACACCATTACATATTCCTTGTGTATGTATCTGTGCTACATTAGTAACCAGGCCAAAAAAAAGGAAAACAAAGGGATGTATTTTATGAACAAAGCAGTGAAGACATCCCTGCACTGAGTGCTGCAGTTTGATACATATCTGACATATCAAATCTTTGCCAATCCTCCGAAGTTCTGCCTCCTAACTTGGGAATTGAAACATTCAGATGTTTAAAGTTTATATTATCATTCCACAAAAGGAGACTGGAATTATTGGCATGGATACAAATTAATATTTTATGAAGTCTTTTAAAAAAAAAAGATAATAAAGCCGAGTCAGTTTAGCCCATCCTTGCGTAGCTATATATTTTTTCTCACTGGGCTAAACTTCCATTTTCCACACTGGTCTAATATGTACAAATATTCCATTGTCTCTGCAAGTCTCCAGAGAATGTGTTAAAGCACATCATTTCATACCTGAATATATTCTAGATGATTCACAGACTGAATCTGACATAGCAATCCAATGAAAGTGAATAAGTTCATCTGGAGCATGAGGGAAGAGGAAAACTTTATAAACAGTATTGCTTAGTGGGTATTAAACCAGCATAGATAAATGTCATAATGGCTTTACAAGGCTATGTTTCTAATTATCTTTTTGTTGGTTGCTGTAACAACAGCCCAGGTGTTTTGTTTGCTCCAGGACAGTAGTGATACATTAATTTTTATGTATAAGAAAAACAGAATCATTATTTGGTTGGGCAGTTAAGGTTGCATCAGTACACAACCCAAATAAGCAAAATTTTGAACACATGAACACTTGACACTAAAGCAGAATTCTCAGTACCCCTTGCCACTTTCACATTGCCTACAATTTTGCCAGTATCATACTTCATAAAGGAATTCATGCTTATCTCCAACAGATACCAAATAGCAATATGAACCACAACTTTGTGAAACTTGAGGTCTAATGTAAAATCTTAATAGTGACCTTATACTATCTTGTCTCACCAGGTCAATGCATTGGACTGTCACATATCCATTATATCATTCACTTATTCTGCCTTAACATTTCTAAGGATGCTGTTAAGGTTTTTCAGTGGAGAGTGAGTCTCATGAAGTTAAAGTGCATGTATAACTTTTCAGTATTTGTTGGAGATAGTAGTGAATACCTTATAGAGTGTACTATTGCCAGCATTGTAGGTGAAATATAAGTGGCAAGAAATGCAGGAGACTTCCCTCTAATTTCCTCTGGTCATACTTTTCAGGCTTTTCATGGGTGAAATATGTCCTGATGCAACCTTATTGTTCCAGCAAATGTAGATCTTGTTTGTGCTAAATTTCCAGGGGCTGTTCTTTTTCATGCAAGAGTGGTGTACGTCCATGGGATTTGAATCAGACTACTCTATCACAAGTAGCTGGACTCCTTACAAGTGTCCTCTCTCACAAAAGATGGCTATAGGAACTTTTTCTCCAAGAGTGCAGGTTGTTTAGATAAAAGTGGCTGAACCTGGAAAATACGTGTTTTAGGGCTTTGACAATATTTTTGCTCCTATTCTGAAAATTAACAGACCTCTCGGGGGGGGGGAGGGGCGGCGGTGAGGAGGGAAGATTGAGTAAGTGATTAACAAATCTCTTAAATGACATCTGCATATAGTGGGATTGCCAGAGACTGTCAGAAATGGAAATGTGAATTGTTTTCCATCATCTCAAATCTAGAAACATGTTCTAGGAATAATATATAGTTTGGGAGAGTTTTGCTTTTAATTCTGGAACAACTTTTTTTGTAAAATATGGCAAGTATTGGTGTTCCAAGTATAGTGCTGCTCATTTGAGAGACCCTTGGAGGCAAGGGACTTCTGCCTCATGACTGGCTCTGTGCACCCTCCCTCCCTGGCAGCTATCCATGCTGCCCCCCTCATCTCCCCTGCCCCCACCCAGGCCCTGGGCCGGCTCTCCGCCACCCCCACTGGCCCACCTGCTATTTTATTTTATTTAATATTTTTATTACCCATCCCTGCAGTAACCCCATGGTTATAGCTGCCTGCTGTGTGCTTCATAATATTTGTGAAGCAAAGTGGGAGAGAAATTTGCTTGGGGGGGAAGCATGGAAGTTAAAGAGCTGTTTACTGATTTTGAGCAGCTAGATACCAGGGCTATCAGAGTGACTCAACAGAGAAGTATTTTGATCGGGAGGCTTTGAACCAGAATTTTAAAACTGAGGTCCAGTAATGTATCTTTCTATAAAGCATTCTACCATACTGTAATGTGTTGAGCCTGTCATTGGTTTTTTGCACCATGGCATGAACCTTGTTATGATTTCTGTGTGGGCACTACTATAACAATGCAAATGCACCTATTGCTATTAGCAGAAATCACCATTTGCTGATGAATAGTAAAGATTTATTCACTTTCTATATGTTGATATTTTATTCTACACCCATGCAAACAGACCTATGTCATGAAAACAGGTATTACTTTATTGTGTTCACATTTCTGGGTATGTGGTGGGGTTGGGGGGCCACGTTCCTTAAAGGGGTCATCACAAAGATCAACCTGAACACAGTGGTGTCAAGGCAATCACATATTGCACCCTGCCCCTGTTCCTCCTTGATTGGTGGTGGGAGGGACTCGCTGCCACAACTTGCAGTGTATTCTCCAGGGTCTATAGGTGGATGCTGTGTGACGCTGTTCTTCCTGGAGCTCAACTAGGAGCCACAGCATGTCGGACTGATCACACATGATCTGCAGCATCTCTTGCTGCATTTCATGATTCTGGTCCCGTGCCGCTCTTCTGTCCTCCATGTCAAACTTTAATTTCTTAGACAGGGAGAGCCGCCATGCTCTGAGCTCTGAATCTGCTGCTCCAGAGGCGCGCATGATCTCAGCGAACATATCATCATGACATTTACACTTCCTATTCCTAATCTGGCTATGGCATTCTTTGGGAGTGGACTGTCCCAAGGTTCATGAATCCACTGTAACAAGCAAAAAACACAGTTCCCATTTTTAGGTGAGGCACTGCAATACAAGGAATCATGAATTCCTCCCTGAATTCCCCCAATTGCTGCAAACTGTACTTTTTAAAAAACATTCCACTTTGAATAGAACACACTGACTGGTAACACAGCTCAGAGTGCCTACCATGCAATGGTAAGCTTGGGGCACTGATCATCCCAGGGAGCCCCCCCAAAATCTTTCAAATACGAAAGGTAGCATGGTGGAGAAACACAATGCACTGTGAAAGCCCATTGCAGGGAAGGGGAAGTGAAGTTACAGGAGGTGGATTCCTTGTTTGGTGACTATTTGTGCACCATCTTCCCTAGGCAACCATGTGTGACATCAGTCTCCTGAGGCTAATGCTGTCCAAGAGGGAACAGCAGCTGTTATCTGGCAGGGGGGGCATGCCTGGCCTATATGTCACCCTGCTGTGTGCCACACTCATGCCTTCAGCTTTAATAACCATGTGGTGGGGCAAGGTTTTGTTCCATGCTGTGGGAGAGAAGACAGGCCTCCCCAGAAACCTTCTTGCAAAGATTTGTGAATACCTATATGAGACTTTTGCGGACATCTCCCCGGACAATAATCAAAGCATCCGCTTGCAGATCAAAACTGTTTGAGTAGTCATGCTGGGACAAGGGAAGGTACATTAAGTGCCACAGGATATATCTGTGATGGTGGCCTTCTTCACCCCCCCCCCCCAGCCCTGCCTCAACCCCCCCCCCCTCAGTTTCCCCCCACCGGAGGGCATACTGTGCCTCCTCTCCACTTCCACTACACTCTGGCTGGCTGGGTTCCCCAACATCCACAGCTATGCCTCCCCCGACTTTCTCAATGCTGCTGGCCCAGTTCTCCCCCCTCCCCCACTGTCTCCACGCTAATGTCCCATTCTGTACCCCAATGTGGTGGGCAGCAGCCCGGGGTCGCATCACTGTCCCCCAGATGGTGTGGCCAGATCCTGCACCCCATCCCCACTCTCTGCGGCTATCAGTGGAATGCAACTTGGAAATGAGCATAGCACAGAGCAAAACTTCACCTGATGTGCCTTCCCCTGCATCACAGTCACTGATGCCATTCTGAGGTTGGACAGGCTGTTCCGAGGTGACAAAAAGCTCCTGGCTGACTGGGAAAACCAACACTCTGGTCTCCCAAACCCCATTTTCCTCATCCTCCATCTCCTCCTCATCCACAGAGTTGTCCTCATTCACCCTGGAGTCCGTACAGGTATCGATGTTCCATGGCAGCATCCTGGTTCAGTCACGACCAAGAATTGCATACAGCTTCTCATAATACCTGCACATCTTTGGCGCGGACCCTGAACTACTATTCGCCTCCCTAGTCTGCTGATAAGCCTGATGAAGCTTTTTTATTTTAATATGGCACTGCCGCATGTCCCTGTTGTGGCCCCTCAATCATACCACATGAAATTTTTTCATAAATATTCTGATTCCTTTTGCTGCTTCGGAGCTGAGTGAGCACTGACTCCTTGCCCCACAGGCCAATCAGATCTAAGATCTCAGGATGGCTCCAAGCTGGGGCACATTTGCTGCTCTTGGACGCCATTACCTGCTCAGGTGAAAAGCTCTCCACGCTGCCCGAGCAAGAAATGGAATTCAGATTTCCCGGGATTGCAAGTAGTAAAAAAGCTATTTGCTAATGATGTGGCCAAAGTAAGGCAGCACCAGAATTGCAAGAACAGGGAATTCTGGGATGGATCCTGGAGGCCAATAACTTCGCATTAAATTGCTCTCTGTCTACACTGACATTAAATTGCATTATTAAAATAAATCAAAATGCTATGCCTCCTGTGGTTTTATGACGCCGACTTTTGGCGTCGTAAAGTTCGACTTTACAGCTGCGTGAGTGTGTATGCATGCAGTAGAGGGTTGGCGTAAGTGGTGTTACATTGACCCGAGCTCTCAGTATAGATGACGCTTTAGAGATCTCTATGCCAGCGAGCATAAACAAACTCTTATGCAGGGCCCCCTCTGTCTAGCTGCATGGGGAATGAGAAGCAGATAGCAACTGCCTCCGTTGATTATTGCACTACCTCTTCTAGCCTGATTAAAAAGCAGTACATGAGCAGATGTGTCCCTGCAGCTTTCAAGTAAGTAAGCACTTACCAGAGGCTCCCCCCATCATTAAGCTCAGCACAGCTGCTCTGCTGGGAGTGGCTAGACTGCTGTGGAATTAAAGAGAGGTCCTCGCTCCACATGCTATCAGATCTCCCTGTTACCAATCTTCTATCTTCCTCAACTTCCTTGTCCAACATGTTGTCCTCAGGGTTCACTCTGGTGGCCAGGACTCCAGCCCCCCTGAAGTAAAAGGGAAGGACACAAACCTCTGTACAGGTCTGCAGGACAGGGGAGTTCAAAACAGTGACTAGAGTGGTCACAGTGGGCATTGTAGACACTTCTGGAGCAGGGCCAGATAGGGTCAGCAGCCCCTGGCCCTGGCCTGAATTCCCCCCAAAATCTGGACGGGTCAGCCTGAGTGGCACGCTGCCACTCAGCCTGCCTGTCTAGTCCCTGTGTGGGCTGGTCTGATCACCAGCCAGCCTGGGGGTGGAGCAGGAGTACCGAGACCTCTGGCCTGCCCCTCCCCAGCATCCACAGCAGTGTGGCCTGAACTCCCCCCCTTCATGGCAGGGCAGTCCTCCCCCATGGTCACCCCCCTCAGCTGCACCGATCCACAGCAGCACAGGCTGCAGCTCCCCGCCAACTCCTTCTGCGGTGCTGGCCAGAACCCCGGACCCGGCCCCCAGCACAGGGGACAATGGGGTGGCCCACAAGGGTGGGCATCCCCAGGATCCCCCCAAGGCCTTGATCTGGCCCTGTTTTGGAGGCCACTTAGGTTGGCGCACGGTATCTACACTGATACTATATCACCCTAAGCATTACTCTCGTCGAGATGGGTTTATTAGGTCGGTATAGGGGGTGAGTTGCAGTGTGTAGTGTGTACATCTCCATTGCTAGGTCAATGTAAAGCAACGTATGTTGACTTAACTTTGCAAGCCCCAAGTGTCTCACTCTTTTCCACATGGTAACTCTATTAGTACTAGCTTCTTATTAGTTCCTCCTCAGCTATTATCTGCCTGTCTGAATTCACAGAGAGAGCTTACTGGGCAGCCACTGGAGACTTCTCCTACCCACCCTTCACAAGGATCAAGATAGTTCTCAGCCGTTTATAGCCCTATTGATCTCTAGTCACCAAGCCTGGGAAAATAGGGCTTGTAAGCGAGTAGAAACTGGAGACAGGATTCCTGAAGATAATAACTTGCCTCAATGTCTTTCAGGTGCCTGTTGGGCTGCTCTGTGGCTATCCTTTCTGCTATTGCCACTGTTGCCTATTATTCTAATTCTAATTACCGTCCTCAGCCTTTGGTAACTTTACCTAACTGATTATGTCACTTGCAATATTCATACCATTATTACACATTAGTGTTCATACATTAATACATAGCAGCTCCATGACTGTAATATATACTATACAACTTAAAGTGTGCTTCAGTTCATGTTGACATATGAAGCTGCTGGAGAAGCTGGGGGAAAGAAGAAGGAAGGCTAGAAACACCATACTGATTTCTCTGCATGCATAGACTCAGTGCCAGGATTTCCTGCTGATCTTTGGACTCTGCACAAGGGCTCAAACACCATTAACTGTCTGTGCAGCTGATGTATTCTCCTTTCCTGAGATGAGATACAGCTGATATTCTGTGTGTAACCCTGTATATTTTGTGACAGGGGACCAGTGAGATGTTACTAGGTACCTAATACACTTAAGAACATTCACTCTTGCTTCAGCAATAATAATCTTAATATTGTAGTCAAATTCCAAAGGGGTAGCCGTGTTAGTCTATTGTAGAAAGACAACAGAGTCCTGTGGCACTTTTAAAGACTAACAGATTTATTTGTCGCATGAGCTTTCGTGGGAGAAGATCCCACTTCGTCAGACGCTTTGAAGATAGGAAAGTTACAGAGTGCTTTCAACTACTCAGATTTTCTCAGAGACATTCTACAGATATCAGACCCTCACCATTCTTGCCCTGAGGCTGAGGAAGGAACTATTCTCCATAGAAATAAGAGGAGGCCTCAGAGAATGTATGTTTCTTGCCTCTGCATTTAATTTCCTCCCACTCTGTAACTTTCCTATCTTCAAAGCGTCTGACGAAGTGGGATCTTCTCCCATGAAAGCTCATGCGACAAATAAATCTGTTAGTCTTTAAAAGTGCCACAGGACTCTGTTGTCTTAATATTGTAATTATTGTAATTGCTATGCAAAGCCAGTAATAAAAAAGATCTAAAAACTCATGCTTTTGTTGAAGAAAATGGAAAAGCATTCTTTGTTTTTCGAAAAAAAACAAACATTATACAAGGAATATATGCACTTCCTAAAATGGAAATCATCAAATCATCCTTCCTTCTATTTATACTCAGACATTTCACATAAGTCTGTGATTTTCTGTACTTTAAAGTACTGTAATTAGAAAATCTGAATATTTGAACAAGGTCAGTGCTTTCAACTACTCAGATTTTCTCAGAGACATTCTACAGATATCAGACCCTCACCATTCTTGCCCTGAGGCTGAGGAAGGAACTATTCTCCATAGAAGTAAGAGGAGGCCTCAGAGAATGTATGTTTCTTGCCTCTATAACAGGAATTTATATCAAGCAGTACAACATAAAACCTGACTCTGTTGTTGCATCTTACAAAACTGTATTATTTCAAACTACAGAGGGCTCGTCTTCAGGTTTGGGAAAGATACTCAGTGTCACAACTAAAAATACAAGATGGAACAGATTGTTAAGCATAAGGAGTTACCATCACGTTACAAGAAACTATTCAAAATGTAGTGGGCAATTAACACGTCTGCAGTCATGGGACAAAGGAGAGTTAGGGGGTTGCAGATTGTTATAATAAGACATAAAACCAGTGTACCTATTGATTCCATGATTTTTGGTGTCTAGTAGAGATATGAATTTGCACTCCCAGGCTTCTCTTTTAAATGTGTTGTGCAGGTTTCCTTTTAGGATGAGGACTATCAGATATGAATTACTGTTTCTGAAAAGTTTTGCCCACAGGTGATCAGGAATTTTTTTGTCTTTTATTATTTTTCTGTGAGAGGTCATTCAAGAGCATAGTCAGTGTCTAGTTTCATCCACACAGTTTTTGAGAAGGGATTTGATGCACTGGACAAAGTACACCACATGTTATTATTGGCAGGTGTAGGATCCACAGATCTTGAAAGATGTGAAGTAGAGCTGGGGGAATTGATGAGCCATTAAGGACATAAGGAATACAACCATTGTATCCTTAATGGATCATCGGGTAACTCCCTGGGACCATTGTCCTGGCACATTCCTAAACATTAAGGACACAATGGTTTTACACAGATGCCTCTCTCAGGCATTTCAATAAAATCATACAAGTTAAAGTATAGATATAACACCAAATTCCTAACTTCTAATTGAAATAGAATTCCTAGACATAAACTATATAATCATTCCCAGCAAATTGCTACCTTTCTATTGATACCAAACATGACATAGTTCCTATGGATTATAGAGCATTTATGAGATATCCATTGAAAATAATATCATAAATGCTTCCCTAAATCCAGACAGCATCACACACAGGGCTCTGCCCTGCCAAGGTCCCTGTGCCCCTTTCCCCCATTGCACACAAGGGGTGCCCCCCTGCCACCATGGACCTGCCCAAGGTCCCCCTAGCCCCTAGAAGTCAACCTAGGCATCCAGTGTGGATGGCCTAGGTCGACTTTGTAAGTTCCCCTTTAAGTCGACTTTAATTTTAAGTGTAGACACACTAAGTTGACTTAGTTAAAGTCGACTTAAAAGTGCAAGTGTAGACATAGCCAAAGATATTACTTCACATGTCTTACCTCTCTCATATCCCAGGACCAACACAGCTACAAAAACATTGCCAAAAAAAGAAAAAAAGTGTGTGTGTATGTACTCCAATCCTTATATTTCAAAGAGTCAAAAAGATCCCTTTACTAGGACTATGTCAAAAAAAGTATTCAGAGACAAAGATGATGTGTGATATAAATGAATTATGAACATGAGGTACAGATGGATTAGATTAGATGTAAATGAACACTGTAAAACATACATTTTTAGCAGATGAGTGGTCAAAAATTCATATGTGACTATGTAGAGGATGGGGTGGGATGTTGATCTATTTTTAGATACCTTATTTAAGACTGGAAAGGAGCTTGTTTTTTCAGAATATGCTGAGTACTCTTTTCTCCCTCACTTGTTCACAAATAGCCTCCTTGTCACTGAAGAGATTCTAGAACATAAATAGCCTGTAAAGTAGGTTACAAAAAGAAGGCATGCCTATTTTAAATTAAACTATTTAGGTGGGAGTAAGGAAATGAAGTTACTATCTGCCATGTCATATATAAATTTGGATCTTCCATGCTAATATAGTACCCTCTGTCACATGCATATTCATTATGTATTTTCGAAGTATATATATACACACACATACACACACACACACATAAAAAGCCAACTGATTTTGTCATGTGGGCATGATGAAGGAGTTTAAGCATAGAAATAAAAATTAGAAACATCTGAGTTTTACTATTGATTCCTTCTGAGAATGCCATTTTTAGGACTTATTCCTGTACTATTGAAATCAAGGAGACTTTTGCAATTGATTCCAAAGGGACCAGCTTCAGAGCTATCAGGCCAAATTTGCAGAAGTGGCCACTCATTTTGAATGTCTCAGTTTCAGGATGTATAGTTGGAGTTGCCTGATTTTTAGTGTTTCTGAACACTCCAAATTCTAACTGACATTGGAGCTCAGTACCTTGCAAATACGAACCTAGGTGCCTTGAAATGGGTATCCAAAATTGAGGCAACCAAAATTGAAAGCTTTGTTGAATGATTTTACTCCACTTTATTGCCTCAAATTGCATTAAACATGGGAATAATGACTGACCTGCCCACCCAACAGGATTGTTTTGGATATTAATGTTTGTAAAACCTTTAGATTAAGAAAACACATTATGTAAGTGACAAGTATTGTTAATAAAATAAAATCTCCAACATACGTAGAGTCCTCTGAAATCTATTGTTAAACTCACATGGTCCGTAATTATTCATAACAAAGACTAGCTTTAAGGGGAAAAGTGCTTAATCTGAATATCTCTATTATGGATTAGTTACAGTATAAAAGTTAGGGGAATTTAGAGAAGAAGAATGAATTATAGTGGTGCCACACTAGGTACACTATATTTTGCCTAAGAGCATCTTTTAAGCATTGTGAAATTCTCTGAGAACAACTGTTTGTTTTTAAACAAACAAAAACAAGACAAAATAAAAAAGACCCAGACAAAGAATCATTCAAGTTCCCTTTTTTTATTCTTGTTAAGTAATTGAAACAAATTTCTGATTGGTGAACAGGCCTTGAAAAGGAATCCTGAATCCAAATGCACCCCAAAGCTATTGGAAGATAGTGTTGCTGAATCTGAACCTCCATCTGTGGTTCATTTGATTATAATGAAACAAATAAAAATGTAATGTCAGAATATCCCTGAATGTTGGGATGTTTCAATTCTAAATCCTAATTTTATAAACTGGGTTTATCTCTATTACCTTTGAACATCTTTACTTGTTATAAAAGGCAAAGAGATGAGAAGATGCAAGGAAGCAAACATTATCTTAATGTCAAAGTACTGACCCTGAACTACTATGTCAGCAAGAAAGATTTCACAGCAACATAGCACACAAAAATCCTCCAGGCATTGTAAATGGTAGCTACCAAGGGAGCTGCATCTGGATAGATGCCAGCATACTACACATGAAAGATAAGATTACATTAGAGTTCCTTTTGTTCCCTAAATCAAATATATTCTGATCAGAAATATTGAGAGGTAGAAGCACAGAAGAATGATGATGACTCAAGGACTCAGCATTCAACTGCTTTGAGAATAGGGACTGGTCTTTGTGTGTTTGTACAGCACCTAGCAAAATGTGATTCCAATAGTGGATGAGACCTCTAGACACTGCCATCACCATAATAATAAATATTGATGCATAGTAATGAGTAAGAGAAAGGTGTTGGGTTTTTTTTGTTTGTTTTTGGTTTTGGGTTTTTTTAAATCTCATCCATGAGTAGTTAACCAAATTTGCTTTGGTCAGTCTCATAATCCTTTATGATCACTTTCCAGTTGATCTATACTCCATAAATTTGATCAAGCTCTGTTTTGAAGCCAACTATGCTTTTTGCCCTCACTGCTCTCCTTGGAAAGCTATTCCAGAACTTCACTTCTCTAATGGTCAGACACCTGCATCTAATTTTAAGTCTAAACTTCCTGATGGCTAGTTGATATTCATTTTTTCTTGTGTCCACATTGGTGCTGAATTTAAATAATTCCTCTCCTCTCCAGGTATTTATCTCTGTAATGTATTTATACAGAGCAATCATATCTCCCCTCAACCTAAATAAGCCAAGCTCTTTGGCTGCATCTACACTTGTAAATTAAGTCAAATTAAGCTCGCTTAAATCGACTTAATTTACCCTGCATCTACACTACAGATTCCTTAAGTCGACTTAAGCAGCTTTTCATTAGCCTTAAGGCTTAATTTGACTTTTTAAAGTCAAATTAAGCCTGTGTAGCCCTGGGGAAGCCCTAAATCGACTTAGGGCTACCCCAGGACTACACCAATGCCCTCCCTGCCGGGGGGTGGGGCACAGGGGGAGCCTGGCATGCCCCCCCAGAGGGCAGGACAGAGCCCTGTGTGACGCTGTCTGGATTTAGGGAAGCATTTATGATATTATTTTCTATTCATATATCATAAATGCTATAATCCATAGGAACTATGTCATGTTTGGTATCAATAGAAAGGTAGTAATTTTCTGGGAATGATTATATAGTTTATGTCAATGAATTGTATTTGGTTAGAAGTTAGTTTAGTTAGGAATTTGGTGTTATATCTATACTTTAACTTATGTGCTTTTATTGAAATGCCTGAGACAGGTGGCTGTGTAAAACCATTGTGTCCTTAATGTTAAGGAATGTGCCAGCTACAATGGGCCCAGGGAGTAACCTGATGAGCCATTAAGGACACAACGGTTGTATTCCTTATGTCCTTAATGGCTCATCAGGTTACTCCCTGGGCACATTGTAGCTGGCACATTCCTTAACATTAAGGAC
>ML685888.1:720862-788864 GCA_007922175.1 Pelusios castaneus | reverse complement strand
TCTATTGATACCAAACATGACATTGTTCCTATGGATTATAGCATTTATGAGATATGAATAGAAAATAATATAATAAATGCTTCCCTACATCCAGACAGCATCACACCCTGCCCACATGCCCTGCCAGGGTCCCTGTCCCCCTTTGCCCCATTGCACACAATGGGTTCCCCCCCGCCACCGTGGACCTCCCCAAGGTCTCCCTAGCCCCTAGAAGTCAACCTAGGCGTCCAGTGTGGACGCTCTAGGTCGACTTTGTAAGTTTCCCCTTAAGTCGACTTTAATTTTAAGTGTAGACACACTAAGTCGACTTAACTAAGTCGACTTTAAGTCGACTTAGTTAAGTCGATTTAGTTAAAGTCAGCTTAAAATTACAAGTGTAGACACAGCCTTTAAGTCTTCTCTCATAAAGCAGGCTTCCAGTCCATGGATCAGAGTAATAACCCTTCTCTGTACCTGTCACAGTTTGAATTCATCTTTCTTAAATATTTGGGGACAAGAACTGCATATAACATTTCACAATATTCCAGATGAGGTCTTGCCATCGCTTTGTATAACAGTACTAACACCTCTCTAAGGCTATGTCTATGCTTGTTACCTGAGTCTACACGACTTAGCTGAGTCGACTTAACAAAGTCAACTTTAAGTCGATTTGTTAAGTTGTCTTAGCATGTCCACACTTAAATTTTAAGTCAACTTAGGGGGGACTGGACTGGACGCGTAGGTTGACTTCTAGGGGCTAGGTGGACCTGGGACAGGTCCACGGTGGCAGGGGGGCACCCCTTGCCAAGTGCCAGGGGGCAAAGGGGGACAGGGACCCTGGCAGGGCATAGGGGCAGGGAGGGCACAGCCAGGCTGTGGCTGTGCCAGCCACCCTTGCAGGGATGGCAGTGGGGAAGCCCTGGAGTCTCCTAAGTCGAATTAAAGTCAGTTTAGGGGTACTCCACTTCTACACTGGCTTAAGTCGACTTTAGGAAGTCAATTTAAGCTGAAAGTCGACTTAAAACGAGGTTTTAGAAAGTTGACTTAATTTTTCCTTAAGTCAACTTAAGCAGCTGCTTAAGTTGACTTAAGGAAAGTGTAGTGTAGCCGCAGAGTAAATTAAGTCGACTTAAACAAGCTTAAGTCGACTTAATTTACAAGTATAGACACACCCAAAGAGGAGACAGCCTAGTTTAGCAATTGACTGATCTTTTAGTAATGGTGGTAGATATGCCAATAGCCTGTGATGGGACGTTTGATGGGGTGGGTTCTGAGTTACTACAGAGAATTCTTTCTTGGGTGACTGGTTGGTGAGACTTGCCCACATGCTTAGGGTTTAATTGATCACCATATTTGTGGTTGGGAAGGAATTTCCCCCAGAGAAAACTGGCAAATGTTCTGTGTGTTTTTTTCCTTCCTCTATAGCAGGGGTCTGCAACCTGTGGCTCTGGAGCCGCATGCGGCTCTTTGGCTGCCCCCTTGCGGCTCTGGGCTCCCCCAACCACCGGGGTACCTTGCAGGAGGCCCATGCCTGGCTCTGGGGCTTCCCCCAGCCACCAGGGATCCCACAGGTAGCCCATGCCAAGCTCCAGGCTTCCCCCCCCCTGCATAAGGGGAGCCTGCAGCAGAAATCCTGGCTCACCTCCCTGCACCTCCCACCAGGAGGCTACACCCATTGTGGCTCTCAAAACACTTTGTTATTGAAGGAATTTTCAAAAATGGCTCTTCTTATCTTTTGGGTTGCAGACCCCTGCTCTATAGCATGGGGCACAGTTCACTTGCAGGTGGATTATCTAACTTAAAGTCTTTAAGTCATACTTTGAGGACATTGCATATTTATTATGGGCATGGGTGGATGAGGTTGTATGGCCTGCATTGTGAAGGGGGTCAGACTAGATGATCATATGGCATCTTCTGACCTTAGAGTCTATGGGTGCACCTACACTGGCAAGTTAGGTCGACTTAAGGACACTTAAGTTGACCTAAACAAAGTCGCGTCCACACTGGGCTTTTCTTAAGTTGACTTAAGCAGTTCTTTAAGTCAACTTAAGGAAAGCTTTAGTCGACTTAATAACACCTCCTTTTAAATCGACTTAAGCCTTAAGTTGACTCCTTAAGTCAATTTAAAGCCAGTATAGATGGGGATTAACACTAAGTCGACTTTAGTAAGTAGACTTAAAGCGAATCTAATGGCTATCTCTGCTGTTAAGTCGACTTAACAAAGTCGACTTAAAGTGTAGTCAATTTGTTAAGTAGACTTAACAAAGTCAACTTAACTTTATAAGTATAGACATAGCCTATGAGTCTGTGTACTGGCACAAATTTATGGATAGTAAATGTTAAAATCATATATATGCATGAACATAGCAGAAACTGAATTTCAGGGGCCTAATTTTCTGGTGCAACTATGTATACCTCAATGAAGATATGCCAGAAGAGAATTTGACTCCAAATATGCACACATAAACAACAGGCTTCCAATGGGTTTATGGCATCCAAACAGGGAACCAAATTGGTACCATGTGCCTCACTTGGTCTATCACAAGTAACCAACAATATTTGAATTGTGAATACCAAATACCTTTTACAGAGTTAATAAAATATTCAGTCCTATTAAAAATAGGTTGAATAACAAATACATTCAAGGAAAAAGTTATCTGGTCCCCAGGGAAGCTACATTTGTCAGATAAATTTTACATTATGTTTTATTTACTTATATCTTGGGTGGGGTTAGCAATACAGAAAAGAAGATAACAATATAAAGCAGCAATACAGAGCAGATTCCCAGCAAAACAAGCAAACATAACTACAAGGTAAACAAAGCGAACAATGGCAAATCAGCACCACTGTGAAGATGAATGCAGAGTCTAGTGCCAAATATTGCATGCCTTAGAAAGCAAAGACAGTTTCTATAAACAAAATGCAACTGAGACTATAAATCAGTTATTGAACTCTCTATGCAGAGAACATTTTAGAGGCTTTACTGAGCTTTCTATTTTCAACAGGAATATAAACTACTTCCATCAAAGCCTGGACCCTTACAAAATTCAGTCAGTCCCTGTCACAGCTGGAGAACCATTGGAAAAGAGAGAGAACCATTAAAAACTCCACTGAGCATCACTGCTGGACTTCCAACTAAATTTGACTGATGCTACTCACAGGGAAAGAGTGAGGTAATTGTAGAGCAAATATTTGGTCATTCTTCTTATGTTACAGTTGGAGATGCAAAGATGCATTGGGATGCATTGCAAAGAGGATTAGTGTGTGTGTTTGAGGTAGGTGCTAAATGTTCTGCCTGGGGCCCAGACAGACGGCTGGTTGGACCCAGCTGCACCAAACCCCCAGTGTCTGCTGTCTAGCACTGGGGACCCGGAGGACTTCCTGGAGCTTCCCCCGCCTCAGAGGTCAGGAGAGCTCCCAGACCCAGAACCCCAACCAGCTGCTGGGGACTTAGAGAAGCTGTCCTTGGCCAGCGAGGATGGCACAACCCTGCAGGGCTGTGATTTGGATGAATTGCCCTCTGCTGACGACTCCATGGAGGTGGCAGAACTACCGCTCTGTGACAATGCCAAGGGATTTTGTGAACTATCCCTGGGTGATTATCCAGAGGAGGCTATCGACGAGGTTCCTGAGCAGGTACCACTGGGGCCAGGGTAGAAAGCCACCCAGAGGACTTGGAGCTTCACCCGGGGACAGTTGAGTCAGGAGTTGAGCCGGTGTGTTACGGTTGGGACCCTGCCGGCTACGGGGTGGAACTCTCTGCCACAAACAGGGCCCTGGGCTGGGACGCAGTGGAGTTGGGTGGGCCTGGGTCCCCCTCCCCCAACCCTCCTGAACCTTGCCTGATCCATTTACTCGCTCTGAACCTCCACCCACTGGTGCTGATACAGAGACAGTTGTATTTGTCTGCCCCGCCCAAGGGGCCAGGGACAGCATTTTAATCATTGGTGTCTACTTCCACCTTTTGTAACTCACCTTTCACTAGGAAAAGACCCTTGTGCCCTTGGTTTTGAAACCAAAAGTAGGGTTTTACCAGCTCCAGAACATGCTCCTGACAAATGTCCCTTTGTGAGGTTACAGCTATGTTTTTCTTTGTTTATGAAACTATGTGGAAACTCCAAAATTATAGCCACATTCATTGTTAAATAAGTTTTATTTGAACTTTGAAATTAAAAAAATAAACAAAAATATATTATTTTCTCATCGTGTCATTCCATTGTCTGGGAGTTGGGCAATTGTATCTTAATAGCTATATCCATCAGTCTCAGAGGAGTTGTTTGACAGAGTAGTTCCATTCTGACCTCCCACTTTTAATTTATTTGAGTTGAGGGTAGAAGCACATGTTTGTCACTCTTCTCATAAATCATTACTGATCAACCCCCTCTCCTCCCCCCCCGGTATGGTCACTGGTTTTATGACCTGATGTTATTGTTATGATGACCGCAGGCTCAGAGCTTGCTGAATGTGTGCATGTAGGTAGTGTGCGTGTGCTCATTATTACAATATGTATTGGTTTCCACATATTGTGATTAGCCTGCAACGCCATTCCAGACTGCAGCATATGGAGTCCCTCAGGTGATGCAGAATCCTGCTTCCTCCTCAGAGTGCACTCCCTTCTGCCTTATGGAATCTAGATGGCTAAAAGAGGTGAATGGGGAGGCAAGGCCTGGCCCTTATGAAGTTACCTCTATCCATATTTAGATTATCTTTGTATCCAGGAAATGACACACTTAAAGTTTCAGATTTTGGTTTATTTAGTAACTTGAAGGTGAATTTTATTTTTCCATAGTTCTTTAACTAAAGACCTGTGGATGCCTGCTTGAGTACATTTTAATAGGAGGTGACTTTGCTTCTATATAGCAGATGAATCTGCATTTATTTCCTTCTTCTTTTTACCATTACTAAGGATATTTACACAAAAACTGTATATTTGCTTTTAAGAGTTCATCTGCCCTGTTCCTTATTCCCCACTTGAAGCCATTAAATTCTATTTGTATCATGACCGAAATGGTTGCTATGGAAATAACTGTTGTTATAAACAGGATATTGGGACTTCAGGTGGGGAATAAGAAGCAGGTGAATGCGTAAGCAGCTCACAAATGATCCTAGAAAGGAACATGATTTGGCTTTCCCTGTTTTTAATTTAAAACCTTCTCCTTTTTTATTCCATATTTTTCAGATTTAAAGGTGGCTATTTAATAAAATGTGATTTGGATTAAAATTGCAGATCTCACTGTAACATAACATTGTACATCTCATGTTTCACAGGTTACTCACTACATATTTCTAGTGTTTTTAAAAGGCAGGAAATCCTGAAAGAAAGACACTTGCAAGATCTCAAGGACAATGATATTAAGATAATATGGGAAAAAGCCTTGATCATTTAAGCTATGTCTACACTGGCAATTTAAGTCAACTTAAGGAGGCTTAAGTTGACTTAAATTAAGCTGCGTCCACACTAGGCTTTCATTAAGTCGATTTAAGAAATTCCTTAAGTCGACTTAATGAAAACTTAAGTCAACTTTATAACTACCACTCATTAGGTCAACTTAACCCATAAGTCAACTCCTTAAGTTGACTTAAGGATGGTGTAGACATGGAGTAACCCTTAAGTCGACTTTATTAAGTTGACTTTTGGGTGGTTAGGTTGACTTAACAAAGTGGACTAAGTTGATTTAAAGTTAAGTCAACTTAGTCCACTTTGTTAAGTCAACTTTAATAAGGTTGACTTTAAGTCGACTTAAAGTCAGCCTTATTAAGTTGACTTAACAAAGTCAACCTAACTTTTTATAGTGTAGACATAGCCTTGGGTCCTTATTTGAACAAACCTTTATTCCCATTTTAAGACTTTCTTTTCTTCTCATGTAACAAATTTAGTTACTGCCTAACAGTTTGCTATCTTGCATGCTTATTTTTGTATGTATTGGGTCTGATTCTCCTCTGTTTTATTCCAATTTTATATTGGTGCAACTCTATTGAAATTCAGTACAAAACTAGACTAACACCCTCAACGCCTTAACTACACATTACAGGTTAGTCAATTCTCAATGCATGGGACAATAAGATATACTGAAGGTGCCTTCTACTGATTGTGCCTTCCAGAGCTGCATTGCCTGCGAGAGAACACATGTAATCTTGCTGGAGCACCAAACACACAGAAGCTGTATGCTACTACTATAGATCCTTGTTGGGTGCACCTTAGCTTGTCCTCGCCAATGAAAATACCTACTGCAGGAGTGGAGCCAGGGCTCCATCTTGGCCCTGCTCCCTTTATGGTCTGTGTACCCCCATGGGAATTGAAACTTTTCTTCTACTGTTCATCCAGGGAAGTGCAAAGCACAATCTGATTTATGTTCATTTTCCTTCACATTCATTATATAATTTATATTCAAGATCATCAACTGAAGCAGACATTTTAACTAAAGTTTAATATTTCTTCATGTGATCAAGAAAGGGCTTGCAAAAACATAACTTCCTAAGGACCTTATTAAGCCACCCTTACTCTTGCTGAGTAATATATTATTCTGCAAGTAACTCTGTTGATTATTAAGGGAGTAAGTTACTACACAGTGTACATAACAATGGCAGAGATGTGGAAAATAATGCTGGGGAGAGGTCAGTTATATAGACAAAGCTGAATGGCTTGGTAAAGTGGGATCATTTGAACATATATTTGAATACAGCCAAATGCAAGCTTATATATATATATATATATATACATAAGAACAAGGAATATAAGCAAAAATTACAAGATGAAAGACTATATCCTGGAATGTAGTGGCACTGGAAAGGACTTTAGATCATGGCAGTTCACTTCTTAACAATAAGCCCCCAGTGCAGTGCTATAACTTCATGATCCTTGAATGGAAAAGCAGAAGAATATCAAGCGGGAGCAGGGAAGTGGTATTACTTCTGTATAAGGCATTAGTGAGACCATTTCTGGAACACTCTGTCCAGGTCTGGTATCCACACTTCAAAAAATGATGTTGGGAAATTTGGAAAGGATTCAGAAAAGCACTATAAGAATGATGCAAGAGTTGGAAAACTGCTTTAAAATGTAGGACTTAAGAAACTCAGGCTAGTAAATGTGTCTAGGAGAAGGTTAAGATGGAACTTCATCATTGTCTGCTACAAGTACCTATGCAGGGAAAAGACTTCTAATACAAGATGTCCCTTTAATCTAGCAGAGAAAGCATAAAGAGATTTATTGGTAGGAAGCTGAAGTGAGACAAATTCAGAGTAGACAAAATAGTGCACATTTTTAACAGAGAGGATAATTAACTATTGGCATAACTTACCTAGGGTCTGGGCCTGGTGGATTCTTGAGGAACTGAAGTCTTTAAATCTCAGGACTGGATATCTTTCTAAAAGATATGCTGTCTCTCAAATAAAAGATACATATTTGATTTGTAAATTAGATTATGTTCTCTGACCTATGTTAAGCAAGATATCAGAATACATAATAATAAAGATCCCTACTGGCATTAAAAACTATGAATATAGTCATAAAATTGCATAAAATTGAAAGTTTAGATAGATAGATAGATAGATAGATAGATAGATAGATAGATAGATAGATAGATAGATAAGTATCTGTCAGTGCTCTAATCCATGCTTCTGCTCTCTTATTCTTGCACTACATAGGATCATTATGTCCACTGATAAGTTGAATAATAATATATACACAGATATGTAAATATGTAAGCAATTCCATATTATGTTGCAAATGCAGTGAGAAAACACAATTTTAACTATCCTTTATTCCAATTTTGTGTAAACTGTGGGACGTGAAGTAAAACTTACTGTTCTGAAGAACATCTGTTTGAATTTACATCACATGAAGATTTATACCTAGTGTCAGTTAAAAGGCATCATTTGTATTATCAGATTTTTCCCATACATTATTCATGGGCTATATTGGTAATTCTCCTTATCATTTAACAATTTATAGATCTTAAACAATTCTTGTTCCTTGCACTGAGAGTATTTTTAATGAGTTAGAAATGAAATACTCATGTAACAGTAAAGAATGCTATATTACTGGTTTTATACTGTATTTCCAAAATCTCTTTTGAGTTCATATGTCTTAAGATACTGAAATGTGACAAATAGATCTTCAGTATACATGTCTTTCAGATTGCTTATTCCTTTTTATTGTCAATATTTCCAATTTGCTGGTTTCACTTTTACCTGAAAGTTTGTATTATTTCCAGTCTCCACAAAGTATTTTTTTCAGGATGCATTATAAAGAGTATATAGGCCAACCCATTCTCAACCTGCTGGTATGCTCCTCTCATCTTTTCCTGTCTCCTATTTCTTTCTGTTCCTCAGATAGTCTTCCTCTTTAATAGAAACGTTATACAGAAATTTGACATTGTCTCATACTGTATGACCAAATTATGATTTGGTGAATTCGTTGATTGCAATCTCTCAAATAACAACTAGAATAAGACAAATTATTTGACTTGATGACTTGAGAAATCAAAATAATTTCTTTTTTCCTTTTAAGGCTATTATATTTATATTAAAATTATTTGGATTCACCTAAAAAGATTTAAAGTGAATTTTCACTCTTAAGCAACTTTCTGTATACTGAAGAAAAAGAGTTTTATTGTACCAATAAGATGAAACGTTTGTATTCATACACACATCTGGATTAGGTTTCAACCTAGGTTATTGGTTAGAGATTGAATCAGAGTCATGTGTCAATGACCAGATTTGACTGTCTCAAAATCTCATGAACTGTTCTCATGAAGTTTGTGTCAAAGTGGCAGAAATCTCATAACATCAGATGTCTTAATTAGATTTTCACTATCTTTTGGCTGATATCATATGAGAATGACTGGTCTTCTGAGATTTTAACCTTATCTGAAGAAGAACAAAAAAATAGGGCCCTTCTGGTTTTGCTGCCAACTCAGAACAAAATGATAATAGCTTGTAATGCTATGGTGTATTTGGATATGAAAATTAAAATCTGACTTCTCACCCTCAAAATGTGAAGGGATCTAAGTGAAAGGTTCTGGTGGAGCCATTTCTGAAATTTAATACAAAGCTATTTAATTTAAGATGTTAATCTTGAAAATTAAAGAGATGGCACCCCGGATATTATAAAGCTATGATTTTCTAAATATTCACCACTTAGTTGGAAAAAAACCCATACAATCTTTCCAATGCAAACAACGAGGCATTCCATTTAAAAAATGTGCCTCAGGGGTCTACAAAGGGTCAGTTCTCAGTATTCTCTGAGTACAAGCATTGAGGGAAAAATAAACACCAGTACTACTGGGACATGTAATTCTGCCCACTGAAATCAGGGTTGGGGGGACTAGGGTATTTTAAGTGTCAGCATTAACCACATCACTATGTTATAGTCAGCCACGCAATGCTTTTTACTACATATCACTTCTGCAAGTAATTCATTATTTACAAGCAATCCCCACTTTGCTTATTATGCAGTGCTAGAAATACAGGTATTTGAGTTGTCTTTAGGTAATTCAATGTTTTAGAAATAATCTTTCTTTCTTTCTTCTAAATGCTCTTCTAACTCTTGAAGGAAAACTGCAAAAACAAACTGTATATATATATTGTACATATACTACGTATATATATACTTGTACTTATAATATGAATGTATTTATATTTATTAAAGGCAAATCCATCGAATATTATGAGATTTTTTCCAAGAAGTGCTAATGTAAATAAATAAATAAATAAAATAGAAAATTAACCCTCAAAACTACAAGGTCCTCACTTCCCTCTTGATGGAGGCCATTGGAATCTCCTGAGGCTGTGAGAGCTGCAGCTGTTTTCAACTTTCTATCATTTCACATTCCCAGGCCTGCAAAAATATCAAAGTACGCCCAGAAAGAGGACTAATACAGGACTTAATAGTGCAGGGATATTTCTTTGTAAAACATAGTAGACAATGTTAAGGGTCTTTATATTTCATTAGGGGCCTCCTACCCCACCCATGATCATCTTACATACATACAGTGTTAAATTTTCATGCTTACCAGCAGACATTATAATTCAAAAATTGTTTACAGACCTCACATACAGGATCGAGAAAAGGATGGAGCAATGTTTGGGGTGGAGCATAGCAAGAAAAGACCTACCACAATAAGTCTCAAAGCCTGAGTCAACTGATTGATTTAAAGGCTATGTCTATACTGGAAAAGTTAAGTTAACTTTGTTAAATCGACTTAATAAGGTCGATTTAGATGCTAATCTCCATCCACACTGGCTTAAGTCGATTTAAGGAGTCAATTTAAGCCTTAAATCAACCTAAAACTAGGTGTTAAGTTGACTTAAGTTTTCCTTAAGTTCACTTAAGGAACAGCTTAAGTCAACTTAATGAAAGCCCGGTGTGGACAGGGAGTAAGTTAGGTCGACTTAAGCCTCCTTAAGTCAACCTTACTTGTAAGTGTAGACGCATCCAAAAATGGCAGTGTAGGCATTCAGGCTTGTGCTAGAGTCTGAACTCTGAAACACAGTGAGATCCTGAAACCTGTGTTCTCACCCTGAACACCTCCCATTGGTGATCCTGGCTCTGAGAATTGTTGTCATTGGTCTTTTTTTTTTTTTTTTTTTTTTTAAGTGCAGAAGTATCCTTTGATACATAGGTCAGAGGATACTCACATTTTGAAGTAATACCATGCATAAAACTCTAATCAGCATATGGGGATGTACTAGATGACCTCCAGCCTCTTTCAGCCTGACATTTCTCAGGTTCTATATTAGTCACATGAAATATGTCGTATTTATGATAAATCCACAAGACTTCACAATTTCAGCCCCAGATCAATCAATATCTCTTTAAATTCAATTCTACTAATAGTTCAACAGGCTACAGTTGTATTGCATTAGACTCGATTACAAGAATGGAACATTTACTTGACTAGAGACAAAGTTTTATTATCACAGACAGAAAGATGTCACATTACATATAGGCACATTCAGCAATCAGGGTCTTTTGAAAGCCTTTCTAATCTACTGTATTTCAGTGGAAAAATGTGAATCTTCAATAGACTCCCATTTGCAGTTTCACTCAAGTGATATCTGAAGTGGATATTTGACAGTAGGTACTTCAAGTAGGAGACCACTTGCAGGTGTCTATACTCAGCCTTAAGCAATTGCCATAGGTAGACAGATGCACATCATGGGGACTGCAGATATTTGTAGAGTTCACTGACACAGAATGTCATTTGGAGTGTGTCTACACTTGTAAATTAAGTCGACTTAAGCCTGCTTAAGTTGACTTAATTTACTCTGCGTCCACATTGGAGTTTCCTTAAGTTGACTTAAACTATTCCTTAAGTCGACTTAAGGAAAAGTAAAGTCAACTTTGTAAAACCTAGTTTTACATCGACTTTACTGCTTAAGTCAACTTCAGCAGTGTGGACGCCCTAAGTCGACTTGGTCAACTTAGGGCAGGGGGGACAAGGGAGCATCACATGGCTCCCTGACAGAAGGGAACCACTGTGTCTCGCTTGTCCTGGGGAGCCCCCACTCCCTTCTCCCAGACCTGTGGCTTCCCTGCCAGGTGAGCCGCGGTCCTGGGGAGAAGGGCTCCCCAGCCAGGGCTCCAGCAGGAGGGGATCCCCTGCTGGAACCCTGGCTGGAGAGCTGGGGAGGCGGGCGGCTGGTCCCAGCAGAGCCAGCCGCGCACCAGCTAGCTGTGCTGGGACCGAGAAGTCACTCACTGCTTCTCAGTCCCGGCAGAACCAACTGGCACATGGCTGGCCCTGTGAGGTCAAGGAATGGCGGGCGGCTCTCTCAACTCCCTTCTTGCCGGGACCGCTCGGTCCCAGCTAGGAGGGAGCGTGGTGCTCCCTTCGGCCAGGACCGCTTGGGTCCCGACTAGGAGGGAGCCCCGCACTCCCTCCTAGCCAGGACTGCGCTCCAGCTCCCGGTAAGTCTCCGGAGGCTTCCCGGAAGCTGGAGCATGCTGTTCCGGCAATTGCCGGTGCTCCAGCTGTTTAGGGAAGCCCCCAGGCCATGGGGCTCCCTCCTAGCTGGGACCTGAGCGTGGTCCTGGCAAAAAAGGACCACGGGGGTCCTTTCTCTCCAGGACCCCCGCAGGTCCCGGCAAAAAGGCAGCCGCCGCTTCCTTCTGGCCGGGACCATACAAATTCCAGCAAGAAGGGAGCACCGGGGTCCCTCCTAGCTGGGACCAAGCGGTCATGGCCAGGAGGGACCGTGGGTCTCCCTCCATCCCTCCTGGCCGGGACCCTGAGACCCGTGCTCCCTCCTGGTCAGAATCGCATGCTCCCACCTACGAGGGAGAGTGGGGCTCCATTCTCCCCGGGACCTGAGCGGTCCCGGCTAGAAGGGTTCCCTTCTGCACAGGACCTGAGAAGTCCTGAGCAGAAGAAAGCCGAGTGGTCCAGGGCAGAAGGGAGCTCTATGCTCCCTTCTGCCCCGGACCACTCCTGGGTTTGCCGCATGGGGAGAGCCAGCCCTGTGTGGGGCAGGCTTTCCCCAGGACAAGCCCTTCTAGACTGGGGAGCTGAGGCTCCAAAGGAGCCTTGCCTCCCCTTGGACCTAACTAGTCAACTTAGAGAGTCTAGTGTAGACTCTCTAAGTCGACTTAGTATTGCCCACCTTAAGTAGACTTAGGAGTCCTGTGTGGACTCTCTAAGTCGATTTAATAAGATCGACTTAAAGTAGACTTAGTAAAGTCGACTTAGTAAAGTCAACCTAAATTCCTCAGTGTAGACATAGCCTTGCAGACTAAGTTTGAAGAGTGGAATAATATTCGTGGACTGCCATGGAGCCACTCCCCAGCAGGAGAGATGGATTTTTCCAATGCAAAAACAATATCCTGGTTACATAGGATAGATAGTGAATGAATGCCACAGTTATGTAGCAGTGATGTTCTGCGGCAAGCAGCCAAGACAATATTCTCATGAAGATTTAAGCCTGTTGGAATGCAGTGAACCTGAAATTGGTACAAGAAGAGTGAATGTGAGCCTCTTTCAGCACTAGGACTCTCACCCTTTCCTCTGTTTAGAGAAATTAACTCTGAACTTTAATCGCATTTTTTTAGTGAAGAAAAACTGATTAACAATAGCCCCCTGCTGGGGTGAACCTCCCCTCCCCCCCAAAAAACCTGATATAGCTTCAGATGATAGAGTAAGGGTATAGTACATATCACTCACTAGGCTATTGCAGTGTTATTTGCATATGCTTTTATGAAAATACAGTTGCAAGTTATAAATCATATTTTCTCTGCTCATCTAGAAGGGAGGTTGTAACAACTGCACGGAGCAGGAATACACTAATACTGGAAGATAATTTGATATCAGTGTAATAAAAATGCGTGGCTGAAGGGGATGTCAAGGAAGAACTAGATTCTTTTTTCTATGATAGTTTTGATAAACTGGAGGTGTTTTTCCTGGAGGGAAGTGGGAGTGGATTGCTTTCAAACAGATCTCCTCCATTAATGTACCTGAAAGATATTCAGTGAGTATCTCAGGGGTCATTCTCATTTAATCCATTAAGGAAGCCTTAATAGGATTAAATCTTGCAATCTTTGCTCTTTACATCAGCATGAGTTTTATCTCAATAAAGCCAGCAAGGTTTGCTCCATGGCAGATCTGAGGGATCAGAAATAATCAGAAAGGAAAAACGGTTTCTTTCTGGATTTAACTATGCAGCAGTTCCTTCTGTATAGTATTTTCAAAATCATCACTATTGGATATGGGTCATTAGACAAGTGTTCATAATAGCCTCCTGTTATATCTACTGAAAGTAAAATGATTTGATCTTACATCTAGTAGCAGATTTTAAGACTCCCCACAATATCATGCACACTGGTGGTAATTTACCTTTAATTTTCCCATTCAGCTAGTAATGCAAAGCAACAGGGGGCTTGGCTTACCTCTAACTTATGTTGTCAGAAGAATCAGGGGGTGCCTTTGCTGGTAGAATTCATATGAATTTCTGTTTCTTTCCAGCTTCCAAACAGAAAAGTGCTATGCTAATTTACCAATGTACTGTGTCCGGACAGTTACTCAACAACCACAGCTACTTCCTGAATTCCTGTACTGAATCTATCATTAATTAAACTACTGCATGGGCTTACTGTTCTACATTATTCTTCTGACACACCACACTGTACCTGCTAACTAATATACTATATTCATTTATTAAATTACAAGAATTCTTCATCCATGCACTATATGTATTTGTTTATAATCCTATTTTTTCTGCTATGACTGATTTCTTAAAAACACAAAGATTTTGTCTTTATTTCCAATTGCCCCTCTTAGACTCAAATCAGAAAACCCACACATCCAGGAGGGTTGTTGCTGTTTGAGCAGACTGGACTATTATCTATTATTATCTATTATTACACCTGGACTATTATCTATTCACAATAAGAAACACACAAAGCATTGGCTCAGAAGTGCTGGGGATATGTTGAATCTGTTCCAAAATGTTCCATCAATGAACAAGCCAAGTCAGAAAACAGACAAATACGACTTCTCCAAAAAAAAAAAAAAGAAAAAAAAAAAAAGAATCCTCTAGTTTAGTGTGGGGTTAAACATCTGAATCTCTCAGGACAAACCTTGGGATTTGTCACAAGACAGCTGCCCTTTGGGGGAGGTAGGGTCCAGCCTGCCTGTGATTGCTGTGTGTGAAGATGCCATGTGGGGGGGTAAATGACTGCCCTCAAGTGACTGATGAGTAAAAATGAGCACCTGGACTTAATAAAGGTCATCCACGATCAGTTAGAGGGGAACTCTCAAGGGAGATGTAGAGAGGAGCGCGTAAGACAGGCTTAAATCAAAGGGATGAGCTGATGACCCTAATGGATTAGATTTCTGGGAACCTCCTCAGAAGTGCTTCTACAGAGAGGACCCTCACAGATGGAGGACTACAGTCAGCAGGCATCTAAGAAGGCCTGGTCTCAGCCAGAGGTTTCCCTGACAGTGGCTGGAAGCCCAGTCTGGCAAGATCACCTGCCTTGAATTGCAGTGATTAGATATCCCTGGACCTCTGAGTCTAGAGAAAAATCTTACTCTGGTAGAAGCAAGGGGCACAACACCAGCGACAGAGATGGGAGCCTGGTTAGAGAAGAGAATGGGACTCTTGTGTGGGCCAATAAATGAAATCCTACAAAAGGGAGGTGCTTTAGGGGATGTCTACAATGGCAATTTAGGTCAACTTAAGTAGCCTTACATCGACCTAAATTACTCTCCGTCCACACTGAATTTTCATTGTCGACTTAAGAAATTCCTTAAGTCGACTTAATGAAAGCTTAGGTCAACTTAGTAAGAACCGCTGGTTAGGTCGACTTAGCATGTCCACACCTAAATTTTAAGTCGACTTAGGGGGGACCTTACAAATTCGACCTAGAGCATCCACACTGCCTAGGTCAACTTCTAGGGGCTAGGGGGACCTTGGGGAGGTCCACAGTGGCAGGGGGGCACCCATTGCCCAGTGCCAGGGGGTTCAGACTTTGCCCCATTGTACCTGGGTACAATGGGGCAAAGGGGGACAGGGACCCTGGCAGGGCATAGGGGCAGAGTGGGAGGCATGCCAGGCTCCCTCTGTGTCCCCCTCCCCCCCCCCCGGCAGGGAGGGCAGTGGTGAAGTCCTGGAGAGCCCTAAGTCGACACTAAGTCGACTTAGGGCTACTCCAGGACTACACTGGCTTAAGTCGACTTTAGAAAGTCGACTTAAGCCTAACGTCAAATTAAAAGGAGGTTTAATAAAGTCGACTTAGCAGCTTGCTTACGTCAACTTAAGGGAAGTGTAGTGTAGATGCAGAGTAAATTAAGTTGACTTAAGCAAGCTTAAGTCGACTTAATTTACAAGTGTAGATGCACCCTCTGTGACTTTGTATATAGACTGTTAAAAGTACCTGAGGAATCTCTACTTTGTGCAACTGGTTGGTGCAATCTAAGTACAGAACTCACAGCCAGTTAGGGGCTTGTGTCCTAATTTTTAACGGTCCACACTGAGGTTGGTACTCATACTCTTGAGTTGCCATTGAGAAGGTTACACCTCGTCCTGTGTCTGGTCGACAAAGGTCTTGGCAAAAAAGTCCTATAACTCAAGTACTAATGAAGATAGGGGGTTCAAATCCTGCAGCTGTTACGTATAGTGGTATGATGTGGTTGATTTTAATTCACACCACAAGACAATCTCTTTTAAAAAAAAGAGATTTTGCACTTAAAGTATAATCTGCAAATTATGGTGTGAATCATCAAAATACATGTTTTACATTCCTGTCATTTATCACACAACTGGCTTGTATAACCCATTGGTTTGTATGTATGTGTTATGAATCCCCCTCTGTGTTTGAACCACAGAGGATGAATGTCTGTGACAGCTCTCAGCTTGAGACTTGAACTCGAATGAAAAACTTTACCAGTGACCTCAGCAGTGTTAAAGCAGAAAAATTTCTGAAATGTGTGGAGTGTGTAACAATCAAATGTACTGATCTGTTGAAGTAATTGTTATTGAAGCATATAAGGTCACTGTTAAACTTTTCCTTTGGTGTGCATTGACAAAGTTGAGATACCTATTTCTATTTGGTATCTGTTGAATATGCGGGTGAAAGTCTTAAGGTGTACAATCCACTGTATTGTAAGAAATATGAAGGTGGAAGGGAACACGCAAGTGTTTCTCCTTAATTTCCATTATTTTAAGGTGTTTTTGTGGAGTGAGTTTGTTGGGACAAACCAGAAGTGCTACTAAAAGTAGTTTTTGTTTTTTAAATTAAATTATTGAAGGGAACACCTTTAACTTAAAAATGATATTTTTCCATGCTTAATGTTGTTGTAAGTAACACCTAAGAATTGAAAAAGAGAAGAAAGCAAAATGTTATACTATTTTAACCACTTTGTTTACTTTATGCATTTGATAGCATGTTGGCAGACTTAGCTTCACTGTTTCCCTATATAATCAGATAATACATTTCTTCTTTTATTTCCATAGGTATGTCACACAACATGGGAGACAGAAATATTTTTAGAGAGAGAAAAAGATGATTGTAACATAATAAAAGTTGATATTGGGACTTAGGTGCAGATATAATACCTGCAATTACTTTTAACTCATTTATTAAAATTAATGAGATTAAATACTGTTGTCCCTTTCATGTAAACAGATGCTATCAGGTCAAATTTAGCTACATTAAGGTTTTATATAATAAAACAATCTCTGACAAAACTTAACATCACTAGGGACGTTTCTCTGATCAAAAAGTCAAGAGAGAATGTTTAAAAAAATCTTCTACAATGTTTGTAATTCGAACATTACAGCACTATGGTAATGTGTGAGGCTCTGTATGTGGAATTCACCAGATATAGACCATGCAGATGAATAAAATCAACTTGTCCATTTTTCTTGACAAACTGGATTGAAATACAAAAAGTAAAACTAAGCATAAATGACAAAAACTGCATTCGATTTTTAAATTCTTTGAGTTGTAACAATCTAGAGCTTACTCTTGTCCTACTTCCTTTTATCCACCATTTATTTGTTTTGGGGTCCTTGAGACTTACAAAAAAGAACAGTCTGTGTACTTTCCTAAGATCAGGCTCTGAATGTAATTATATCCAGAGGCATAGCCGTGTTAGTCTGTGTACAGCAAAAACAACGAGAGTCCTGTGGCACCTTAAGGGTATGTCTACACTAGCAATTTAGGTCAACTTAAGGACCCTTAAGTTGACCTAAATTACTCGATGTCCACACTGGGCTTTCATTAAGTCGACTTAAGAAATTTCTTAAGTCAACTTAATGAAAGCTTAAGTCAACTTAATAACTACCTTTCCTTAGGTCAATTTAAGCTTAAATTGAATTCTTAAGTCGACTTAAGGACGGTGTGAATAGGAAGTTGCCCTTAAGTCAACTTTATTAAGTCAATGCTTGTGTGGACGCCTATGTCCAATGTTAAGTCGACTTAATAAAGTCAACTTAAAAGAAGCCACTTTGTTAAGTCGATTTAATAAGGTCGACTTTAAGTCGACCTAAAGTCGACCTTATTAAGTTGACTTAACAAAGTCGACAACTTTTTCTAGTGTAGACATAGCCTTAAAGACTAACAAATTTCTTTGGGCATAAGCTTTTGTGGGCACCAATCCACTTGCATCTCATGAAGTGGGATGGAGCCCATGAAAGCATATGCCCAAAGAAATTTATTAGTCTTTAAGGTGCCACAGAACTCTCACTGTTTTTAATGTAATTATAGCTGGCCTTTATATGACCTAAGAAAGGTGGAGGAGGCTGCCTGTACATTCTGTTCCTCTACACACCTGATATCTGACCCTCAAGGTGCTGGTAATTACAAAATTTAAAAAGTTTATATTAAATGGAAGAAGATTATGTATCTTTAAACAAGTAAAGGGTATGTTCAAACATAAAAATGGCCCTACTGGATCAGACCAATGCTTCATCTAACCCGGTATCTTTTCTCCCTACAGTGACCAGTACCAGATACTTCAGAGGGAATGAACAAAACAGTTCAATTATTGAGTAAACCATCATCTGTTTTCTTTACTATAGTTTCTACCATTTTGCCTGGTACTGAAGTGAAACTTACAAACATGTAATTGTGAGGATACCCTCTGGAGCCTTTAAAAAAATTGGCTTTATATTATTTGCCCTTTTCCAGAGGACTGGAAAAGGGCAAATATTGCGCCCATCTACAAAAAGGACAATAAGGGTAATCCAGGTAACTATAGACCAATCAGTTTAACCTCTCTTCCAAGAAAAATAATGGAACAGAAAATTAAGTAGTGGATTTGCAAACATCTGGAAGAATAAGGTACTTAAGGCTAGTCAGCATGGATTTGTCAAAAACAAATCACGTCAAACTAACTTGATAGCTTTCTATGATGTGGTAAAAGCCTTGTGGATAGAAGGGAAGTTGTAGATGTGGTATATCTAGATTTTAGTAAGGCATTTGGTACGGTCTCACATCACATTCTCATTAATAAATGGGGGAGGTACAAACTAGATGGAGCTATTATAAGATGGGTGAAAAACTGGTTGGATAACTGCTCCCAGTGAGTAGTTATCAACAGTTCACATTCAGGCTGGAAGGACATAATGAGAGGGATGGCGCAGGGATCTGTCCTGGGTCCAGTTTTGTTCAACATTTTTATCAATGGCTTATATGATGGCATTGGCTATGTCTACACTTGCACTTTTAAGTCGACTTAGCGTGTCTACACTTAAAATTAAAGTAGACTTAAAGGGAAACTTACAAAGTCGACCTAGAGTGTCCACACTGGATGCCATTGTATCCTTAATGGCTCATCAGTTTACTCCCTGGGACCATTCTACCTGGAAAATTCCTAAACATTAAGGAGACAATGGTTGTTCACACCCTCCCGTCTAAGGCATTCGTCCAGAATGACACAAGTTAAAGTATGGATATAACATCAAATTCTTAACTTCTAATCGAAATAGAATTTCTAGACATAAACTATATAATCATTCCCAGCAAATGACTACCTTTCTATTGATACCAAACATGACATAGTTCCTATGGATTATAGCATTTATGAGATATCCATTGAAAATAATATCATAAATGCTTCCCTAAATCTAGACTGCATCACACACAAGGCTCTGCCCTGCCAGGGTCCCTGTCCCCCTTTGCCCCATTGTACACAGGGGGTGCCCCCCCCACCACCGTGGACCTGCCCGAGGTCCCCCTAGCCCCACAAAGTCGACATAGAGCATCCAGTGTGGACGCTCTAGATCGACGTTGTAAGTTCCCCTTTAAGTCGACTTTAATTTTAAGTGTAGACACACTAAATCGACTTAAAAGTGCAAGTGTAGACATAGCCATGGTGCCTTCCAGTTTCTATTATTCTATGATTCTATTTATCCTCCAGTCATCCAGTAAAGAGGCTGATTTAAGTAATAGGCTTCATAGTATGGTTTGTGGTTATGCAATTTCTTCAGAACTCTTGGCTTAATACCATCTGATCCTGGTGATTTATTACTACTTAATTTTATCAACTTGTTTTAAAACCTTCTCTTCTGACACTTCAATCTGGGAGAGCTCCTCAGATTTGTCAACCAAAAACCATAGGCGTCATTGCCATTGGGCCAGCAGGGCTCTGGCCCCGGGTAAAATAGCCTGAGCCCCTAACCTTTTTCCCCAGCAGACACATGCACAGACAGCCTGTTTGCAGGGGAGGAGGAGCTAAGCAGGAAACTGCCACAGAGGCAGTGTGAGAAACACTCAAGAGGGCAGGGCTACAGTCATTGTCTCCTTAATGGCCCATTAAGGGAGGCACAGGTACAATGGGCCTGGGGAGAAGCCCGCCCGGTGAGTCACCCAGAATCACACAATTTGGAATATAAACACATTCATACCTTCTAATACAGATATATCTACACATAGACAAAATACTCATTTCTAGCAAGTTACAACCTTCCTATTAATACCAAACATGACATAAATCCTATGAATTATAGCAATTATAAAATATTAATATGAAATAGTATCATAAATGGTCCACTAAATTCAGACAGCATCACAGAGTGGGTTTAATCAGTTTTTGCTGTTAAGTCCTTTCTGCTTTGTTTCCCCAGGAGAGGGATAGGGAGCCTGGCAGGAGCTGTGGGGTGAGAGTGGGGAACAGTGCAACATCCTTCTCTGCCTTTTCTTCAGTTCACTCTGCTGTCTTCTCTTTGGCTATTTGCAGGGGAGGCACAAAGCAGGCAGCCTGGCTGGCTAGGTCTGCTAGTTTGGTGTGACCCTGCTCATGGCACCACATTAGCAGCCCCAAGCAGTCTATCTTCTTGCCTTGTGACTTCCCCAACTTCCTCCACCTGGTTTGTATGCACTTGGAAGCTGGGACCCGACCAGAGCCTTTTTAAATTTCCTGCCCTGTGGCATGTTCAGGCGTGTGGCCCAGGGCTGGAACATCATGGGAAAATGCAGCTGCTGTGCTGCCTCTCCTGGTGCCCACTACCCAGCTACACTGCTCCCTGCCACCCTTTCCCTGCTCCCCACTCTCCTGCTGTCACCCTGAAGATTGGGAGTGAGGGCAAACTTTACAGCAAAGTTCATGGAAGGGGTGGTCATTATTTAAAAGCAGTAGGTGTCTCTGGTGTGGGTCAGCAGGGTGGCATCTGATCTCACAATGGGACAAGATAGGCTACAGCACCTTGCAATGCTTTCAACTGAAAAAAATTCCCCTCGAATCTGTGCCAGTGGATGCAATCATTGATCACTTTGCTAACATGCATAAGAGGAGGTACACACTGATGCTTCCTGAAAAGAAATAAAAGCCCTTTTCAATTTTTTACAAAACCCCTAGTTTAATAACTGAAAAATTGTAAAAGTGACATTTCTTCAAGTCATTGCTCATGTCCATTCCCAATTAGGGGTGCATGTACCTCCATGCACGGTCACTGGAAACGTCTAGGAGTGAGGAACAATGAGGCAGTTCTTACCACAGCACAACTGGTCGTTGCACCTTGATCTGACTTCTTTGATTTTTCTGCAGATGGGGTTCCTTTATGAATGTACATAACATGCTCTGCAGTATTGCTATAGTATGTTTCCTGCAGCATCATACATGGACTTATGTATATTTCACATGGCTTAGGGGGGGGGACGCAGAATCAGAGCTTTCTTCCAGCATGTAGACAGAAAGGATGCATCACTTAGGCTATGCAAAATACCTGCTTCAGCCAGAGGAATATCCCCTGAGTGCCTGGTGAGCGCACACCCATGCCTGCAACCAATTACACTCAGGACGCTGGTGTGGACAGACCCAGGGGTTGGGAGGTCCATCTAATGAAGCAGGGGAAGTTGGGGGCGTCCGGGAGTGAGCAATTGAGGGAGCAAAGCAGCACACCAGACCAGATAGCAGGAGGGGAATGTCACACACAGTAAACTGTTACAGATATGTAATCACTTCCAATGCAGACTGATGCCTTCAAACATGTGGAGGGGCTGCCTAGGGCACACAGGCCTTGGGATTTGTTCCTGTGTGTGTGGGGTGGTGGTGGTTGTGGATTGGAGGCAGGACCTAGGAGGGGAGAGGGTGCACATTGGGGCAGGGCCTGGCTGGGGTGGGGTCTAGGGGTGGAGCCTACTGGGGGGGGTAACCAGAGGGGGAGCTGTGGGGCCACAGCTGCAGATCTTTTTGCTATCCAGCAATGCCCCTGCGAAAAACACTCTTGCATCCCCTGCAGTGAAGGCCAATACTTCTTTCTTTGCAACTGCTTGTCTTTTTTGACTGCTCCTTGAACACCTTGATCATCTGGTTATCCAGGGGCCCTATGATGTTTGGCAGGCTTTCTGCTTCTAAGTACTTACACAAAAACTAACAGCATTTTTTTTTTTCCTGTGCTAGTTGCTCTTTAAATTCTTTCATGGCCTGCTTAATAATACTTTTACACTTGACTTGCCAGAGTTTATTCTCCTATTTTCCTCAGTATGATTTGACTTCCAATTTTTAAAAGATTTTTTTTTACTTCTAACTGTTCTTTTACTCTTCTGTTTAAACATGATGGTAACTTTTTGGTCCTCTTACCAGGTTTTTTATTTGTTTTTTTTTTTTTTTTTTGTTGGTTGGTTTGCTTTTTGTTTCTTGGGGTGGGTTTTTGTTTTGGGTTTTTTTCCCCGTCCAAAGCCTTGTGCATACTGAAGAAGGTCAAGTCCCATTAAGATGACCTTTTATAAAGGAAAGAAAATAAAAAATAAAGTGTTCAGGCAATTTGTTTGCTTTTTTGTAATGGCTTATTAGAAAAATACAGCCATAAAAAGACATATCTATAAAAAGAGCCGTATGGAAAAATGTTAGCCATTTAGATTAAGTTAAACAAGGCATAGTTCAATGAAACTCATATGAGCTGCTTATGTAATAAAGTTATTTACATACATAAGTGAGTTCTAAGGGTGCATCTATACGTAGAAATTAAATTGATTTAAGGAGGCTTCAGTCGACTTAATTTATTCTGCATCTACACTGGACTTTTCTTAATTCGATTTAAGATGTTCCTTAAGTCGAATTAAAGAAAAGTTAGTTTGAATTAATAACACATCATTTTAATTTGAAATAGAGCTTAAGTTGACTTTATTAAGTCGACTTAAGCTGGCGGAGACGTGAGTAGTGCCTAGTTGGACCTTTTTAAGTCAACTTAACATGTTAAGTTGACTTAATAAGGCCAAAAAGAGGCCACGTCTACACTTGAAAAGTTAAATTGACATTTGTTAAGTCGACTTAATAAGGTCCACTTTAAGTCAACTAAAGTTGACCTTATTAAGTCGACTTCATAAAGTCGACCTAATTTTTCAAGTGTAGACATAACCTAAGATTGGATTATCTTTACTTCCCCTTTCCAATTCAGATCTCCCACTTACTAGTTCTGACTCCTACGAGAAGAACAATTAGTAACTGTGTCTTCTTTAAAGCTGAACTGAAAAGGAAACATTTACAAATATACCTGATTTTATAGATAAGGTCCAAAATTTCCAAAAATTGATTTTGAACACCTTAATTTATGGACTGCCTTATCCATGTGGGAAAGACGCAAGTGAATAGTTGCTTACTCTATAGTTTCAATTCTTTTAGTCATAATCTGATTTTCTTTTTGCTGGAAGTATTCCAGGAAGATTGTGACCTGCATCCCTTCTCTTTTTAGACAATTTGGGCCTGTGAAATCTTCCACAGTCTATCATTTGTTTGCACAACTGATAGCGTGTACCTATGCTAATCCTATTTGCAAGTGTGAATGAAGTGTTAATAAGTTTTGAGTATTTCAGTTACCTTATTTACATGGTCAAGTAATTAATATCTAAAAATGCTTTACTCTTTCACTCCAGCAGTTAAGCACTCTTAGTGCTTCATTCTGGTAACAAATTGAGTCCAGAAAAGCAAAAGCAAAAATAAAAAAGGAGTGATGAGGAAGGGTCCATTACCTGACTAATGATATGGAAAGAACAAAATCACTCATAAAAATTGGGGTATGCCCATTTAAAGAATTGGATTATTTTTGTCATTGGAAGGAAACTGCCCTACTTTGCTACATTTCTGAAATGAACCTTGTCCTTTTAGTGCAATGCATGCTCCTAGTTGAATGTAGTTATGAGATATAAATGGGACCCCTACGCTTACCACAATACAAAAGAATATATTTCCTTTTTAAGTTCTTGAAACACATTTTCTAAAAGTATAAGAGAATGCACACAATTTTCTGAATAGTGAGATTTGCAATGGATCTACAATCTGAGCTATTGTAGATTTGTTAATTTTGAACATATTTGCATGTAGCATAAAAGTTACCAGCTGTTCAGTAAAATATGTTATTTTGCTTTCAAAAAGAAAAGAAAAGAAAAGAAAAGAAAAGAAAAGAAAAGAGTCTTTGCTTAGGTTTTGTTTGTATTTTTAGTATAGTACATTTTAAATATAAAAAAAGGAAATTTGTTCTCACCAGTAAGGTAATCAATGGAATTCATACCTCATACTAAAATGTTACTAATAGCTGCCCCATCAGTGGTGAACCTGACATGACAAAAATAGTAGCATAGATTAGTAACAACTAGGAGTGATTCAATCTACCCTTCACTTTTCTTGAAAAACACTTGCATTGATGGCTGAAGAAATATAGCTGACGATAATCCACTGACAGTTACCAGAGCTTGGACAGTTAGTGGATAGAATCAGACAACAAGGTAGGAAATAGAAAGACAACACCCTCAACTGTCATTTGACCATGGGCACCAGACACAGGAAGGGGAGGGAAGGGTCATTGCCACCTGCTTTTTAAATAGGGGGGGCATTCCCTGCACTTTTGAAAATCTGAACTCATCAAGGATGCAATGACAATGGGGGCCCATCCTACCCTGCACTCTCTTGATCATAGTAGGGTGGTGAAGTCCTCTCTGTGCTGGCATTATGGAAGGATAGCCAGGCCATATCTGAGTCAGGGACATTGCATCTTGGCACATGGGGTCACAATGCCACTTAGATTTAGCCCAAGTTTGCTACCTCCCCTTCCCCGCCCATTCTTTGGTAATTCTCCTGGTGCCCATGAGCTGATCGCATGGAAAGATTGTGTCTTTGGAGTTTGGGACTATAAGGGTCCAGAAACATCTATGTAATTACCATCTTACAGAATGGAATGAAGAGATGTTTGCCTAATATAGAATTCTATGAGGTAGTTTAAAAGATAATTAAGAAGATATAATTCTCTATCATTCTATAGGCTTTTGTAAGATGTTTGGGATAGAGATCAGGCCTTTGTGCATAGTTGTAAAGTAGAACTATGGGCTTTGATCCTGACTGGCATCTCAGGGTTCTGTTTTAATATAGGTATTAAATAAATAATTTCAGTAGAACTATACTAATTTAATTCCTATTAAATTATACCAGAATTTTCTGTAATTAAGCTTGGCATAATTCCATTTTTATTTTTTATAACTGACAGATAATACTGATTATTTAAAGTATTTTAAAATTATTATTAATAATTACTATTTAAACTTTTTAAATTATTTTGATTTTATCAATTTATGATTTCAGAGTTGTGAAAAATGATGGGGTATAAGCATTTTTTAAATTGTTTTAATCTATTTAACTTTTCATAAGTGCAAGATGTTATGAGTTGGTCCAGCAATGATTACTTAATGACAGAGGTCGAAATAATAAAGCATAATAACTGTTAAGGCATAAATTTTCAACACTACATGTCAAAATATACAAAATACAGATCCTTTAATTCAAAGTCTAATAACATATGAAGTTTTCTTATTTTGCCTGTCTGTAAATTCTGATTTCTATCAATACAGTTTTTTTGGTTGTTTTGTATGTGTACAATGAATTCGATGTTTACAGAAATTTACTGACACTAACACTTCCAAGCCTATCTATAACGAACTTTTAGAGTCTTCTCACTCACTCCCTTTGAAAGATTAGGAAGCTACTTCTAAGATAGGCCCACATAACAATGTCTAAATATCCCAGCACTATAGACAATAATTCTCTGCTCATCCTGTTAAGCAGTGGACAGAATTGACAAGGGTGCTGTGACTCCTACTGCTGCAGAGGCTCTGAGGGAACAAGAACTTTAGGTTTTGATTGAGCAAAGCATTTTAGTGTATTCATAGAATGAATCATGTGCGTAAGCTTCATACTCCTCTATAGGGCTTTAAATACATGTTAAGTCTTCAGAGCCCCTATGGAAATAGCAGCAGTAGCATTCCTATTCATTCTGTCAGAGCTCAATGCTTGGAACACCCTCTTGGAAGCCAGTGATGGTGATGGAGTGTTATAACCCTGTACCCCTGGGATGGGGCCTCATGGTCAGTTAGAGGGGAAGAATGGGACTCATAAAGTATTGTAAAATGAAAGTGAACCTACAACAGGAGCAATAAAAAAATGTCCAGAGTACGAGTTTCTGAACTAATTGAATATGATGGCAGAAGACTGTAGTAGAGGTGGTAGAAGGGCCCTTATGCAATTAGCTGTATGTGGCAGTGACTTCTTTAGGAAAAGAGCTCGGAGGGTCTGGGGCTTATCAAAGTCTATATTCAATTGTCCTTTGTTGATAAAAATCAGGGAAGAAAAATACAGACAATATCTGATTAGAAGGAGCTATGCAATTTTGGGTGCGCCTACACTGGCAACTTAGGTTGACTTAAGGACTCTTAAGCCGAACTACACAAAGCTGCATCCACACTGGGCTTTTATTAAGTCGACTTAAGCACTTCTTTAAGTCGACTTAATAACAGCTTAAGTCAACTTAATAACACCGCCTCTGAAGGTCGACTTAAGCTTTAAGTTGACTTCTTAAGTCAACTTAAAGCCAGTGTGGACGGGGAATAGCTCTAAGTCGACCTTATTAAGTCAACTTAAAGCCAATGTGGACAGCTATTCTACTGTTAAGTTGAATTAACAAGGTCAATTTAAGTCAATTTAAAGTGTAGCCACTCTGTTAAGTCAACTTAACAGAGTCGACTTAACTTTACAAGTGTAGACATAGCCTTTGTGTCTAAACAGATTATATTTTAAAGTTGTCAGCAAAGTCATCCACTCTATGAGAAACCTTCTCCTGATCTGTTAGACTGAATTATTCAAATTGTGCTGTGGATTTTAACATCTCATTGCATGCAGAGTTTGTCTTATATTTTTCCAAGATAGTGTACAAGAGAAGGTTTATAACACTTCAAGTTGTACTTGTGCCTTTGTGCAGCAGTGAGTCACAAACTCTTATCTTTATTATCATCAACTCTCTTGTCTTCCCAGGCCTGCCAACAGAAATTCCAGGTCGCAAGGCAGCACAATCAATGACCCTGCCACCCAAGAAAGGGATGAGTGAGGTTTATGACCATGGGCAGTGGGTGAAGCTAGCTCCCCATCCTACTTCTTCTTCTCACTGCTCCACCTACTATTCACCCCCACTTTGTCCCAGGCCTCCCAGCTCCACTCCAGGCCCTGCCCACCCGCTCACTCTGCTTGTCACTGCAATCCTTCCCACTCCACAACCCCTCTGCTCGGCCCCCCTCTCATTCACACTCCTTCTTTCCCCAGGCAGTGAACAATAGTAGGGAGAGGATGAGCAGAGAGCAGGGACATGGAAGTGGATAGCCCAAGTGGAGAAGGGATGTGTGTCAAAAAAAGGAGGGAGTGCAAGAAGGGTGGAAGGATGCAATGGAAAATTGGTTGAATGGGGTTAGGGCTTGAAAAATGTGCATTGGGCCATGGGTAGAAGAGGAGGGGCAGGGAGCTAACTTCTCTGAGGGGAAGCTTCATCTACCAGCCATGCTCCAAACCCTTTCAAAATTGTCAGGCTCCTGGGCCATTTCCCCCTTTGCCCTCCTTTCCTGTTGGTGGGGCTATATATTCCTCAACATCAATGTCTTCCCAGTTTTACAGAGACTACCCAATGCTCTCTACAATTCAGCAGCTATGCATTAGGCACACAGTTGAATTATTGTTTTCAAGATTAAGTCCATTTAGTGTGTGCTGTATGCTTCATTCACTTCTTTGTATTAAAATATATGCAGGGTACCATGGTTTTCAATTTTTCACAAAAGTGTCACATACAACTTAATATATAATATTTGGACTTAAACATGCCTGCAGGAAAGGGGAAAGACACTTGCCAGAACTGGAACTGCGAAGTTACACCCAGAATTTGTCACCTTGCCCCATAGTTAAATGTTTCCCCTTGCAATACCTTCAGTTACTATGGCATTTATTTTGCAAGCTACATACATGTTACAGCTAATCCATATCATATTCGTCAGTGCCTTTTATACACAGCAGAGTGTGGGCTTGGGAGGTCCAGTAGGCTAAGTATTTTTCTCCTTCTAATCAGACATACAAATTGGCAATAACCTGAATTAGGTGCAAAGACTTAAACACATTTTTTTTCATTTCTATATATTTAAAGAGCCAGCACAGTAGGTCTAAATTTTGCTTTAGATATAACTAAAAACAGAACTTGGCCGATGAATTCATTGGTGTTAATGTCTGAATTCCTTAAAATTGCTATAGTACTTTTTGAAGCTGTTAATTTCAAGTAATTACATTAGAATGACAAAAATTGCAGGGTTTTTTTTTAAAACTACTAGAGAAGGACCACCCACTCAGACTCATTCAAATATTATTCTTGTTCCTTTACTGTAAAAGAGGAATATGAGAGGTAACAAAGCCTCAGCACTTTCCTCAAGATTGGCTATGTATTCTGGGCTAGATCCTTGGCCAGTGTAAATCGACTTAGCTTCCTCACCACTGGTGAACACTAGCTGACAATCTGGCCTTCTGAGTTTTATGTCTCAAACTGAGGGAATGATTTTCAAAGCTAGAGAGCATGTCAGCCCCCACTGAAATGGATGGGTTGAGTTCATTAGGATTTGCAGTGCTTGGCAGCTCTGAAAATCAGGCCACAGACTTACTGTGAAACCTTTATTTTTTTTTTAAATGGAAATAACAAATAAGAGAAAGAAACAAGTAATGTTGTGAAGGCCAAAACTATAAGAGGGTTCAAAAAAAAATGGGTAAGTTCATGGAAGATAGGTCTGTCAATGGTTAGTAGCCAAAATGACCAGGGATGCAACCTCATGCTCTGGGTGTCCCTAGCTTCTCATTGGCAGAAGTTGGGAATAGACAATCACAGGGGTGTCTCTGCCCCCAAAAGAGGTTTGGGGCCTGGGCTCAGTGGCCCAATCCTTCTGGGGAGCCCCATCCATCCCCTGGGTCCCTGGCCAGGGCCAGATCAGGCTCCTGCTGACACTGGCCTGTGGCCCAGCCCCGGCTCCAGCAGGGTCTGCATTAGGCTGGCGGCTGATGGACCTTGAGACCCCAGACCTGGCGGGGGCCACATCAGGCCAGTGGCGGCCAGGCTTCAGATCCCAGGCCCCGGTGGGAGCCGCATTAGGCCGGTGGTGGCCAGGCCCTGGATTCCTGCCAGACTCAGGGCACTAGTGCTGGGACTCACAGCACCAGCAATGCCATTAGACAACCGGGGATGGATCACTCAATGATTGCTTGTCCTGTTCATGCCCTCTGAAGCACATGGCATTGGCCACTGTCAGAAGATAGTATTCTGTGATAGATAGACCATTGGACCAATCCAGTATGGCCATTCTTGTATTCATCATCAACTGCTTACACTAACCAGTCTTCATACATTAGAAATTTGAACAAGCCTAAAACATATCATAGGTTTATAGATAATTGTTTTATTTTTTCCCTAGATAATGTATCAAGAAAAATGCCACACAGAAAAAACTCACATGAAAAAAATCCAAAATGCAATACCCTACTTGATTGGTGGAAGAGGGCTAGAGAAGAATTAGGAAGAATCTCTTAAAAATGAACTCACAAGATGTGTAATTTTGCTATTTTGCTTATATTTTGACTGACTTGCCTGTTTAGGGTCTCTTTGTGGGAGGGACAATTTTTCCTCATGTGTTTGCACAGATCCTTGCACAATGGGACTGTGATACCAACTGAGATATCATAATACAGCTACAGTCAAAATAATGTTACAGGTTCCTCCAATGGAACTTAAGATGCAGACCCTTGGCGGTGGAAAGAGTGCTCTGGGTGGCCAGGACATAGACAGCCCAGCCCAGAAAGAAGCCAACAACAATGCATCTGAGAAATGTGTTGTTTTAGAATATTTCCTGAGCAGCCTCCATTGATGGGGTTCCTATGGAGCCTTGGTGATCATTTAAAGTCACCTTTCCCTGGCAGTCTTGGAGAAAGGTGAATCTCCTATGATACAGCTGACCTTCACTGCAGTGTGGTGAAGAAGATCCAACCCTAGACATGTAACACAGTATATGTTTGGTGAGAGCAGTGAAAGAGAAAAGCTTATTATGGAAGAGGTTTTTATGATGGAGAGAATGACAAAAGGATAGGATAAGAGTGGCATGTGGTTCAGGGGAAAGGAGAATACCAAGGAAAAGAAAAAAGAGAGATAAAGAGGAAATTAAAAAATTGTATAGAAGAGATCAGACAGGAGGTGCAGAGTAGAAAAACTGTGAAGGCTACAAAAGAGGAACGGCAAAAACTCAAGAGCAAACAGACAGAAGAAGACAGATACAGTGGGTGAAGTCTTGACTCCATCAAAGACCATGGCAAAAATGCCATTAAGTTCAGCGAGGCAAGATTTCAAACAGGTTCCAAAGGGGTAACCATGTTAGTCCATTGCAGAAAAAAAGGAGTCCTGTGGCACTTTAAAAAACTAACAGAATTATTTATCGCATGAGCTTTCGTGGAAGAAAATCCTACTTTGTCAGACGCTTTTAAGATGGGAAACTTTCAGAATGGGAAGAAATTAAATGCAGGAGGGTGTATGACATAGGATCAGTTCAGGCTGTAACAGCAAATCAAAATAGGTGTTAGGATTCAAACACTGGGGAACAGCACATAGAGGAAGGTGAGGTCAAATCACCTCTTGTAATGAGAGAAAAATCTGTAGTCCCTGTTTAACCCCAAGGCAACTGAGTCAAATTTGCATATAAATTTGAGTTTTGCAGTTTCTCTTTGAAGCTGTGATTTGTTATTCATTTGTTTCAACACAGCTATTAGCAAGTCATCAATGGAGCGAGCAGAGAGATTGAAGTGGTCCCCTATTGGTTTTTTAGTGTTGCAATTTCTGATGTCAGATTTGTGTGCATTTATTCTTTTGCACAGAGACTGTCCTGTTTGTCCAATATTTAAAGCAGAGGGGCATTTCTGGCACATGATGGCATAAATCACATTGGTGGATGAGCAGGTGAATGAGCCCTTGATGGAGTAGGTGGCTTGATTTAGTCCTGTGATGGTGTCTTCAGTGTAGATATGAGGGCAAAGTTGGCAGTGTGGTCTGTTGCAGGGATATGTTCCTGCTTTAATGTTTCTGTTGTTTGATCTGTAGTTGCTGGTGGGTATCCATTTAAGGTTGGGGGGCTGTGTGTAAGCAAGGAGAGGTCTGTCTCCCAAGGCTTGAGAGAGTGAGGGATCATCTTGTAGAATAGTCTGTAGATTTTTGATGATGTTTTGAAGAGGTCTGACGTGGGTGTTGTAGGTGGCGACCAATGGCGTTCTGTTTTTTTGTTTTTTTTTCTTGGGCTTCTCCTGTAGTAATTGACTTCTGGGTACCCATCTGGCTCTGTCAATCTGTTTCTTCACTTCTGCAGGTGGGTACTGTAGTTTTAAGAGTGCTTGATAGAGATCCTGAAGGTGTCTATCTCTGTCTGAGGGATCAGAGCAAATACGGTTATATCTTAGGGCTTGACTGTAGACAATGGATCGTGTGGTGTGTCTTGGATGAAAACTCAAGGGATGTAGGTAATTATAGCGATCAGTAGATTTTCAGTATAGGGTGGGCTTTATGAGCCCATCACTAATTTGCACTGTAGTGTTCAGAAAGTGAATCTCCTTTGTGGAGTATTCCAGGCTAAGTTTGATTGTGGAGTGGAAATTGTTGAAATCTTTATGGAAATCTTCAAGGACATCCTTACTGTGGGTCCAGATGATGAAGATGTCATCAATATAGCGTAAGTAAAGTAGAGGTGCTTTGGGATGAGACGTGAGGAAGTGTTGTTCTAAGTCGGCCATAAAGATGTTGCCTTATTGTGGGGCCATGTGGGTACCCATAGTAATGTTGCTGACTTGAAGGTATAAATTATCTTCAAATCTGAAATGGTTGTGGGTGAGTACAAAGTCACAGAGGTCAGCTGCAAGTTTAGCTGTGGCATCATCTTGGACAGTTCTTCTAATTGCTTGTAATCCATCTTTGTGTGGGGTGTTGGTGTAAAGTGCCTCTACGTCCACAGTGGCCAGGATGGTATTTTCTGGAAGTTCATCGATGGATTGGATTTTTCTCAGGAAATCCATTGTGTCTCTCAGATAGCTAAGCATGTTGATAGCATAGGGTCTGATGAGAGAGTCCACATAGCCGGATAATCCTGCTGTAAGCATGCCAATGCCTGAGATGATGGGGCACCCGGGGTTTCCTTTTTTATGTATTTTCGGTAGTAGATAGAATATCCCTGGTTGAGGTTCTGGTGGTGTGTATCTCTTGATTTGTTCCTGTGCTGCGTTGGGGAGTTTCTTGAATAGGTGGTGCAGTTCCTTTTGGTATTCCTCAGTGGAGTCAGAGAGGAGTGGTTTGTAGAATGTTCTGTTGGACAGTTGTTTATAAGCTTCCTTATCATAATCTGATTTATTCATGATGACGACGGCGCCTCCCTTGTCAGCCTCCTTAATAATAATGTCAGAGTTCTTTCTGAAACTCTGGATTGCATTGTGCTCTGCATGGCTGAGGTTATGGTAAGAGATGTTGTTTGTCCACGATTTCAGCCTTTGCCTGATGGCGGAAACAATCTATATAGAAGTCTAGTCTGTTGTTCCAACCCACAGGAGGAGTCCACATCGAATATTTTTTCTTGCAATGTTGGGAGGAAGGTATCTGTAGGTCATTGCGTTCTACATTGGTGGCGGTGAAATATTCTTTGAGCCTGATACAGTGAAAGTAGTTCTCCAAGTCACTGCAGAATTGTATCTTATGTGAGGAGGTGGTGGGGCAGAAAGAAAGTCCCTGAGATAGCACAGATTCCTCTGCTGGAGTAAATGTGTAGCATGAAAGATTAACAATGTTGCTGGGTGGCTTAAAGGTGCTGTTGTTGTCCCTTATGGTGCATAGGAGTTTAGACAGCTTGGTGTCTTTTTTCTTCTATAGGAAAGCAAAGTGTGTGTTGTAGATGGATTTTCTCTTTTTTGTGAAGTCCAGACAGATGGAAGAATGTGTTGGAGGCTGGTTTTATAGGAGAGATTCCAGTGTTGAGAGTTCATTTCTAATTTTTTTCTGTTTGCTGTATAGGATGCTGATAAGGTGATTTCTTAATTTCTGTGAGAGTTCATGGCACAATCTCTCACTGTAGTCTGCGTAATATGTAGATTGTAAAGGATTCTTTATCTTCAGCCCGTTACGTATAATGTCCAATTGTTTGCATTTAGAAAGGAAGATGATGTCTGTCTGGATCTGTGAGAGTTGTTTCATGAAGTTGATGGATTTCCACTTCAAACGGTTGTATTCAGTGCCTTCCATGTAGTCAGGTTCCAAAGGGGTAGCAGTGTTAATCTATTGCAGAAAAAAAACAGAGTCCTGTGGCACTTTTAAAGAACGCACCCTAACAGATTTATTTATTGTATGAACTTTTGTGGGAGAAAATCCCACTTCATCACATGCTTTGAAGATGGGAAACTTACAGAATGGGAAGAAATTAAATGCAGGGGAGTGTATGACATAGGATCAGGTCAGGCTGTAACAGCAAATCAAAATATTTCACAAAAATTTCAAAAGATTTCACACAGTATCTCTTATCAGTTGGGTATGAGGACCACTTCAAGAAACATAATGTAGGTAGGAAGAAAGGAGAGGTAATTGAAGAGGACCTGATACCTGGCATTCATTAAGAAAAGACTGCTGTTCAACCCATTCCTTGTAAAATGGGTGTGCCTATTTTTTATCACTGGTGGGCACCATTATATTCTGGCAGATGTATTAAACAGAATTTGAAGAAAGGGGCTTCTGCTCTGCTGTTTTATCATCTGTATAAAAATGATTAGGTTATCTCCTATTTTCCTTTTAAATTCTATTGCTTTTGACCTCTATTTGAATTATAAAAAGTAAAGCCTGATATGTCATGTTTCATTTTCTATTTGCAGATTTCAGAGCTGAGACCAAAGCAGAAAATCTGAAAGGAGGATAGCATGGTTCCTATTTTCTTTTTTATTTATAAGCACAATAATTGGGTGTTTCTAAAGCACATGAATCAAATAAGTCTTATTATTATTATTATTATTATTATTATTATTATTATTATTATTAAAATTCCACTTTATTTTTATTCCTAGAATAGATTTTATGGAATGCTTTGCATCTGAGTCAGCATCTCAAAGCAAAACTCATTTTCAATTCATGACATCTTTTTTTTCTCCAATTATTTAGCTTTATTTCCTTCTCCTTTCAATTTTTTCCCCTTTGACTCTCATTCACTTTACTGAAATTGCTACACAGAACTGTTCTCCAGTTGTGAGAAATATATCATATACTTGAGTAGTCTTTAGTTTAACTAGGTTTTCTTTTCTGTGTTGTTAAAGAGAAGCGGCAATATGGGTTTAACATACAGAGTCAATGCAGGAAAGGGGAATATCACAACAAGACGTTGAAAAGCATGAACATTCGTGCATTTTATGATGGCTGCTGTGGTCAAATCTTTCAAGTGCAATTTTTCACTCCCTCCCTTTATATTCTGCTGATGGCCTGTCACCTTCCTGCATTTATTTCTGAGCTTTTTCTTTGCTTTCTTTGCTTTTAGGCTGTCCTTACAGCTTGATTCTAATTCTCCCAGATCCTCTTCTTCTGTGTTTACCATACTGTGTATCATTTCTTACAGGCTACTGAACCATCAACCATGATGGCCAGCTCTTGAATTATTTTCAGTCATGTTGGAGTAGAAGGGAACAGTCTTTAAACATATTAAGGGAGTTACTGCCATTGAATGGCAAGGGTCTGCAGAATAGATTCTGTGGCATCTCTGTCAAAAAAAGCTAAAATAGTCATGAACAAATATGTATTTGTAAATGTATTTCTAATGACTGAGTTGACAACTGCTTCTGCAATGGTGTTTGGTGGCAAAAATCATATATTTAAACATAGGCATGCCAGGTTCATCTTTTTTTAGACAACCAGTGCATCATAGCTTTCGGGATACACTTTGGGCCTGATCCTATGAATTGTCTAAAATCCCAAGAACAAGGGTTCTTATCAAGAGACTGAAGATTATGGCCATTTGTTCATGCTTCTGATAAAAAATTGACACTCTCTCTTAGTGTCCATAGTGCACAAGGGATTTATATTTACAAGAATCTAATGAAACTGGCTCCTAGCCTGGATATGCTGATGCTTCAGACACTGAAATGGTTGTTCTTATGTATGAGGAGCTATAGCCTCCATCTTCCTGAGAGAATAAAGAAAGTGAGTAACAAAGCACATTGTTTCCTCACATACCAAGGTTAGAAAAATCACTCAGTCCCTCTGGTTGGCTGGTTGTACTAGGCTTTGCAGTAACGACATTTTAAAAAGACTAATAGGTAAAACAGAGAAATGGCATGCATAACACTATATCTGCTAACAAAAAGTATGTGCTCGATGCACTTGAGAGCTTATTCAAAAATAGTTCATTTGTAGAAAAATCTGACCCCTGTAGTATTGCCAAAGTCAGGAGGAGCTAAGGGGAACTGAGTTAGTGCTGTTTGTGCAAATGAAAGCTGCCTAGGGCTTTTTAACCTTATGCACTGCAAGTTTTTCAAAGCGTTTCCCCCCTCCAAATTTGAACAAGTCAAATTATGGCAATCTGTTCTCTCCAACACAGCCCATTCATCCAGGGGTTTATAAAGTTTCCCTTATTATAGTATCTGAGCCTCTTCATCTAAGGCCAAATCCTCATAAGGTGTAAACTGGCATAGCTTTGGGTCATCTCCTCAGCTGGTAAAGTCAGAGCTGTACCAATTAACACCAACTGAAGATCTGGCCGCCAAAGTTCAAAACTCTTACCATACAGTCATAGGCTATATCTACACTTGTTAATTTAAGTTGATTTAGCATGTCTACACTCAAAAATTAAGTCGACTTAAACGGGACCCTGCCAAATTGACTTAGAGTATCCACACTGGACGCCTAAATCAACTTGAAGGGGTACGTGGACCTGGGACTGGTCCACGGTGGTGGGGGGGCACACCTTGCCAAGTGCCAGGGGGCTCAGCATTTGCCCCATTGTACCTGGGTACAATGGGGGCTGAGCAGGACAGGGACAGTGGCAGGGCATAGGAGCAGGGTGGGCAGGGATCTGTCCTGCCCCGGGGGGGGGGGGAAGGCATGCCAGGCTCTGCCTGTACCAGCCACACTGGCAGGGAGGGCAGTGGGGGAGCCCTGGAGCCCTTAAAGTCGGTTTAGGGCTAATCTGTATCTACACTGGCTAAGTCAACTTTATTAAGTCGACTTAGCCAGTAAAGTTGACTTTAAAGTAGGTTTTATAAAGTCAACTTTAATTTTCCTTATGTCAACTTAAGCAGCAGCTTAAGCTGATTTAAGGTAAATGTAGTATAGACGCAGATTAAATTAAATCGACTTAAGCAAACTTAAATCAACTTAATTTGTAAGTGTAGATGCACCCATACAGTCTTTGAACCAAACAGAGACAGAAAAAGCCTAAATAAGAATATCAGAAACACACAAGAATAGCAGACAGACTCAGATTTGGGGAGCACTAGTTTTTAGACAGCAACATTTAGGTGCGAAGCATATTGGGATAGAAAATGTAAAAAAAAAATTAATGTTACAGTAATTAATCAATGTATCCCACTGCACTGTATGACTAGGCAGCTAGACACAAGTTCACAATGATACCAAAATATTTATTATTTTGTTTCTTCTCAAAAGGTGGGGTTTTGTTTTAAGTTTGAGGAAAATCCCTTTAGTTAACAACATTTAAAGATTTTGCAGTGGGGTTGCAGAACACAAAATGTCACTACAACTGAACAGAGACAGTACCCAGGAGTATATTTTTCCATAATCAGAGAGCAATCATATACTTTTGTGAATTACTCATTTTAGTCTAAAGAAAACAACACAAGAAAAAGCAAAAGTCCATGGGAAAAAATAGCACATCTCTTCTGTAACAGCATGCATTGAATTCTGCCTCACAAAATGGCAGCTATCTTTTCAGGAAACAATAGAACAAAAGAAAAGGTAGCAGCTCCCAAATGCCATATATGCATCAAACATGGTCTGTCTTTAAAGATGCAGTACTGGGAGCCAGAAGATCTAAATTCTGCACCCAGAACAAACTCAAGCTTCTTCACATGGTCTCAGAAAGCCACTTAACCCTTTCTTGTGCCTCATCACAAGAAGAAATACCCCCTACTTTTTAGGTGTGTCATGAGGCTTAATCCAATTTGAAACTTTCATTGCTAGGAATGGAAAGTGCTACAATTAGTAATTATGATTGTGCACACAACTGCAGTGATTATTAAGTCTCTAACTCATTTGTGATTTTTGGCAACTTTACTGAATTCTGGTGCCCTTTCACTAGCAAGCACATTCTTTGTTATGGCAGTGAATAGGCAGTAAATCTTATCAATGCCTGTGAGTATTTTTGTGTCTCCCCCATTTTTTCTGTGTTTCTTTTTGTCTTTTCCTTTTCTACTCAGTACCCCTTAAAAACCAGAGAAATTTAGAGATCCTTTGGACTCTGGAACGTGGCCCTGTCAAAATGATGGTGTGGGATCTCACATTTGTAAGATTGCAAATATAAAGATGCTATTTCTAACTGTGAGCGATGCCACTTCATCCCAGTTCTGAAAGTCAAGCTGTGTCTTTTGCACTTCATACATCACAAGTATTCAAGGTTTTCTGCAAGCTAAATTAGATCTTAATTGATGCAGTTGTATCAGCTGCACAACCTCTTTGCCTCAATGGATTTGAACAGGTGTAACTGACTGAAAGTTAGTAAACAGTTCTGTTGATCATGCAAAAAACTGAGCAGAATCTGCAACAGAGCCGTTCAGTGCTTGCTGTGTTGGCTCTGCAGGGCTATGAAGAGTAAAATTATTTTAAAAATATCTTACTTTCATCACTAGTGTCAATCATTCTATATGCTCCCAGGAAACAGGTCTGACTAAGTAGGTGCTACTTTTACATGGTCACTTTTCAGAGCAGAATTACTGCTTAAATGTAACAACATTAAAGGTGATAAAGTCACCAGAATGACTTCAATGGGTTTTAGGAACTCATTGAATAAAACCCAAGTAAGGGCCCTACAGAGAAGACTGAGTTTCAGTAATTGCCCAAGTCCTTTCACTCTTTGGGTGAGTCTATACTGATGGCAAAAAAGTCGCCACCATCAGCGAGATCTTCAGTTTTCAATTGAGGCGTCTATGCAGACGCGCCCAATCGAAAACCGAACCGGAGCTGTAACACCATCTCCATAATTGCACTGACACCACACTGACCGGATGCCGTTTCTGGTCGGCTTAATGTTAGTATATAGTGAGGGTTTAAGAAGTCGGCAGGAGAAACGCAAAGTATTTCACGTAACTTGCGTATCTCCCGTTGACTGCCACCAAAAACGGCGGCTAGTGTAGACGAGGGCTTTGTATAGAACTTCTTATAACTAATAACAGCCCTGAGGAGAACAACCTCTTAGATAATAGTTTGAAAAAAACAATTACAAATAAATTCCCTAAGAACAGTTTTGGCAACCTTACAATTAATTCAGTGGTGAATATCCTCCATCCCCAGAGTGTATATAGATAGGAACAGACACTGCAGCAGTAATACCTATGATCCAGATCCTCGAGAGGAGTAGAGGAATTTATACTCTCCTCACATATCTCTAAACACTACAGCATAGCATATGTTGGATATAGATCTATCACATTTCATTTTGTTTTTGCTGTTTTTAAAATAAAGGTCCATTTCCCATGGGATAAAGTGGCTTCCATCATCTGGATATGTTTATTTTTAAAAACTTTTAGCAATTGTATGGATACCTGACAAGTTTAGACTTAGAGGGTACATCTACACTGGCAAGTTAGGTCGACTTAAGGACGCTTAAGTTGACCTAAACAAAGCCACATCCACACTGGGCTTTTCTTAAGTCGACTTAATAACACCTCCTTTTAGGTCGACTTAAGCCTTAAATCGACTCCTTTAGTTGACTTAAGGCCAGTGTAGACGGAGATTAACATTAAGACAACTTTCTTAAGTCAACATAAAGCCAATATAACGGCTATCTCTGCTCTTAAGTCGACGTAACAGGGTCAACTTTAAGTCGACTTAAAATTGACCTTGTTAAGCCGACATAACAAAGTTAACTTGATTTTGTAAGTGTAGACATAGCCATACAGCACATCCTAACTGTAAAATGTGATGTTGGCTCTGAAGTTTGATTCCATTTTTTCAGTATTTGGTCCTGCATAATATTATTGCCCACTATCTATTTAACCAATCATAGTACATCTTAATGTCAAATATAAAATGATTGTTGTTGCTTGCATATTTTACAGGTAGTTTTTATTGACTCATAGACTTTAAGGTCAGAAGGGACCAGTACGATCATCTAGTCTGACCTCCTGCAAAATGCAGGCCTCAAGACCTTACCCACCCATTCCAGTAATAGGCCACCAACTTATGAATGAGATATTTACCTCCTTAAATCATGATTTAAGGACTTTAAGATACAGAGAATTCACCGGTAGGTGAGCCATGCCCTGTGCTACAGAGGAAGGTGAAAAACCCCCAGAGCCCAGGCCAATCAGCCCTGGGGGAAAATTCCTTCTCGACCACAAATATGGCGATCAGTTAAACCCTGAGCACGTGGGCAAGTCTCAACAGCCAGTTACCCAAGAAAAAAATTCTCTGTAATAACTCAGAACCCACCCCATGTATTCTCCCCTCGTAGGCCACATATCCACCACACGGAGCCAAATATCAGTCAGTTTCCAAAATAGACTAATCATACCATCCCCTCCATAAATTTATCAAGCTCAGTTTTGAAAGCAGTTATGGTTTTTGCCCCCACAACTCCCCTTGGAAGGCTATTCCAGAACTTTACTCCTCTAATGGTTAGAAACCTGCGTCTAATTTCAAGCCTAAATTTCTTGATGGGCAGTTTATAACCATTTGTTCTGGTGTCACATTGGTGCTGTATTCAAAAAATTCCTCTCCCTCCCTGATATTAATCCCTCTGATGTATTTATAGAGAGCAATCATATTCCCCCCTCAACCTTTTTTGGTTTGGCTAAACAAGCCAAGCTTCTTGAGTCTCCACTCATAGGGCAGGTTTTCCACTCCACAGACCATCCTTGTAGCTCTTCTCTGCACCTGTTCCAATTTGAATTCATCCTTTTTAAACATGGGGGATCAGAACTGCATGCAGTATTCCAGATGGGGTCTCATCAGTGCCTTGTACAGCGGCACTAACACCTCCCTGTCTCTACTTGAAATACCTCTCCTGATACATCTTAGAACCGCATTAGCTTTTTTCACGGCCACATCACATTGGCAGCTCATAGTCATCCTATGATCAACCAGTACTCACAAATCCTTCTCCTCCTCAGTACGTTCCAATGGATGCGTCCCTAACTTATAGGAAAAATGCTTGTTATTTGTCCCTAAATGCATGACCTTGCACTTCCCATTATCAAATTTTATCCTATTCCTGATACTCCAGTTTACAAGGTCATCCAGATCTATCTGTATGGTATCCCGAGCCTTCTCTGTATTGGCAATACTTCCCAACTTGGTGTCATCCGCAAACTTTATTAGCACATTCCCCTTTTTTGTGCCAAGGTCAGTAACAAAAAGGTTAAATAAGATCGGTCCCAAGACCGATCCCTGAGGGACTCCACTGTTAACCTCCCTCCAGCTTGACAGTTCACCCTTCAGTATGACCCGCTGTAGTCTCCCTTTTAACCAGTTCCTTATCCACCTTAATTCATATTAATCCCCATCTTCTGTAACTTAACTAATAACTCCCTATGTGGAACTGTATCAAATGCCTTGCTGAAATATAAGTAAATTAGGTCCACCGCATTCCCTTTATCTAAAAAATCTGTTATCCTTTCAAAAAAGGAGATCAAGTTGGTCTGGCACAATCTCCCTTTTCCTGGATCATATTTAGTATATGAACATTTCTAAATTCTATCCATCTCTCTCTTTCTCTCTCCCATACATACATTCTCACACTTTTCTACCTGTGAGAGATTTCTCACAAATCAGAGTAAATTAAATGTCTACAGTCTGATTTGAACCTGCTTACTAATTTTCTATATACTATTTTAGTGGTTTAGAGAAATATTTTATTCAAAAACATCTGAGCAAAAGTAATATTTGACAGACATTTCAATTTCAGATTTGGGTGAGAAATGGTAAGGAGATACAGCTGGATAAATTGTTTTTTATGAACTGAGGTGGATAAATTGTTTTTTATGAAATGAGGTGGAAAAATTTCCCGTTTTCCTTTCATAACTTTGTCACTGATTGCTGCAAGACCTTGGCTAAGTCATATGGACCAAAATTCTCATGTACCCATTGTTAGGGCAAAATCGTATGCTGATCTCACAAGGTGAGCCTGACAGAGGGGAAATACTTCTGCTTTATGGGGAAATAGGATTATGGGAACTTGCAAATGGACATGTTTTGGGAGCACTAACATGACTGGACCAGAGAATCCTCAGTCATGCCGATCCACAGTCTATTTTCTCCATAGCATCCATTTGAACTACTGCTGTCTTTAGGTGGTAGCCATAGAATGGCTCTGTAAAAGGGATTCCACGCATTGCACATTGTGCCTGCTTGTGACTATGTCTGGGAATTAACTTTTACTATGTCTGGCACCCTTTCCTTTGGTTGCTTATCTGTGACCTCTTTCCCTCCCTCTCCCCCCCCCAACTCAGGGTGCTCCCTTTTGTGATCTGGCCCTCCTGTCAGGTCACGATATAGTCCCCCAATTCTGGAGTAACAAAGTCCTACTGGACAAATTGTACAGGTACTGTCTCAGGTGGTCTTTCTGTTCCCATCTCCAGGTCCTGTGCTACTTCCCTGTGGCTAGTAGAGGAATGTGGTTCCACCACAACTCTGAGGCCTAGCCCAGGGACCCTATGACTAGCAAACTAGCTATGCTCAGTCTCAGACCCTGTTACTGTTTCCCTGGGCTCCTTCCTCCTCACTTTTCTTACCTATCTCTGGCTTTGCCCTTCTCAGTCTCTGGAAGAATCATAGAGCTTATTATTCCACTGGATCTCCTCCTTCTCTCTGACCAACTTCATTTGCCTCTGGGGAATAAGAGTGATTGCTAACTCCTCCCTCCAGCCTCCCCCAGTCTAACTTCCTGATTTATAATCCTAACCCAGCTCCTCCTCTACTAGACCTTTGTCTTCAATTAGGCCTTATCATGCCCCATCTTCCCCCCAGGTGCAAAATTTAGGATTAATCTCCTTTTTCTAGTCTACATTAAGGTGCTCAGGGCTTGTACTGGGTATATGATCCATGTCAGGCTCCTGTTCCAATCAGCGTCCAGTGGGGAAGGCTCTCTTCTGCTCAGTCCACTTTGCTCTCTCCAGCACACAATTGATTTAATGAGAGCAGGAGTTGGCCGGTGCATATTAATGGGAGGTTTGTACATGTGTGGTGGAGTTAGGATTACGGACACCTAAACACTAATATGTTGTTCACTCAAATTCTATTCTGCTATGATAATGTACAAAGCTTCTGTGTAGTACATGCAGCACAGACCATGAAGACAAAGGTAACATAACATTTTGACCTGCTATAGTGCTCAGAATTTCATATTAACAAATTAAATCCAGGCATAAAGCGAGAAAGGTGCTGTCATTGATTAATTCTCCAGGTGATTATATTTTTTTTTTATTACTTCATAGTATGTCAATATGTCCTGACTTTAAGCAACAGCTTTGGAGTAGAGAGGGAGAGACATAATACTCTACTTTGTTTCAATGATATTACAACTTGAGCTATGTGGAAACAATTCTTATTATTGGTAAAACTTGTGAAACCTCTAGTTTATTGTTTGCATTGGAAAAGATGAAAAATGTAACAAATTCATTGTATGCTTTTGTGGTTTTCCACTATGTAAAAGACTATTTCTTGTACGATAAGAATTAATATCTTTCAAATTAAAAAAAAATGGTTTACATAGTTAATTGAAGAGTTAATTGAAAAAGAGAGCTAGGAAAATCTTTTTTCCTCTTCCCTTTAGTTTAAACATTGTTTTCAATTTTTTCAGTTTCAAACAAACCCTGGACCCGAAAACAAAAGTTAAAAAATAGCTTAAATTTGAGAGTTATGTAAAAAATCTCCCGACCAACCAACCAACCACCTTACACAGGAAAATCATTAGGGTTGGTTTTTTTGTTTGATTGCTTGTTTGTTTTTTTTAAAATAAACTGGTCTGAGCTTTGAGTTTGTAATGAAACCAGAAAAATATTATGGAATGTTGCAAGGAATAAAGTTAGGTGAATGTGGTGTGTGTAAAGAAATCTATTAATATTCATTTGGATTTTTGCAGTTAATTTCAGTTTGAGCATGTTCATGTCCTTTTGTGTTTGTTTTCTATGAATACACAGTGAAAAATATGAGAGGAATATTCACCAAAACAGCAGATTTTACATGCATTGGAAGTGAATTTAGGATTCATAACCAGAGTATTCATACCAGCAACTTGATTCTAACAGTTAGACTGAACCTGTAATTTCTTAACAGACGGTTTCATAGATTCAGAGACTCCAAGGCCAGAAAACACTGTGATCATCTAGTCTGAGCTATTGTATAACAGAGAACATAGAAGTGCCCTGCATTAAATCTTGACTGAAACAAACCCATATCTTTCAGAGAAAACCCAATCTTGATTAAAAAAAATTCCAGTTATGGAGAATACACCACAGCTCTTCGTAAGTTTTTCATGTAGTTAATTATCTCACTGTTAAATATTTGTGCCTTGTTTCTAGTCTGAATTCAGTTTGCAGACTGAAAATGTGTAGTATCATACAACTTTAACAATAAGTCATCAGCCAATTAATTTGCTGAGTCACTCAGCTTGCCCTCTCTTTGAACTTCCACAGGCACACTTAGGGCCGCTCTACCCTGAAAAGTAACAAAAGCATAGCTATATCTTTCAGGAATATGAAAAATCCACACCCCTGAGAGACTATGTATATGTCTACCCAGGGACAAAAAGCCCATGGCTGGCCTGGATCAGGTGACTTGGGCTCGAGGAGGTGGGCTCTGGAACTGAACAATGTATATCTAGATGTTTGGGCTCAGGCTGGAGCCCAAGCTCTGGTACCCTGTGAGTACGGAGGGTCCCAGAGCTAGAGCCCCAACTGAGGACTGAATGTCTAAGTGATTTTTAGAACTACAGCCCAAGCCAGATGACCTGGACATACCACAGCTCTTTTATCCTTGTGTTGACATAACCATAGTTACACTAGCTTAACCCTAGTGGAGACAGTGCTAGATTAATGGAAGAATTCTTCCATTCAGCTAGCTACTGCACCCTGCCCCTATGCCCTGCCAGGGTCCCTGTCCCCCTTTGCCCCATTGTACCAAGGTACAATGGGGCAAAGGCTGAGCCTCCCTGGCACTGTGGAAGGGGTGCACCCCTATAAGTCGACCTGGGTGGATGACACCAAGCTGGGGGGAATGGTAGACATGCTGGAGGGCAGAGACAGGATTCAGGGAGACCTAGACAAAAAAAACCTCATGAGGTTCAACAAGGACAAGTGCAAGGTCCTGCACTTAGAATGGAAAATCCCATGCACTGCTACAGGCTGGGGACTGATTGGCTAAGAAGCAGCACTGTAGAAAAGGATGTGGGGGTTATGGTGGACCGGAAGCTGGATATGAGTCAACAGTGTGCTCTTGGCCCAATGGCATATTGGTCTACATCAGTAGGAGTGTTGCCAGCAGATCGAGGGATGTGATTATTCCCCTCTATTCGGCTTAATAGCTCAGACAAAATTTCTCTCAGCTATTAATCATAGAATCAAAGGGTGCATCTACACTTGTAAATTAAGTCCACTTAAGCTTGCTTAAGTCAACTTAATTTACTTGGTGTCTACACTACAGTTTCCTTAAGTCGACTTAAGCAAGTTGCTTAAGTCAACTTAAGGAAAATAAAGTTGACTTAATGAAAATTAAGTTGACTTTATTAAACCTACTTTTATTTCGACTTAAGGCTTAAGTCGACTATTTAAAGTCGACTTAACCAGTATAGACCTGGAGTAACCCTAAGTTGACTTAGGACTACTCCAGGACTCCTCCACTTCCCTCCCTGCCAGGTGGGGGGATACAGGGGGAGCCTGGCATGCCCCGCCACAGGGCAGGGCAGAGCCCTGCCCATCCTGCCCCTATGTCCTGCCAGGGTCCCCCAGCACCTAGAAGTCGACCTAGGCGTCCAGTGTGGACGATCTAGGTTGACTTTGTAAGTTCCCCCCAAGTCGACTTAAAATTTAGGTGTAGACATGCTAAGTCAACTTAACTAAGTCAACTTAAAGTCAACTTAGTTAAGTCGACTTAGCTAAAGTTGACCTAAATATACAAGTGTAGACATAGCCAAAGAAACTGGAAGGGACCTTGCCAGGTCATCCAGTCCAGCTCCCTGCACTTATGGCAGGACCAAATACCCACTGAACCATCCCTGACAGGTGATTGTCCAACCTGCTATTAAAAACCTCCAATGTAGGAGATTCCACAACCTGACAAGGCAATTTATTCCAGTGTTTAATCACCCTGGCTATGTCTACACTGGCAATTTAAGTCGACTAACCCTTTCTTAGGATGTCTACAACCATTGTGTCCTTAATGGCTCATCAGGTTTCTCCCTGGGCCCATTGTACCTGGAAGCTTCCTTAACATTAAGGACACAATGGTTGTAGACATCCTGTCTGGGTAGTTTCCCCAGAATCACACAAGTTAAAGTATAGATATAATAACCATATTCCTAACTTCTAATACAAATACAATTCCTACACATAAACTATATAATCATTCCCAGCAAATTACTACCTTTCTATTAAAACCAAACATGACATAGTTCCTATGGATTATAGCATATATGAGATATTAATAGAAAAGAATATCATAAATGGTTCCCTAAATCTGGACAGCATCACACAGGGCTCTTTCCTGCCCTTTGGGGGGGGGAGGGGCATGCCAGGCTCCCCCGTGCCCTGCCCCCCCCGGCCGGGAGGGCATTGGTGTAGTCCTGGGGTCACCCTAAGTCGACTTAGGGCTACCCCACATCTACACTGTCTTAATTCGACCTTAAAAAGTCAAATTAAGCCTTAAATCGAAGTAATCTAAGTTTAATAAAGTCAACTTAATTTTCATTAAGTCAATTTTATTTTCCTTAAGTTGACTTAAGCAAGCTGCTTAAGTCGACTTAAGAAAACTGTAGTGTAGACGCAGGGTAAATTAAGTCGATTTAAGCAAGCTTAAGTCGACTTACTTTACAAGTGTAGACTCAGCCTCTGTCTTCAGCTAGTTTGATCTCTGTTTGTGCCTTGGCCTTTTGGATTTCTCCTCTACATTACTGTTTTATTTGTTTATAGTCCTCCTTTGTAATTTGACCAAGCTTCCACTTTTTGTAGGACTCTCTCTTTATTTTTAAATTACTATGGCACTGTGTCACTTCTGTCTTGCTCAGTTATTATTCATGTGTCTTCTCAATTAGCTACTGGAGAGTCTTAATAATGTAATTCCCCACCTAATCCTTGTTTCCTTGTTCCCTTTCCTGTTCCAACTGCATTTCCATAGATTATCTTTTTTCCTGTATGCATGTGCTTGTTCAATGACATTCAGTATGCTCTGTAGTGACCACTTGCTGTCCTTATCTGAGTCCTGGGATGGTATTACACCTGTAATATAACATTATCCTTTCAAGAAGTGCTATACATGCACCAAATATCTGCTTTGTCTTGTTTTAAAAATTGTAGGCACTGCCACTAAAGGAAATAATAAATTTGACAAAAATCAATAAAAACAAATCTTACAAATGTAAGTGCAAAAGCGCATACAGCACTGGACAGGACTCAGTTCCCAAGGGGTAGCTGTATTAATCTAGGTCAGCAAAATGAACAACAAACAAACAAGGAGTCCTGTGGCACTTTTAAAGTCTAACAAATTTATTTATCACATGAACTTTTGTGGGAGAAAATCTTTAGTCTTTAAAAGTACCACAAGACTCCTTGTTTGTTGAACGGGAATCAGGAGACTTTGGTTTTATTCCTGTCTCCACTGCTGACCTGCTGTGTGATCATAGAATCATAGAAACATAGAACAATAGGGTTGGAAGGGACCTCACGAGGTCATCTAGTCCAACCCCCTGCTAAAAAGCAGGACCACTCCCACTAAATTACCCCAGCCAGGGTTTTGTGTAACCAGGCCTTAAAAACCTCCAAAGATGGAGATTCTACCACCTCCCTAAATTTCCCATTCCAATGCTTCACCACCTTCCTAGTGAGAAAGTTTTTCCTAATATCCAACCTTGACCTCCCAAGCTGTAATTTGAAACCATTGCTCCTTGTTCTGTCCTCTGCTACCATCGAGAACAGCCTAGCTCCCTCCTCTTTGGAGCACTCCTTCAAGAAGTTGAAGGTTGCTATCAAATCTCCCCTCAGTCTTCTCTTCTGTAGACTACATAAGCCTAGTTCCTTCAGTCTCTCCTCATAAGTCATGTGCCCCAGCCCCCTAATCATTTTTGTTGCCTTCCGCTGGACTCTTCCTAATTTGTCCACATCCTTTCTGAAGTGGGGATCCCAAAACTGGACACAGTATTCCAGATGCGGCCTGATCAGTGTCGAACAGTAGAAAAGGACCTGGGGGTTATGGTGGATGGGAAGATGAATATGAGCCAACAGTGTGCCCTTGTTGCCAAAAAGGCCAATGGCATATTAGGCTGCATCAGTAGGAGTATTGCCAGCAGATCGAAGGAAGTGATAAGTTCCCTCTATTCGACACTGGTCAGGCCACATCTGGAATACTGTGTCCAGTTTTGGGCTCCCCACTACAGAAAGGATGTGGACAAATTAGAAAGAGTACAGCGGAGGGCAGCAAAAATGATTAGGGGGCTGGGGAACATGACTTATGAGGAGAAACTGAAGGAACTAGGCTTATTTAGTCTATAGAAGAGAAGACTGAGGGGAGATTTGATAGGAACCTTCAACTACTTGAAGGGGTGCTCCAAAGAAGAGAGAGGTAGGCTGTTCTTGATGGTAACAGAGGACAGAACAAGGAGCAATGGTTTCAAATTACAGCTGGGGAGGTCAAGGTTGGATATTAGGAACAGCTTTCTCACTAGGAGGGTGGTGAAGCATTGGAATGGGCAATTTAGGGAGGTGGTAGAATCTTCATCTTTGGAGATTTTTAAGGCCCGGTTAGACAAAACCCTGGCTGGGGTGATTTAGTGGGAGTGGCCCTGCTTTTTAGCAGGGGGTTGGACTAGATGACCTCGTGAGGTCCCTTCCAACCCTATTGTTCTATGATTCTATGAATAGAGGGGAATTATCACATCCCTCGATCTGCTGGCAATACACCTACTGATGAAGCCTAATATGCCATTGGCCTTTTTGGCAACAAGGGCACACTGTTGGCTCATATTCATCTTCCTGTCCACCATAACCCCCAGGTCCTTTTCTACAGTGCTGCTACTTAGCCGATCGGTCCCCAGCCTGTAGCAGTGCATGGGATTTTTCCATCCTAAGGGCAGGACTTTGCACTTGTCTTTGTTGAACCTCATGAGGTTTCTTCCAGCCCAGTGTTCCAATTTGTCCAAGTCTCCCTGGATCCTGTCCCTGCCCTCCAGAGTATCTACCATTCCCCCCAACTTGGTGTCATCTGTGAACTTACTAAGCACGCAGTCTATTCCATCATCAAGATCATTAATGAAGATGTTGAATAGAACTGGCCCGAGGACCGACCCCTGGGCCACTCCACTCATTACCAGTTGCCAACCAGACATCAAGCCATTGATTCCTACCAGCTGAGCCCGTCAATCTAGCCAGTTTTCGATCCACCTTATGGTCCACTCGTCCAACCCATACTTCCTTAACTTGCCGATGAGAATGCTGTGGGAAACCGTATCAAAAGCCTTGCTAAAGTCAAGGTATACCACGTCAATGGCTCTTCCCACATCCATAAATCCAGTCATCTCATCATAGAAGGAAATCAGGTTGGTCAGGCATGATTTGCCCTTGGTGAATCCATGTTGACTGTTCCTGATCACTCTATTTTCCTCCAAGTGTTTCAGGATGGATTCTTTGAGGACCTGCTCCATGATTTTTCCAGGGATTGAGGTGAGGCTGACCGGTCTGTAGTTCCCCAGATCCTCCTTTTTCCCTTTCTTGAAGATCGGTACTATATTTGCCTTTTTCCAATCCTCTGGGACCTCCCCCGTTCGCCACAAGTTCTCAAAAATAATGGTCAGCAGCTCTGGAATCACTTCCGCCAACTCCCTCAGCACCCTCGGATGCAGTTCATCCAGCCCCATGGACTTGTGCACATCCAATTTCTTTAAGTGTTCCCTAACCTGACTTTCCATCACCGAGGGCTGCTCTTTTCTCCGTTCCGCATTACCCCGTGTAGTGGCCTGGGAGCTGGCCCTCCCTGTGAAGACTGAAGTAACAAAAGCATTGAGTACATCAGCCTTTTCCGCATCATCCACCACGAGGATCCCTGCCCCATTCAGTAAGGGACCTACACCACCCCTGATCCTTTTCTTGTTCCTGATATACTTACAGAACCCCTTTCTGTTATCCTTCACATCTCTTTCTAGCTGCAACTCCAATTGTCCTTTTGCCTTTCTGATTTTATCCCTGCAGTCCCGAGCAATATCTTTGTATGCCTCCCTTGTCATCTGTCCAAGCTTCCACTTCTTGTAAGCTTCCCTTTTATGTTTCAGCTCCCTGCAGAGTTCCCTGCTAAGCCACACTGGTCGCCGTCCACATTTGCTGTTCTTTCTGCACATCGGAATGTTATCTTCCTGTTCCTTTAACAGGGTTTCTTTAAAATACAGCCAGCTGTCTTGGATACCTTCCCCCTTCAGATCAGCCTCCCAAGGGATCCTGCCCATCAGCTCCCTAGGGGAGCCAAAATCTGCTTTTCTGAAGTCCAGGGTGTGTGTTCTGCTTTCCTTCCTTCCATTGATCAGGATCCTGAACTCTACCATCTCATGGTCACTGCTGCCCAGGTTGCCATTTACTTCTACTTCCCCGATCAATTCTTCTCTGTTTGTGAGCAATAGGTCTAGAGGTGCAAGGCCCCTAGTTGGTTCCTCCAGCATTTGTACTAGGAAGTTGTCCTCAGTTGATCTCAGATGAATTATTTCACCTATTTCCCTTCCTATCACTTATCAATATAGACTACACAATCTTAAAAAGACTTGTTCATATGCTTAACTTTACACACAAATAGCATTCCTTCCCTTCTTCCACCATAATTAGCACTGTAGTCCAAGGGGTTTGTTAGCTTCCTCAGTTGCAAATTCATCCAGTGGATCTGTGAAACTGCTGATCCAGATTCCTTGTTACTACCTCACCCCCAGACCCTCTCTGCCAAGCCCCTAGATCAGGGGTTCTCAACCTTTCCAGACTACTGTATCCCGTTTAGGAGTCTGATTTGTCTTGTGTACCCTAAGTTTCACCTCACTTAACAACTATTTGCTTACAAACCAGACATAAAAGTACGAAAGTGCCACAGCACAATTGCTTACTTTCTCAATATTACCATATAATTATAAAATAAACAAATTGGACTATAAATATTGTACTTACATTTAAATGTGATACTGCATAATAGCATATATTGGTCTTGGGACCGATCTTGTTTAACCTTTTTGTTACTGACCTTGGCACAAAAAGTGAGAATGTGCTAATAAAGTTTGTGGATGACACCAAGTTGGGAGGTATTGCCAATACAGAGAAGGATTGGGATACCATACAGAAAGATCTGGATGACCTTGTAAACTGGAGTATCAGGAATAGGATGAAATTTAACAATGGGAAGTGCAAGGTCATGCATTTAGGGACGAATAACAAACATTTTTCCTATATGTTCGGTACGCATCCATTGGAACAGACTGAGGAGGAGAAGGATCTGGGAGTACTGGTTGATCATAGGATGACTATGATCCGCCAATATGATGTGGCCGTGAAAAAAGCTAATGCAGTTCTAGGATGTATCAGGAGAGATATTTCAAGTAGAGACAGGGAGGAGTTAGTGCCGCTGTAGAAGGCACTGGTGAGACCCCATCTGGAATATTGTGTGCAGTTCTGGTCTCCCATGTTTAAAAAAGATGAATTCAAATTGGAACAGGTGCAGAGAAGGGCTACAAGGATGGTCTGTGGAGTGGAAAACCTGCCATATGAGAGGAGACTCAAGAAGCTTGGCTTGTTTAGCCAAACCAAAAAAAGGTTGAGGGGAGATATGATTGCTCTCTATAAATACATCAGAGCGATTAATATCAGGAAGGGAGAGGAATTATTTGAATACAGCACCTATGTGGACTGCAGAACAAATGGTTATAAGCTGTCGATCAAGAAATTTAGGCTTGAAATTAGATGCAGGTTTCTAACCATTAGAGGAGTAAAATTCTGGAATAGCCTTCCAAGGGGAGTTGTGGGGGCAAAAAACATAACTGCTTTCAAAACTGAGCTTGATAAATTTATGGAGGGGATGGCATGATTAGCCTATTTTGGAATTGACAGATCTTTGGCTACTGGTAGTGGATATACAAGTGGCCTAAGAAGGCAAGGTACATGGGGTGGGTTCTGAGTTATTACAGAGAATTGTTTCTTGGGTAACTGGCTGTTGAGACTTGCCCACATGCTCAGGGTTTAACTGATCGCCATATCTGGGGTCTGGAAGGAATTTCCCCCCTGAGCAGATCGGCTTGGGCTGTGGGGGGTTTTCGCCTTCCTCTGTAGCACAGAGCATGGCTCACCTACCGGTGAATTCTCTGTATCTTAAAGTCCTTAAATCATGATTTAAAGATGTAAATAACTCAGTCATAGGTTGGTGGCCTATTGCTGGAGTCGGTGGGTAAGGTCTTGAGGCCTGCATTTTGCAGGAGGTCAGACTAGATGATCGTACTGGTCCCTTCTGACCTTAGAGTCTATGGCTATGTCTACACTACAAAAAGTTAGGTCAACTTTGTTAAGTCGACTTAATAAGGTCAACTTTAAGTCGACTTAAAGTCGACCTTATTATGTCGACAACAAAAGTGGACTAAGTCAACTTAAAGTTAAGTCGACTTAGTCCACTTTGTTAAGTCGATCCCACCACCCTTAAGTTGACTTAATAAAGTCTACTTAAGGGTTACTCCATGACCACATCGTCTTTAAGTCAACTTAAGGAGTCAACTTAAGGCTTAAGTCGACCTAATGGGAATTTCTTAAGTTGACTTAATGATCGTCTGGTGTAGACATGGAGTAATTTAGGTTGACTTAAGCCTCCTTAAGTCGACCTAAATTGCTAGTGTAGACATAGCCTATGAGTCTATATAGTGCAGTATAAAACAAGTCATTGTTTTGTATTAAATTTTAGTTTGTACTGGCTCTTCACTAATTTTAATGTAGCTTGTTGTAAAACTAGGCAAATATCTATATGAATTGACATACACCCCAGAAGACCTATATGTACTCCCAGAAGGCACATATCCCTGGTTGAGAACCAAGGCCCTAGACTACTCACAAGCTGGGGCAGATGGAGCACAGCACCTATTGCTACATCTTCAGTAGTCGACTCTGTAGTAGTCAGTCACCTCTGCTGCAGCTCCATGCCTATTAGCAAGGGTGAAATCTATAGTGCAGACAGGGCTCAAGTGTTTTACTAGTACATGATCTAACTCAGGTCTGAGTCCACTCTACTTAGTGATGCCACGGCTGCTTCCAACGGAGCAGCTGAAACAGTGTTGAATCGATATTACTAATTTTGCCAAAGTAGAGAAAGCTTTGGGTGCTATTGTAATAAATGCCATAAAGCCAGTTCACTTACTGTGAATAGAATCTCATCTAAAACATGTTTGTTATGGAAAGGGAACTGTTTTTAATCCTGTAAATTTTCACACAAGCAGCAAAGTTGTATTGTTTCTAATGTGGCTCATGTTAGCAGCAGCTGCTAGAAATTAAGAAAATAGCATTCCCAGGAGAAAAAGAAATACTGGATCAAAGTATTCTGAGTTAGACAGAAATGGCATTCTTACTTTTCTGTTCAATCTGGAGTACTGAGACTGACACTTATTACTCTGAAGTGCACCAGTAACTTCAGACCTCCCTCACTGCTGTCTGATGTCTTCTTCACTCTGTTTCTTTTGTATTGGAATTTATTTCAATGAGACTACTCACTGTATTCCACAGTGAGTTTGATATTAAGTGTTTCCAGGATTGAGCAATTAAAAACAAGTTTGCTTGCAGATATGATGAAAGAACTAAATAGAATTTATTAAAAACCATTGCAAAAATGAGCTGCCAGTTTCATTTCTGTCAGATCGCAGTGTGGCACCTCTCTTTTGTGATGACAGGGCACCAAGCTTTCATGGAGAAAGCTTCCCATGAGGGAGAGGTGCTGACATCAAATTCATAGTACTTACACTTGTAAAATTCACTCAAAATTCAGTTTCAAATATTTTCTCATTAGCAGTAGCACATTTATTTCTGTTTGGCGTGTCATGGCAATTCATCTTTAATGTTTTAAGTCCTTTTTCTCTCCCACCCTCTTTAATTTTATATATACAGTTGGCTTTTGTCACATTTGCAAATTGTTAACAAACAAGCAAAACATATTCACATAAAAAACTGTAATAATTAAGTGGGGGAAAGTTATTTAAATTTGAAAGACAACTATAATGGTTCTGCAAATCATGGCTCAAGTCCTTGCTTCCCATGAGAAGCTTCCACAAGGATCATCTTATAGAGTTCCTCCTCTTTGCTGCATAGGGGTCATGGATGTTTGCCATGTCTCCATGGAAGAGGCTATGGATCCCTGTCCCAAACTTGGCAGGATCCCTGGGAAGCTAGATGTTTCTGCTGAGATGCTTTGTATCATACCTGGCTCCTGTTTGTCTCTCCCACTGCAGTGTATTATCTTTTCTGCTCAAGGCTGGTGTGACAAATGATGCACATCCTTAGACCCCATGTTTGCCCACTGTAGGCCCTAGATTACAAAGCACCTTGTGTAAGGTGCCGCAATGGAGGAATGCTGGTTCACTGTGCTGTTTTTAACTTACAGTATGTGTGCTTTGTGTAGAGAACCATCCTTTCCACTAGCTTTCTCTGCTACTCCATTAATCACTTGGGCTATGTCTACACTTGTTCAAATAAGTCAACTTTACTAAGTCAACTTAACAAAGTTGACTTTAAGTTGACTTTGTTAAGTTGACTTAGCATGTCTACACTGTAAATTTAGGTCGACTTAAAGTCGACCTTGCCAAATCAACTTAGAGTGTCCACACTGGATGCCTAAGTTGACTTGTAGGGGCTAGGTGGACCTGGGAGTGATGCATGGTGGAAAGAGGGGCACCCAAGAGGTGCCCCCCTTCCCCAGGCACCCCTCCAAAAGTGCCAGGGAGCTCAGTATCTTCCCCATTGTACCAGGGTACATGGGGACTGAGCAGGACAGGGACAGGGGCAGGGTACAGGAGCAGGGTGGGCAGGGCTGTGTCCTGCCCTGTGGGTGGGAACGCCAGGCTCTGGCTGTGCCAGGCACCCTGGAAAGGAGGTCAGTGGGGGAGCCCTGGGGGCCCTTTAAGTTGACTTAGGGCTAAGCCACATCTAGACCGGCTTAAGTCGACTTAATAAAGTCGACTTAACCAGTATGTTGAAGTAAAACTAGGTCTTATTAAGTCAACTTAAAATTTCAACTTAAAATTAAGTCGACTTAAAATTAAAAAGTTTTATGAAAACTTCTAAAATATTTTTAAAAGCTATATTGAACTTTAAAAAAAGTTTAAGAATTTTTTAAACTTCAAGCTTCTTGGTCATCCTTCACTGCTGGCACAAACAAACAAAAGTCTACTTAAAATTAAGCAGCAGCTTAAGTCAATTTAAGGAAACTGTAGTGTAGATGTAGAGTAAATTAAGTGCAGATGCAGTGAACTTTTTCCCTATACTAATTTTGTCTTACTCTTCTTAGCCTAACATGCTTCCCATTTTTCTTTCATTCTATGACAGTGAATGGTTATGTCTACACTATCAAGTTAGTTCAAATTAAGGAAGCTTAATTCGAACTAACTAAAGCCATGGCTACACTAGGCTTTAATTAGTTCGAATTAAGGGCTTCCTTAATTCAAACTAATAAATTCAAATAGGCTATTTGAAGTAAGGGTTAATTCGATCTAGTTAGTTCGAATTAACCAATGTGGCCATGTTAGTTTGAACTAATTGCTTAGTTCGAACTAACCAGCCCATTGAATTCAATGCAAATCACTAATTCGAACTAAGCAAGTGCCATGAATGGCACCTGCTTAGTGCGAACTAAATTTTGCTCATGCGAATTAAGTTAATTCGAACTAACTAAAAGTATTAATTAACTAATTTTAGTAAGGGTAGACATAGCCAATCAGATGTACACATGGATATGAAGCATATGGAACTGGTATAGGAAAGTGTAGGACAAAGCCAACAGTCTGCACTTGAACCTAGATCATTTCACATGCATGGATGGTCATCTCTACATATCCATACAAGTAAGGTGAAGTAACATTTTTCTGTGGTAACATATGTCAGTGATCTCCAAGGATCCTTTCATTGAAACAGGGCATGGATGAAGTTGGGACAAGCATTGTTTGCACCAGCCCTATGAAAAACAACCAGTGAAGTTAACACATTCTAGGGATGTATTGCAATTTTTGTGGAGCATCTCTATGATGTAGACTTAAATGGGATTTCAGGAACATCAAGGGTTTGAAGCCATGATGCCAGGGAATTAGAAAGCCCCACATTCAGTGTAATGGTAGAGGACTTCAGCAGAGATGATGGTTCTAGAAGATGACTCTTCAATATTGTTGTGTATTTGTGCATTTTTCCCTAGTTGCCTGGGTTTCTGTAGCAACTCAGATCACTTGTTGCCATAGCAATAGAATTAGACCATTAGGGTGTTAGCCAAACCAGTTTTATACACACACACACACACACACACACACACACACACACACACACACACATTGACCCCTCTTTGTGTGCATGTTCCTGATAGCTTCGTGGATATAAAGATGCAACATAACAAACTGGCAACAACAACGGGATACAAGTGGCTACCCTGGCAAAAAAAAATAAAGTAGAAGTCAATGTAAGAAATGAAAATCTTTTTACTGTTTGGCTGAATTCTTGATCCTGACTGTTCAAACTGAAACTGAAACAAGCTCTGTTTGTTCTGAGAGGCAGCAGAGACTGGAGAAAAAAAAGCAGACTGGTGAAGAAAATCATGATCAATTGTGTGTAAACCACCCCAACACACATGAATAAAAGACATAAGGGCACTGGGGGAGGGAAGAGAGAGAGAGAACAAAAAATGGGGGGGGTGGGGCTGCAAAAATTGTACATCCAGCACAGTGAAAAACAGCAACAATATTTCTTCAAAAGAGAGACCTGGAACTTAAAAAGGGAAATCCAACACCGTAGAAGCATAACCGTGGGACATAATACTGGGAGATTACTAATTCAAAGGGACCACTAAGCTTCTGCAGTTATTTAATTCTATTTTCACTTTCCAAGAAACAATCTTGTTTCCTGCCTTTTAAAAAAACATGAAAAAACATGTTTTTAAAAAATATATTTAGAATAACCCCTTACCAATGTTTTATGAAAACTTCTAAAATATTTTTAAAAAGCTATACTGAACTTTAAAAAAAAAAAGTTTCAGAATTTTTTAAACTTTGAGCTTCTTGGTCATCACTCACTGCTGGCACAAACAAACAACAAGCTAAATCACCTGTAGTAATGGTTGTATATTAATATATAATTTAATAAATAGTAATATATAGCTAGTAATAGAGCTGCAAATACTCTGAGAATATTTGGGTAGGGCTTGTTTATTAATGAGATTTATGTTTTGTTTGCTCAAACAGTTGATCACCAAATGAAAGATTTTTTTGTCTGAATTTTTTTAAAATTAAAAAATAATGAAAATACTTTGTTAAATGTCTGTATTTTCAAAAAAATCCAGACCTGCTCTAGTTTTGCTCAACAAATCATAGAAAACAAGAATCCTGTTTCCTTTTTTAAAATGTATATAAAATCATCTTTTTCCTGAATAAAAAGAAACCAAATTATAATAATAAACAGTGAAAATACCCTTCATTGAGGACTCAGTCTACAAAGAGAAAAAACAATGATCTTTTACAATACAAAAAAAAAGAGGTGGTTAGTTAAAAATATATGGTCACCAGTTCTAGAGGGGTAGCCTTGTTAGTCTGTATACATTAAAAACAGCAAGATTCCTGTAGCACCTTAAAGATTAACACATTTCTTTGGGCATAAGCTTTTGTGAGCTCCAACCCACTTTGTCAGATGCATGAAGTGGAAAGTACAGTTAGGAGGTATATACACAGGAGGAGGCAGGCCAATCCTTGCTTACAGACAGCCCTCAAACCCAAAGTAAATACTCACCAGCAACTGTACACCATACAACAAGAACATTAAGCCAGGAACTTATCCCTGCAACAAACCCTGTTACCAACTCTGCCCATACATCAACTCTAGTGACACCATCACAGATCTTAATCACATCAGCCACACAATCAGGAGCTCATTCACTTGCATGTCTACTAATGTGATTATAAGCCATTGTGTGCCAACAATGCTGCTCTTCTATGCACATTGGCCAAGTCAGACTGCCCTACACAAAAGAATAATGGACACAAATCAGACATAAAAAATGGTAACATCCATAAACCTGTAAGAGACCACTTCAGTCTTCCTGGACACTCAGTAGCAGACTTTAAAGTTGCCATACTTCAACAAAAAAACTTCAAAAACAGGCTTCAGTGTGAAACTGCAGAACTGGAACTCACATGCAAACTTAACACAATCAGTCTGGATCTGAATAGAGGCTTGGAATGGCTAGCTCATTACAAAAAGTAATTGTCCCTCTCCACACATTCTCACCTTCTAATCAACTGTTGTGAATGGGCCTCATCTACCCTAAAGGAACTGACTTGCCCTCCCCATTGTAACGTTTCTCACTCACCCTTGAATGTGTATATTTACCTCCTAACTGCAGCTTCCATTTCATGCATTTGACAAAGTGAGTTGGAGCCCATGAAAGTTCATGCTGAAAGAAATTTGCTAGTCTTTAGGGTGCCACGGGACTCTTTTTTAATGTCACTGTAAACTTTGGGTGGAAAAATAATCTGATTTTATACTGAGGAGCAATTTTTATTATAAGATTTGGATATGTATTTCTCTTTCCTCCAGCATGTTTTAATTAATTTATTTTTTACTAATCTCCAAGACCCATCAAGAGATCTTTTCTCAACAGCAGATTTTGAATACTGGGAATTTTGAATGACAGCATTTGAATCCTTAAGTGCTACAAGTGCTGCCTACTGTAGGAGTTTAAACAAAATGCCCAAGGCAAATCAACATTTCCTTGCTTTATTCTGTCATGTTAAGGCCTTTTGTGATTTGGCAAAGTTTAATTTTGCTACAGTTGAGCTAGTGGTGAAAAGTGTCAGACTGTATTTAGCTAAGAAACTGCTTCATATGCTATTACCTGCAACTTAAAAACAAAACAAAAAACACTAAAGCATTGCTCAAAACATTTCATTCTCCTGCTAAAACAGAATTTTAAAAAGGCACGCACAAAGAGGATCTTATAAAACACTTGAAAGAGTGACTATCATGGACACATTCACACCGGATTTAACGGCAGTTCTGCTTTCGTATGTTGTGTCAATACATTCATTATTGATGACACTTATTACTAAACAGTGGCAGATTCCTCAAACACCTTTTAGGATAAATTAGATTATTTAAAATGTTCACAAAAACACAAATATGTCAACAGTGGAGAAAATGTGACTGGACTAGTTCCAGCATTTCTGCATATATTTTTGCTGCTGCTGCGGATTTTTTCTCTCCCTCACCCAAAATACAGGGGAAGTGAGAAAGATCAAGGCCATCTAAAGGAGGCTGTCATGGGATTCTTCTCTCCCCACCCAGCAGGGAAGAGGAAGATTTATTCTCTCAGCTTTCCCTTACATGCTCTGTGATTCCCAAGCTTGTGCCTCTAGTAGCAGTCACTAATAGCACTGCTGTAAATTTGCATAGATACACTGAAGCCAGGTAAGCTACATATCTTTATGGAAGCTGAGGATCTGTCCTTAGATGTGCAGTTTAGTGCCCTTTCACCAGCAGTTGCTAGTTAGAGTTCTCTCCCCCTGTGCATATGCGTACATCTGTCCATCCATCTGTCTATTTCTAGAATCTTGCATGACTTTCAGAAGAACAGGTAAGACAGAGAACTTATATAAGTATTTGATATGTTGAAACAAACATGGTGTAGTGTTGTACCAGTGATTTTTAGGGGTGTTTCTCTATCAGTTCTTTGGTTGAGAAACACCACTGATCTGAACACATTGTGGTTAATACGCTTCAGTCTGTCAATGAATCCATTAATACTTCTTTGCCTCTAGGTAGAGTGGATATATGAAGGGAAAATGACTAAATTAGGAGCTCATTTCTTGGCAGCAGTATGATGGGAGATTGCTTCATCCTACAAACAAATTTTTACACTGCAAAGTTTGAGACATTTGGGGAAATTCAGCCAATTTTCTTGTGAAGCAGCATTTTTTTCCTAATGGGTGTTGAAACGACAACTATTATCAATAGCTAATTAATTCAGATAATGTCAGTTAATCCATTGTTTGTATATAGCTCTACTACACAGTTCAAATAGAAAAAGGGTGATAGGAGTCTAAAGACCACAAGTTCAAGAACTGGTGTTGAGAGGAAGAACTATACTGCAGTGACATATACTCTGCTGCTTCTAGAAATCTTGAAAGCCCCGGGGTGTATTTACACTGGAGGCTCTGTTAAGTTGACTTAACAAGGTCGACTTTAAGTCGACTTAAAGTCAACCTTATTAAGTCGACTTAGAGAGTCCACATTGAAAACTTCTGTCGACTGCCTGTGTCCACACTGGCAGGTGCTAGGTTGATGGAGGAGTGGTGAATTGTGGGTAGCCCTGGAAGGGGTCCTGGAGGCCAATTAGTTCAACTTAAGGTCTTTCCCCATCTACACTGGATTAAATTGCCTTAATAAGGTCAATTTAAGCATCAAGTCGACCATAAGAGGTGGTTATTTTAAGTCAACTTAAGAAAGCACTTAAGTTAACTGAAGAAAAGCCCAATGTGGATGCAGCAGTCTGTAGGTCGACTTAACCTTCCTTAAGTCGACCTAACGCTCCAGTGTAGACGTACCCCTTTAGTCTAAAATCAGTAGAGACCATATTCTACAGCAAGGGTCGGCAACCTTTGCCGGCCCCTGTGCCAGCCCTGCCCACTGCACCCTCAGCAGGTGCCAGGGGTGGAGCCAAAAGGGGGCGGGCCAGACCAGGTGCCCTGCCGGTGAGGGCCTAGGCTGGCATCAGCCGGCGGGCGGCCTTTGGTTCCCGGCCCCAGGGCCGGATCCCATCTGCAGGGGCGACGTGGGGCTGCTGGCCCTCGCTGGCCCCACCCCTTTGCTGGATGGCAGGAGGAGAGGGGAGCGGAGCAGAGTGGGTCACGTCGCCCCAGCCAGCCCAGAGCTGCACTGCTGCCAGCAGGGCAGAGCCGGCCATGGCCAGCAAGAGGGCAAATTGGTTCGACCCACCCAGAGCCGCCGCTGCCGGTGGGAGCGGGGCCAGGAACTGGAGGCCGCCCGCTGGCAGCGGTGGCTCCAGCCAGGCTGACCTGACCACCCTCTTGCTGGCCATGGCCAGGGCCCTCTCTACCCTGCCGGCAGCAGCTCAGCTCTGGGCAGGCCAGGGCGACATGACCCACTCTGCTCCCCTCTCCTCCTGCCGTCCAGCAAAGGGGCGAGGCCAGCAGGGACCCTCAGCCACGCACCGCAGCTACTGGCCACGCGGTTTGCAGGGCCAGTGGGGGAGCCTGAGCAGCTCCACGTGCTGCTCAGGCTCGGCCTGCATGCCAGCTGTGGCACGTGTGCCGGGGGTTGCCGACCCCTGTTCTACAGACCTAACAGGAGGCTTTGGGCAGGCCAGGGTGCTTGAGGAAAAACTAGGGAGCAGCCACTGGATATAGCCATGTTCCCTTGTGCCAAACACATTTCCTATTAGAAATCCTCAGAAGTGATACTGTTGATGGAACCAGCAGTAACTCCCTTGTTGCACCTTTCATTGGCATAATAGTTAGGTTACAGGCAGTAGGACCAGACTTGATGGGAGCTCCTATTCCCTGCAGTAAGGAGAGGCTATGAGTCATGCACAGAGAACAGTACTCTCTAGGGTCATTACCTAGAATTTGTGGTTCATTGCAGACCTTCCAGTGAATCCAGGGGATCCACTGGTTTAATAAATGGTGTCCCCTCTGCACTTGTGCAAAATTCACATGCAGAGAAATAAATTACTTCAATGATTTTTTAATTATGGCATTTCAAATAAGGGGAAATTGAAGCTTCCCACGAAGACAAGATAATATTTTGCCCTGATTGAAGGCCTGCATCAACTATATAGTGCAGAATGAAACATGTTTTAACAAAATACAAAATGACAAGAGAAATGGTAAGAAAGAATTCAGGGTGAGAGGCTATTTAATATGCTTTTTTAAAAATAATGGTAACATGATAGCTCGAGATGGTTGTCATAAGCTGACAAAATGCCTACAACATGAACTAAGAGTATTAGTAGTCTGTGCTGCTTTAAGATGATCCTTTTTTCAAAGCTGAGGCAAGTGGAAGCCAGCCCTAAATAAACCTCATTGTGCAGGAAATGTTTTCTTATGGTTTTGCCCCTTCGAAGTGTTCCTTGATTCACTGATCTTTGATGATCCTCTTTAGTCTCTCTTAATCATTTGAATCTGGAAAACGTGACACTTTCAGATATCTGGCTATGTGTTGAAAAGCAGAGAAAATAAAGTTAATAACAGCATCATATCATCGACTATGTTCAGTCCAAAAAAACCCACCCAAACCTACAAAGAGTTACAAAGGGATCTCACAAAACTGGGTGGCTGGGTAACAAAATGGCAGATGTAATTCAGCGATAAATGCAAAGTAATGCATGCCAGAAAACATAATCCCAACTATCCTTACACAAATATGAGGAGTAAATTAGCTCTTACCTCTGAAGAAAGAGTTGAGTCATCATGCATAATTTTTTGGACATATCTGTTGAATGTGCAGCATCAGTCAAAAAAGCTAACAGAATGTTAAAAATCATTAGAAAAAGGATAGACCACACATCAGATGACACTATATAAACCCTGGCATATCCACACTTGGAATATTGTGTGCAGTTCTGATCACCCCATCTCAAAAAGATATACTAGAACTGGAAAAAGTACAGAGAAGGGCAACAAAAATGATTAATGAAGAACTTCCATATGAATTGAAATTAAAAAACTGAGACTGTTTATCTTTTTTAAAAAATGACAAAAAAGAACCTGATAGAACTCTATAAAATTATGAATAGTGTGACGATAGTGACTCACAGAAATTGTTCATAGAAACATAAAGCTAGACGGACTCCAAGTGTCATCTTGTCTAACCCCTTCACATAACAGAAGAACCAGGGGTCACTGATGAAATTAATAGCCATCAGGTTTTAAACAAACATAAGAAAATACTTCATGAAATAACACACACATGACCTCTGGAACTGATTGTCAGGGGATGTTGTGAAATCCAAAAGTATTACTTGGTTCAAAAAAGAAACAGATAAGTTCATGGAGCCATCAATGTCTATTAGCCAAAATGGTCAGGGACACAACCTCATGCTTTGGTGCCTCTCAACCTCTGACTCCCTGAAGCTGGAATTGAACATCAGGGGATGAATCACTTGATAAATTGTTCTCTCCCGTTCATTTCCTCTGACGCATCTGGCACCAACCAATGTTGTAAGACAGGACACTGTGGTAGATGAACCATTGGTCTGTCCCAGTATGATCATTCTTATGTAAATTGTCTCTCTCCAACAATAAAGGATGTTGGAACTACTCCTGTTCAATATTTATTTAACTTTTCTTCCAGGTGGTGTTGGAAGCAACAAGGGCTGTGTTCAATATCTAGGGGTTTTCTGTTAACATCACAAAATAGAACTGGCTCAAGCCGCAACTTAGAAATCTGGGAGAACTAAGTACCACCATGGATGCTTGGAAGAAGCAATACTCACAAGCACAGAGTCTTGTATAATGAAAGAAAAGTATGAAAGATGAATGTCCCTTTAGTACACCATTCACCTTTATCTTGGCTGCATGCCTCTTAAAGTTGGATGTCTGAGTCAGCAAAATCCCAGAATTCAGGGGTACATTCAGATGGATTCACCTCCCACAGCTGAACTGTGCTGGTCTTGCTTACTTCTATCAGGGTTGCCTGTGCCATTTCTCACTGCCACTTCCACGTGTAGGTGCAGTTTTGTGTTCTGAAGTTCCCCCACTTGGCCTAGTTCGTAATAATATCACCAGATGGTAAGGAACCTTGCTGCTGCTGCATATTGTGTGTTGCCTTTCAGTACAACACTTCCCACAAAAGATCCAACATTCAGCTCCCTAGACATCCTGCCCCCATCATTGGTTTTAGCTCTAGTAATCAGTGAGAAGAAACAAAAACTCCAAACTAAGCTTGTTCAGCTTGTTTTTTAAGTACTAAAGAAGGATAAAAAAGGACCTAGAACTCTTTAAACAAACTCTAAACTACCACCACCACCACTTCTGACTGTCACTTGAACTGGGCTTCAGCTAGTGAGTGAGATTAAAGTTAGTCTGACACTTTCAATTAGTTCAAAATATACATATAAAATATTGAGGTCCACTCAAGACAGATTTTTGAGTCATTGTAGATATTTCTCTGAAAACATTCACTCAATGTGCAGCAGTAGTCAAAAGAGCTAACAGAATGTTGGGAATTGGAAAGGGAAAGAAAGCATTTTGTTTCTTTATAAATCCATGGTGTGCCCACAGTTTGAATACTGCATGCAGATCTGGTCACCCCTCAAAAAAGAGATATTGGAATTGGAAAAGGTACAGAAAAGAGCGACAAAAATTAGGGGTATGGAAAAGTTTCCATCTGAGGAGAGATTAATAAAACTGGGATTTTCAGCTTTAAAAAGAGACAACTAAAGTGGGGATCTGAGAGAGAACTATAAAATCATGACTGGCATGGAGAAAATAAACAAGAAGTGTGGTTTACTCCTTGTGATAACATAAGAACTAGAGGTCACCAAATGAAAATAGACAGCAAGTTTAAAATGAATAAAAGGAAGAATTTCTTCACACAATTCACAGTCAATCTGTGGAACTCTTTGCCAGAGGATGTTGTGAAGGTCAAGACTATAGCAAGGCTCAAAAAAGAACAAAATAAGGTCATGGAAGATAAATCTATCAATAACTTAAAACCAGGATAAGAAGAGATGTAAAACCATACTCTGAAGTCTCACTAGCCCCTGTTTGCCAAAAGCTGGGAATGGGCAACAGGGGATGGAACACTTGATAATTACCTGTTCTGTTCATTCCCTCTGAAGCACCTAGCTTTGGCCATGGTCAGAAGACAGAATACTGAGCTAGATTGACCAGTGCTCTGAACCAGTATGGCTGTTCTTATGTGTTTGTGTTTTTATATGTCATCTGATTTTTCTTTACAGGGACCTAAGAAGGAGTTTTCAAGGTGAACTGAAGAATATTTTCTGGGTTATAATGTTTCTCCTTGCTTTCCCACAAACACCAAAAGTAAAAAATGTATATTCAATCAAATTGTCTCTAACTCAAATAACTTCCAGATTTTACAGCTAAAATTATCTATTAAAGGTTTTTATATGTTATTCATATTCTATTCAATATAGATTCTGATACTTAGCTAATTCTACATAGGATGTCACAAGCAGAGCATAGGCAGTCACGTCTGGAGGGTGGAGCAGAAGTCAGAAGACAGAGTCAAGGGTCAAAGAGGGAGTTAGGAACCAGAAGTCAAGCCATGGGCTGGAGTCAGAGTCAGGTGACAAGCTGAGGGTCAGAACTGGAGTCATGAATGAGCAAGGTAGCACAGGAGTGACCAGAAGTGCAGGCCTAAAGATTGAGTACTCTTCATACTGCTAGAGTTGCTGATCTTAAAAGCAGGCCTGCTGGTTCCCTTCACCCAATCAGGTGGGCCAGTCAGTTAGGTGTTCTTACGGCAACCCAGCTGAGACCACTAATATGCCTAGAGGCAAAACTGGCTAGTCTTCAGGTTTCAATGAAGAAACTCACACCTGGCAGTTTCTGAGAGCCTTCTAGAAGTGCATTAAGCATCATGATTACAATCTGTCATGTACTGTTTCGTTCAGTACTATTTTATTCCATTTTAGCATATTTTTCTTTAAGTGTGTATTTTATTTATTTTAAAAACTACACGATGAAAATATTTCTTTTAAAAATGATAAGTTATTTAAATAATTCGATGCTGCTTTTAGTGTTTTCTGTGTGTCAGGTTCTTGTAGAAATGAAATAAACATATTAAGACTGGCATTCTTGCTCAAATTAAGCAGCATGACTGGCTATTACTCTATTTAGCCATTGTGAAGGTTATGAGAGAATGCATTAAGTACACCAGGAATAACTTATGTGATAGAAATGAAAGACGAAAAGAATTTGAGGAAATTAAAACATGGTTCCCATCCCAACTCTCAACACAGTTGAGGACAGTCTTTCCATAGACTTCATGAAAATTAAATCAAGCTTACAAAGAGCGAAATTGCAAGTAGTAAAATTCTGATCACAAAAATGTTTGAGAGAGTATGTGTAATGTTTCTAATTATATACAGAAAGGCAACAGTTGAAGACTATGTCTGCACTTGCAAGTTAGGTCGACTTAAGGAGGCTTAAGTCGACCTAACTTAGTCCCTGTCCACACCAGGCTTTCATTAGGTCAAATTAAGAAAATCCTTAAGTCGACCTAATGAAAGGTTAGGTCGACTTAGTAAAATCTGCCAGTTAGGTCGACCTAACCCTCCTTTAGGTCGACCTAAGCACAGTGTGGATGCTTAAGTACACTTTATTAAGTCAACCTAAGGGCAGTTAGGTAGACTTAACAAAGTGGACTAAGTCCACATCCATGGAAACCACTTTGTTAAGTCGACTTAATAAGGTCGACTTTAAGTCGACTTAAAGATGACCTTATTAAGTCGACTTACCAAAGTCAACCTAACTTTTTCTATGTAGACATAGCTGAAAACTTTCCCCATTATGTGGATATAGGGTCAAATCCTGTTTCCAGAGAAGTCAGTCAAAAAATTCCTACCAATTTTGATGTGACTAGAATTTGGTCCATAATTTCTAATTGTTAATTTTTCACATTATTCCCTTTTCCCATCTTTCTTATTCTCTGTTGCAGATTGGGTTTCTTTTTGCACATTTCACACATTCTCTCACAACCTAAGCCATATAATAGCTAGAGGAATATCAAACTTGTCTAAGTTGCAGCACTCATTTTCCCAATCCTTCCTTTTCCCACATTCAGTGTTTAAGGTTCTCATTCCTCATTTATATTCATTTTCAGATTCAAATTTTAAAACAAAAGGGCATGTATAAATATTAAGCTCTATGTACAATTCATTTGTGTTGAGTTCCTGTTAAACTGTTTTTTTATATACCCAAACAGACCCTTTCTACTACCTCTGTGAAAGAGGCATTTGCACTGTTTCCTTCTGTGGTCAAGAAGAAAATACCTTCTGGGCAAATCTGAAGTTAGCATTTTTCCAGTAACTCTCAGAGTCCTGTCCTCAGGCAGGCATAGATATGCTGTGAGTGGGTATTGTGTAGGTATTCAGCAACACATCAATATAGGGGAAAATAAACTCAGCTGCTTACTTCCAAAAAGTGAAAAATGGAACCCTACAAGGCAAAACTCACCAGAGAGATTACAGAAAGAGTAAAATTGGAAGGTCTAGAAAAGAATACTTTATTGACAGTCTATCACCATCTGTTATTCACCCAGCATTCCACATGTCTCCTACAGACATTTTTCTTATGAAATAACTCTTCGGTTTTATTTTTACCACATTTCAATCTTGCTCTCTTTGCTCCTCTAATACAGCTGCCTCACTATTTTCTTCACTTCTTTCTCTGACTACAGTCTTCATACCTTTCTTCATCTTGCACTATGCCTAGAAGAACCTCCCTCTCACACTAACTTCTCTTCTTCCAAATTCTATCTTTACATAAAACCCCTCACTCTTCTGAAAATCCCAGGCAATGCTTCCCCATGCCAGTAAACATGCTGTCACTAGATTGCCATACCTACCCTTTAACAAAATTGAAATTATCCCCTGAGTTTCTGTCTGTTTTGATAGTAAGGTCCCAATTCAGACAAGAAGTTAAGCACATATTTAATCCCATGAAGTCAGTATGTTGAGGACCATGTATCTGTCTTATACTTCAGCAGACCTCTCTGTCAGCACTTGATAAACAACAGCATTGTAGTAAAATTCCAAAGGGGTAGCCATGTTAGTCTATTGTAGAAAGACAACAGAGTCCAGTGGCACTTTTAAAGACTAACAGATTTATTTATCGCATAAGCTTTCGTGGGAGAAAATCCCACTTCGTCAGACGCTTTGAAGATGGGAAAGTTACAGAATGGGAGGAAATTAAATGCAGGGGAGTGTATGACATAGGATCAGGTCAGGCTGTAACAGCAAATCAAAATAGGTGTTAGGATTCAAACACTGGGGAACAGCACATAGAGGAGGGTGAGGTCAAATCACTTGTTGTAATGAGAGAAAAATCCATAGTCCCTGTTTAACCCCAAGACAACTGAGTCAAATTTGCATATAA
>ML685888.1:600867-715862 GCA_007922175.1 Pelusios castaneus | reverse complement strand
CACTTCATCAGATTCATCTGATGAAGTGGGTTATAGTCCACGAAAGCTTATGCCGAAGAAAATCTGTTAGTCTATAAGGTGCCACAGGACTCTCGTTGTTTTTTTGCTGTAGAACAGACTAACATGGTTACCCCTCTGGAAATCTTTTTTGAAGAATATGCGGTAAGTTTCAAAAAGCTTTAGGAACTTGACTGCAGATCTTTTTAAGATATTTGAAAAATGACAGTCAAACACAAACCCTTATTAGAAAGCAGATAGTTGAATTCTGGATGGAATAGAATACCCTCCCTATCAGTATTTACATTATTTTTTCCAATCAAGGGCTGTTTAGGGAAGAACAGGTTTTGTGATTAAGGGATTGGAGTGAGATTAAAGAGACTTCACTTCAAATTCTGGCTGTGTTGCAGAATTTTCTGTGTGACTTTCGGTTAGTCACTCAGGGTGTGTCTACACTTAGAAATAAAGTCGATTTAAGGAGGCTTAAGTCGACTTAATTTACTCCACATCTACACTAGGCTTTAATTAATTCAACTTAAGCTGCTCATTAAATTGAATTAAGGAAAAGTTAGCTCAAATTAATAACACCTCATTTTAATTCGAACTAGCACTTAAGTCGACTTTATTAAGTCGACTTACGCCAGTGGAGACACGGAGTAGTGCCTAGGTGGACCTTTTTAAGTCAACTTAAAATGTTAATTGACTTAATAAGCCAAAAAGGGGCCACGTCTATACTTGAAAACTGCCCTTAGGTCAACTTAACAAAGTGGATTTATACATCCACATTAGGCTTAGGTCGACCTAAGGAGGCTTAAGTCGACCTAATGAGTGGTAGTTACTAAGTCGACTTAAGCTTTCATTAAGTTGACTTAAGGTATTTCTTAAGTCAACTTAATGAAAGCCTAGTGTGGATGTGGCTTAATTTAAGTCGATTTAAGCCTCCTTAAGTCAATTTAAATTGCCAGTGTAGACATAGCTTAAGGTGCCACAGGACTCTCGTTGTTTTTACTTTTAGACAGTGTGTTGATACAGTGTGCCAAATTTCCGAAGGCACTTCAAACCAGCCTAAATTAAGACGTGATTCAAAGATTATTATACTGAGTGGACTTCAACAGTCTTTGGATCAGACTTTTAATATTAATCATGCACATGAGTCACACAGTTTACATGTGCAGTTCATTTCAAACGTCTGAAAATAGGGCATTGGTGCCTAATTTGACTGGGCATTTTTGAGTGGGCAGTTGTTGGTTTACAAACAGAAAGCTGTGCACACAAAAAGAGAAGCCAAATTTGAAAACCTACTGATTGCTATAGTAAACTACATCCCTTGAGCTTTCATCCAGGACATACCACATAATCCATTGTCTACAGCCAAGCCCTAAGATATAACCACATTTGCTCTCATCCTTCAGACAGAGACAGACACCATCAGGATCTCTATCAGCATTCTTAAAACTACAATACCCACCCGTGGAAGTGAAGAAACAGATTGACAGAGCTAGATGGGTACCCAGAAGTCAACTACTACAGGAGAAGCCCAAGAAAGAAAAAACAGAACGCCACTGGTCATCACCTACAACCCTCGAGTCAGACCTCCACAGTACATCATCAAGGATATTCAGCCTATTCTACAACATGATCCCTCATTCTCTCAAGCCTTGGGAGACAGATTTTCCTTGGGAGACAGCTCCCCAACCTTAAACAGATACTCACCAGCAACCACAGACCAAACAATAGAAACATTAAAGCACATATCCCTGCAACAAACCACATTGCCAACTTTGCCCAGATATCTACATAAAAGACACCACCACAGGACCTAATCAAGCCAGCTATTCCATCAAGGGCTCATTCACTTGCTCGTCCACCAATGTGTTTTATGTCATCATGTGCCAGAAATGCCCCCCTGCCTTATATATTGGACAAACAGGACAGCCTCTGTGCTAAAGAATAAATGGACAAAAGTCTGACATCAGAAAGCACAACATTCAAAAACCAATATGGGAATGCTTCAATCTCCCTTCTCACTCTATTGATGACTTGTTAATAGCTGTGCTCAAACAAATAAATAACAAATTGAAGCTTCAAAGAGAAACTGCAGAACTGGAATTCATATGTAGATTTGATTCTGTTGCCTCAGGGTTAAACAGAGACTACAGATTTTTTCTCATTACAACAGGGATTTGACCTCACCTTCCTCTATATGCTATTCCCCAGTGTTTGAATCTTAACATCTGCTTTGATTTGCTGTTACAGCTTGACCTGATCCTAGGTCTTACACTTCCCTGCATTTATTTTCCTCCCATTCTGTAAATTCCCCATTTTCAAAGCATCTTATGAAGTGGGATTTCCTCCCACGAAAGCTCATGCGATAAAAACACCATAGGCTTCCTTGTTTGATTTGAAAGATTGTTCCTCTTTGTCCATAGTACTTAGTGTAAATGGATAACAATTGGAAATTCATTTTAGATGTAAACAGGCTCCCCATCTGCCCACTCTGCTCTTTTTTTGAATATTTTATTCAGATTAAATATCCTCAGCTCAGCATGACAGAGAATAAGATAACATATATAGAGTGTCTGTAGTTTGTAGTCTTACTTGCCAGAAGCCAAACTACAAAGGAATAGAACAGTTCATCATTTTTCCCTCATTTGTAGTGTTTGTACAATATATACTGACAAGTACAGTGGGAAGTACAGGATGCCATGAGATGATTTACAAAGACCATAGACATGTATGTACATGTGTAGATACACAGGCAGATACAGTTCAGTCCCCTCTCATTCTTTCAAAATGTCATATAGCATGAATGACTTCACTGTAAAATAGAAAAGGTCTCCGCTTGCTCAGTATCATTACTAGTTAATAACAAGTTTGTACCCAAAACTCAGAGTTCATTTAATTTATATATAGAAGTTTGGCACTATGTAGGAAGAAGAGCAGAAAAATAAAGCATTTAACAGTGAATGTTCAGAAGCAACATATGGTGTCACCTATGTTTTTGTTTGTTTGTTTCCAAAACTATTGAATTGTGATTCTGGAAGAATGGAAATTTATCAGATTATTCTCAGAGACTAGCCTTTTTTTCTCCACAATAGATTCATGCTATTAAATCCAACTGAGACAGACTACTCCCCAGTTCTGGTCCTGTGTGTCGTTGTGACCCTCCGATTCCCACTCCTGAACCCTGACTTACCCTGCTTTGGCAGGTGACTACTCACTCCTGAGTCAGTTCACACCGGCCTCTTGCACGTAATTGGTTCCAGGCGGTAGGTGTGCGCCCACTAGGTACCTATGGTGCGGTCCCCAAGCGAGCACTCTCAGTTCCCAGACACCACTCCAGGAACCCCCATCCTACCGAGATTGCGACCCACCCCAACCACCATAGACACACATAAATCCATTTGACACTGAAATGGACTGGCCCAGCCACTGTGATTCACATCTTCTAAAGTTCACACAGCTTTAGACAAAACAAACACTAGTTCATTGATTAGGATATTATTTTAAGTGAGTATATAGCAAATCAATGTACAATCATTTAATAAAGGAGCCAGGAGTTGCCACACATCAAATAAAATATATAACATGCATGCTAAACTAATGATACTATCTAGGATAACACTTTAGCTTATTCTCATTGTTCTTATTCATGAGACTAGCTGTTTAGTGCAGTTTAGCCTGCCTAGACCCTCCTGGCCACGTGAATAGGCTCAGTATCTTGCAGTTGCTTCTAAGATGGTGTTTCTCTGGCCCAAGCCAGCAGCTTCTCCTTTTTCCAAGTGTCGGCATACCTTTCAATCCCTCTTGACCCCTCCCCTCTCTTTCTAGGCCACTGTGTGATTTCCTTTGTCATTTAATTCTCCAGCCTCTATACTAGAGATAGTCCTGAGGATCTGTGCTAAGTGACATGCTTCACATCTTCACACATACATGATGCTGCAGGAAACAGGATACCACAACTATAAGTCAGAACATTCAGAAGGGAACCTTGCATGGCATAATTGGCATCAAATAATATAGTAACAGTGCAAAAGTGAATAGAAAAATCATATAGATCATAGCCCAGGAGTGCATGGATGTTCATCCTGTGACACCAACATTTTCAGACATGAATGCCTAAAAATATGGACGTGAATCCATAGAATATTAGAGTTGAAAGGGGCCTCGAGAGTTTATCTAATCCAACTCACTGCTCAACACAGGACCAATTCCAACTAAGTCATCCCAGCCAGGGCTTTGTCAAATTGGGCCTTATAAACCTAAAAGGATGCAGATTCCACCACCTTCCTAAGCAATCTGTCCCAGTGCTTCACTGCTCATAGGCTATGTCTACAATTGGAAATTTAATTCAACTTTAGCTAAGTTGACTTAGTTAAGTCGACTTATTGAGGCTACACTTAAATTTTAAGTCGACTTTGGGGGGAACTTACAAAGTCGACCTAGAGCATCCACACTGGACACCTAGGTCAACTTCTAGGGGCTAAGGGGATGTAGGGCAGGTCCATGGGGGCCAGGGGGGCACCCCTTGCCCAGTGCCAGGGGTTCAGCCTTTGCCCCATTGTACCTGGGTACAATGGGGCAAAGGGGACAGGGACCCTGGCAGGGCATAGGGGCAGGGTGGGCAGAGCTCTGCCCTGCCCTGTGGGGGGGCATTCCAGGCCCCCCCTGTGCCCCCCCCCCGGCAGGGAGGGCATTGGTGCCGTCCTGGGGTAGCCCTAAGTCGACTTAGGGCTACCCCACATCTACACTGGCTGAAGTCGACAATAGGACAAAAAGGAATACAACCATTGTGTCCTAATGGCTCATCAGGTAACTCCCTGGGACCATTGTCCTGGCACATTCCTAAACATTAAGGACAGAATGGTTTTAACATAAGTTAAAGTATGGATATAACATCAAATTCCAAACTTCTAATCCAAATAGAATTCCTAGACATAAACATAATCATTCCAGCAAATTACTACCTTTCTATTGATACCAAACATGACATAGTTCCTATGGATTAGAGCATTTATGAGATATCCATTGAAAATAATATCATAAATGCTTCCCTAAATCCAGACAGTGTTACACCCTGACCACATGCCCTGCCCTTTGGGGGGCATGCCAGGTCCCTCCTGTGCCCCCCCGGCAGGGAGGGCATTGGTGTAGTCCTGGGGTAGCCCTAAGTCGACTTAGGGCTGCCCCAGGGCTACACTGGCTTAATTCAACTTTAAAAAGTCAAATTAAGCCTTAGGTCGAGTAGAAAGGTGGTTTAATAAAGTCGACTTAATTTTCATTAAGTCGACTTTATTTTGCTTAAGTCGACTTAAGCAAGCTGCTTAAGTCGACTTAAGCAAAGTGTAGTGTAGACGCAGGGCACATTAAGTCGACTTAAGCCAAGCTTAAGTCGACTTAATTTACCAGTGTAGATGCAGCCTTAGATAGTATTGTAGCCTGGAAGCACTTTTCTTCCTCCTCTGCCTAACTTGATCTACAGCTCCCAGAATGAAGGAAACTCTGGTTTTGGTTTTCTGAAGCAAGCTAAAGAATTCTTTGAAATCTTCTGCACTCTGTGCATCTCATAAATCTGCCAGATAGGGACTTTGATTTTTGTTTGTTTGTTTTTTTGTTGTTGTTTGTTTGGTTGTGTTTTTGTTTTGTTTTTGGACAGGTTAAATATAGGGCTGAAAGTTTAAATGTATCTGATTAGCAGCAACACCCTAGAAAGGAGCTGGTAAATTGCAAGAAAGTGTTACTCAACTTGGGTAGGAGTATCAGAATCTAGACTTCAATGAATAAAGTAAAAGTGGCAGAAGTAGTATTTAGCTTTAATATTCCCAGAGAAATGAAAGAGCTGTAGATCAGAGGAAATACTATAAAAATAGATATTCAGTTGACTAAAACAAGTCAAATATTGTAAGCAATTATTAATGGGGTCAGTGTCATGTTGAGGTATGTGTCAATTGTGATCTTGTCTGTGGTCCATTCTAGCTCTATTACTGTTCAATGTTTTCATTAGCTGCCTTGTGGAATAGAGGGGAGCCCACAGTAATATAATTCACAGCTGATATGAAGCTGGGAGGGACTGCAAATTCTTTAAAGGATCCATAACAGAGCCATCTTAATAGCTTTGATAATTGGAATGAAGAAAATTAAATTATATTCCATAAAGACAAAAGTAAGGAGGTTCATATAGGACTGAACAATCACACATACAAATATAGAAAAGCATGGGGCTCACTGGGTGGGCAGCAGTGTGACTGAAGGACGGGGAGTTATAGTAGCTGAATTGCATAGGAGTTGAAAACGCAGTGCTTTCAGCAGAAAAAATGCTACTATGTATTAGATTGTATTAAGAGTAATAAATCTAAAATAAAATTTAATTATTCTGTTCTATTTAATGCTTATTAAGCATTAGCTGGGGTCTTCCATTGAATGTTAGGTACCACATTTGAAAAATGAGAGGCAAATTGGAGAGAGTTCAGCAAAAACAAAAATGATTAAGCATTTTGAAAACAAGGCCTATGAGAAATGATCTAGGAGAAAAAGGACTAAGGGGAGACATGATAACTGACTAAATATGCTATGGGATGTTATAAAAAGGACAGGGACCAATTATTCTTGCTCTGTCCTTGTTGACTGAGAAATAATAGGTTTACAGGGAGGCTGCAGCAGGGAAAATTTATGTTAAATAATAGAAAAGCCCTTATAAGAACAGTTAAGCTTAATGGAATAAGCTGCCAAGAGAGTTTGTGAGATCACCTTCATTGGATAGATTCAAGGTTAAAAAAATATCATCAATCACAAAGGTTAAGGGATAATTAAATCAATCCTGCCATGTTGCAAGGGGTTTCACTAGATGACATAAGAAGTCCCTTCCAGTTCATGTGTTTCTTCTCTCACATATATTACACAAAAAGGCACACACACATCTATATGAGAATGAGAATACATGGTGGATGATCCCTTTGTTATGATACATATGCGCTATCCCATCTCTACTCATAAGAGAAGACACATTATATGTCATAACAAAAATCAGTACATACTGGATTTTCTCCACTCATTGTTCTGCAGGGCTGCAATTGTTTTACTTGACAGTTGTGGAGAGCTGAAAGTGCTTACAATGTGTAAGAGCAGAAAATCGTGAACACTGTTGAACTTAACTTCCAAATTTATTTCCCCAATTAAATAACTAAATATGTATCCAAACCAAAACCCTGATTCTAATCTGGATCAGAATTTTGCAGAATGAGTTCACCTCTAAAAATTGTGATTTTTTAAAATTATAGTACAAATTTCTTTGTTCTCCTACATCTTTTGCAGGGGAACTCAAATTGGTATTATTATTTCTTGTCTTTTATAACAGCTACCTTTAACTCTGGATCAGAAAATTAATTGTGAATGGTGATTTGGATGCTGGTGTACCTGAAATATATTGAAATATACTGTGAAATATATTGAATATTGCTTCTTTTAGCTATCTGTTTCAACGGAAGATAAAAAAAGGGAGTAATGATCTAGAACTATAGAATAGTGATGCAATATTATGCTGAAATATCCCATCTACCACAAATGGTAGGACTGCCGTAGAGTACAGATTTTTGGAACTCCAATATCTACACAAAGTTGCTCTATCCTTCATTTCCCTACATTGATTGATATGTCTGCTATTTTCTTTGGTTTGTACAAGAAAGGCTGATCTTTATTTTCAGTTGATTACCAACATTGCATTTTCATTGCTTATCTTCCTTACTTTCTTTTTGGGCAAGTGTTAATGAAAAGGAAGGAATGCTCTGCTTCTGGAAAATTTGTATAGGAAGCAGATAAAAGTTACCAAAACTGGGTAATTTGGTTACTTACAGTAACTCATGCACAATGCTGGATAAATGATGCAAAATGTATTAATTGAAACACCTACTAATCACAGGCCATGAATAATAAAGAATGAATCAGTGAGTAGACTGTGAAAAGAAAAAAAACAAACCCAAGAAATAAGCAGGACCTGTGAATACCAAAATCTGTACCTGTTATCTTTTGCAAATATAACTGTTTTCATTCCTCTTGGATCTTAAATTTTAAAATAGTTGAGTTAGCAACCTGAGGGAAAGAAAAAGGATTGGCTAGATTTATTAGCTGCCTAACAAATTTTAAATTAAATTTTCTTTGGGCACTTTCACTCCAAAGAACTGTGCAGCCATATAGCTGTCTAGCCCTAACTGTGAAGGCTATGGACAGATTCTTGTTTAAATTATTTAATCATTTCTGTACTAGAGCTCTAACTACAGCCTTCAAATACATCTGTGTATTTCCTCTTTCTATACAGGATAGTGTGACAAATATTACTTCCTATATGTATGTAGAGAGATGTAATTAGCTGTAACAAGCACCCTATTAAAATGTTGCATTTACAAACAAAATCTCACTCCTATTTTGTTTTGAGTATTTCCACTTTGGAATTCAATTGAAAACACATCCCTTTAAAAATCATGAACCTATGGCTGCTGGTTAGCAACACTCTAAAAGGAGCAATGTTCTAATATGAAGTAACTGTTTGAATTATTTGATTAAAGGAGATATTAATTTAATAACCAGGTCCTCTCAAGGATCAGTAACTGGTGAAAGGACAGGAAACAAAGTTTAGGAATAAATGGTCAGTTTTCACAGTGAAATGAGGTAAACAGCGAGTCTCCTAAGGATGTGTATGGTCATGAGTCCTATTCAAGATATTCATACATGATCTGGAAACGTAATAGTGAGGTGACAAAATTTACAGATAATACTTAATTAGAAAAGTTGGTTAAGTTCAAAAAGGACTAAAGAGTTAGAAAGAGACTTCACAAAACTGAGGCTGCGTCTACACTGGTAAATTAAGTCGACTTAAGCTTGGCTTAAGTCGACTTAATGTGCCCTGCGTCTACATTACACTTTGCTTAAGTCGATTTAAGCAGCTTGCTTAAGTCGACTTAAGGAAAATAAAGTTGACTTAATGAAAATTAAGTCGACTTTATTAAACCACCTTTCTACTCGACCTAAGACTTAATTCGACTTTCTAAAGTCAAATTAAGCCAGTGTAGCCCTGGGGTAGCCCTAAGTTGACTTAGGGCTACCCCAGGACTACACCAATGCCCTCCCTGCTGGGGGGGGGGGGCACAGGGGGAGCCTGGCATGCCTCCCAAAGGGCAGGGCATGTGGGCACAGTGTGACACTGTCTGGATTTTGGGAAGCATTTATGATATTATTTTCAATGGATATCTCATAAATGCTATAATCCATAGGAACTATGTCATCTTTGGTATCAATAGAAAGGTAGTAATTTGCTGGGAATGATTATATAGTTTATGTCTAGGAATTCTATTTTGATTAGAAGTTAAGAATTTGATGTTATATCCATACTTTAACTTGTGTCATTCTGGAGAAATGTCTTAGACGGGAGGGTGTGAACAACCATTGTCTCCTTAATGTTTAGGAATTTGCCAGGTGATATGGTTCCAGGGAGTAAACTGATGAGCCATTAAGGATACAATGGTTGTAATCTTTATGTCCCATGTACACCGAGGGTGCTCCCCCCCCCTCCCCCCCACCACCGTGGACCTGCCCAAGGTCCCCCTAACCTCACAAAGTCGACCTAGAGCATCCAGTGTGGACACTCTAGGTCGACTTTGTAAGTTTACCTTTAAATCGACATTAATTTTAAGTGTAGACACACTAAGTTGACTTAACTAAGTTGACTTGAAGTTGACTTAGTTAAGTCGACTTAGTTAAAGTTGACTTAAAAGTGCAAGTGTAGACATAGCCTGAGTTACTAAGCGACAAAATAGCAGATGAAATTCAATGTAGATAAATGCAAAGTAATGTGCATTGGAAAACATAATCCCAAGTATCCTTGCCCAATTATGTGGCCTAAATTAGCTGTTGTCAATCAAGAAAGATTTTCAATCCATAGTGACTAGTTCTCTGAAAACATCTGCTCTACCTGTAGCATCGGTCAAAAAACTAACAGATTGTTAGGAATCATTAGGAAATGCATGGATAATAAAACATCATAATGCCACTATATAAATCCCTGACACGCCCACATCTTGAATACTGTGTGCTGTTCTTATCACCCCATCTCAAAAAGATATATTGGAATTGGAAAAAGAACAGAGAAGGGCAACAGAAATCATTGGGACTATGGAAGAACTTCCATATGAGGACAAATTAAAAAAACTGGGACTGTTTATGTTAAGAGATGATTAATGGGGAATATGATAGAAGTTTATAAAATTATGAATGGTGCAGAGAAAGTGATTCCCAGGAAATGTTGATAGAATTATAAGGTTAGAAGGACCACAAGTGTTATCAAGAACCAGGGGTCACCAATAAAATTAATAGCCAGCAGGTATAAAAGAAATGTAAGAAAGTACTTCATGATATAAAAGATAAACAACTTGCAGAATTTATTTCCTGGGAATGTTGTGAAGGCCAAAATTATAACTTGGTTCAAAAAAAAAAGAATTAAGTGAGATCATTAGGCTACATCCATCAATGCCTATTAGCCAAGATAGTCAGAAATACAACCTCTGACTTCCTGAAGCTGGAATTGGATGGGAAGGGGTGAATCACTTGGTAAATTGCTCTATCCTGTTGTAGCAGAGTGAGGCAGCAGGCCTGGGAGTCCGGCCCCGGAGGACTCCTGCCCTCCGCCTACTGGCCAGAGGACAACCCTGCGTGGGGCGGGGGTAGGAACTCCAGGGGTGGAGTCAAGGGGAGAGAGGGACGTATAAAGAGACGGACCCAACCTCCAGAGGGGGAGATTCCTAGGAAGCAGACTGAGCTGCCGCCGGAGCCCCCCAGCACTGGAGGGACCGGTCACCCGAGCAACCCCCCGGGGCAGAACCTACCGCCCCGCCAGGTAAATACCCTGAATCCTGGGGCATCCAAGGGAGAGGGCCCCTCCAGTATTATCCCCCAGGGGAAGACCTGGAGGAACTGCCCTTGGCAGGGCCCTCTGAGGGCCAGGGAGAGAAGCCAGCCCGGGACCACCCCTACGACCTAGAGGAGCTGCCCTCTGCTGAGGAACCTGAGACCCCCTGCGACCTAGAGGAACTACCCCTAGAGGAGGAGCTGCCGGACTTGCCGCCAGCCGATGCCGAAGGCCTGACTAGCCTCCCACTGGCGACCTACCCAGGCCCATATCCCCCCGAGAGGAGATCAGGAGGCTTAAAGTAAGGAGGAAGCAGCCCAGGGGGGGCCCACAGAGTACAGCCTGTCAAACAGGGGCCAATCGGGTTTGGTTGGAACCAGCTGACTGCAGTGGCAGACCCCTCTGTTGCTGGATAGGGCACTGGGCTGGGACACAGTGGAGTGGGTGGGCCTGCGTCCCCCTCCTTCCCTTTCTCCTGCACCTATAGACCGTCCGTCTACCCCTGACCACCCGGAACACTCAAACCCCTAACCCCCTCCCCCATTCAGGGGCAGGGACTCTTGTGTGTGCCTCACCCCGCCTGGGGCCGGGAGGCAACTGACTCTTGTGTCTGCCTCGCCCCGCCTGGGGCCGGGAGGCAACTGACTCTTGTGTCTGCCTCGCCCTGCTTGAGGGCTGGGAGGCCACCGAATGCTGTGCCTCGCCCTGCTTGAGGGCTGGGAGGCCACCGAACGCTGTGCCTGTGCCTCGCCCTGCATGAGGGCTGGGAGGCCACAGAAGTGCTGTGTAGTCCGGACCGTGTTACACCTGTTCATTCCCTCTGAGGCATCTGGCACCAACCAATGTCAGAAGACAGAACACTGCGTCCTGTGTACCATTGGAATGACCCAGTATAGCTGTTCTTATGTAATTGTCTTTCCACGAGTAAATCATGGTGGAACTACTCCTATTCAATATTTATTTAACCTTTCTTCCAGATGGTGTTGGCAGCAATAAGGGCTGGGTTCAATATCTAGGGGTTCATCTTAACATTACAAAATAGAACCGGCTCAAGCCACGACCCAGAAATCTGGGAAAACTAAGCACCACCCTGAGTGCCTGGAAGAGGCAATACTTTTTCTTACTACTATCAGCGTTGCCTTCACCTCTAGTCACTGCAACATCTGCATGCAGCTGCAATGCTGTGTTCTGAGGATGCTCCTCTTAGCCTAGACAACAGAGTCCTGTGGCACTTTTAAAGAGTAAATGTTAGTCTTTAAAAGTGCCACAGGACTCTGTTGTCTTTCTACAATAGACTAACACGGCTACCCCTTTGGAATTCCTCTTAGCCTAGTTTTTAGTAATTTTTCCAGATAATAGGAAACATAACTAATGCTGCATGCTCTGTGTTGTCTTTCTGTACAACATTTCCCATACAGGACTTAAGGTTCAGTTCCCTAGATACTCCAGTCCTATCACTGATTTTAGCTGCAGTGATCACTGAGCAGAAACAAGAACTCCAAACTGAGTCTGATATCTTGCTTTAAAACACTAAAGGAAGATCAAAGAGTACCTTTTAAATAACCTACAAACCACCACCTCTGTCACTTGAATTGGGCTTCAGTTGGTGAGAGAGCTTTAATGTTAGGGGTGACCCTTTCAGTTAAGGAATCTTAGATAAATACAATAAAGATAATACAATTTCATTACCCCTTCATTAAAGACTAAAGTGAATTTTAATTCAAGATAGCCAGAATTGATCACTTTGGCAAATTAGGTCTGCCTGCTGATCATGAAGGAAAAAATAGGCATGCCTATGCAAATATGATCTGCTGCTGAGGTCTATTTCCCCAGTTCATCAATAGATGGCAGGGGAAAGATCAGTCAGATGCTATCTTACACTTAACATTACAGAAGGACTTGAAGCATGTCATGGGATCAGGGTCCCCCTGTGACAGTTGTAAAGATAACAGATAACATATCCCTATGCCAGAAAGCATACAAGTTAAGTATTATACTAAGCTGAAATGTGAGTTAACTGAATTTTTTGGGTTACTAGTTTTAATTGTACTCAGATTTCCTCTTTTTTGTCAGGTAGTTTAAGTTCTCCTTTCTGCCATCTATACTGGAGATTGCTGGTGCACTGAGCTCTCCAACTCCAACTCTCCCTGGATAATGAGAGCAGACTCTGCTGCTAGTCCTGCCTTCTAGAAAAAACTCCCTCCATCCCATCCCTGTCATCAGCCACCCTCTAGTTACCTCACCTCCAACTATGAAGGCAGACAGAGATCCCTTTAGGGATGTCATCAGCACCGCTCCAGCAGGTGAATGACAGGGCCTTCTGTCTAGTGATGCAGTCAAACTTCCTTTTCCTCTTCCCTCTTTGGAGATTAAGTATGTCACCTCTTGGTACACTTGGGCCACTCATCAGACCACTGAAAGAATCCCAAATCCATTTCCAGACTTACTTCTTCCACATGGTATGGAACAGCCTGCTAGCAAAGCTTTATGTGGTTGTTACAACTTTTGCCATGTGATTGCTCTGTTAAACTCTACTATATGCTGCATCAGAGTATAAATGTGTCAGAAAATGGTCAATTGGAAATTTATAGCCTCAGAAAAATACTTCCAATGCCAAAAGAACTCCATTTTAATTAAAGCCAGATATGTCTTCAAATCCACACAGATTTTAAGATGGATCCTAAATATAAGGCAATCCATCAGTTGGACACTAAATGAAGTATGTAAAGTTCAAATGCATTGTAAAGAATTGAATAAACAGTAAATTAATCATTAATAACCACAAACAAAGGCAAAAAGGGATTGCATGGTATTCAAATTAGACTAAACTCCAGGGCAGGGAATCTTACCATGGCAGCCCACTCAGTATTTCTCTCCTGCCTTTTACATGAGAGTGCCCTATATAGGCACAGTAGCAGTGGGTGCCCTGTCAGCTCTCTGAAGAGCTCCTGCTTACCTTTCTACCCCAGGACATCAGGAAGCCAAAAAAGGGACTGGAGTGCATAATTATTAATGGGAGAGCTGACATAGAAAGTTTAACAACTTTCTCAAGGTCACACAGCAAGTTGGTGCCAGAGCTGTGAATGGCATAAACTCAGAAGTGCATTCCTATTGCTAAAAATGGCACTTCTGATGACGTGCATGTGTGTTCTGCAAATTATGCAACAGTGATCTTCAGGGAGGAAATTAAATTCCCCTTGCAGATTACAGAGGTGAGTTTTGCCACATCTTATTTAATGCTGCACTATTTCTGACCACTCAAAGGCAATTAAATGCCTGGTCAAGGCAAAATGACTTTTCCCTGTATTCTTTTGCTCCAATACAGTAAGCAATGAATGTATTAGCTACAAATGAAGAAGTAATTGAAATACTTAATGAAAAGAAGAGGGCTTAAATGACTTCAGCATTTTCAAATTTAAAGTAAGAAAAAATAGAGTCTAGAATATATAAAAACAAACACACACTCTTACTTATTGTATTAAGCCTGCACTGCCAGGGACACTTGTTGCACATCAGACATACTTTGTGAATTATGCTTTGAACCATGAGATCCCACTGTTTTGAATAGGATTAGCTTTAAGTGGGGGGGAGGGGTTGCAGCAAGATTCAAGAAAGGATTAAACAATTGTGAGAACAGTCATCCAGTTTTCAGTTACATTAGCTGGGTCAGGCATTACCAGGTATATTAAACCCCTGCATTAGGACATAAGATGATTCAAGAAGGCAATTTTCACTCATGCATCATATTGTGAAATTGTCCAGGTGCATTATTTGGAGTGAGGAAAGAAGTATGAATTTATTCGTGAGTGTAGACATTGGCTGGCACTGGCTCGCCAGACAGGCACCTCCTGGTGATGTTTCCAGGGAATAGTTCAAGTGATACCCCCATTCAATGGTCTGTGCTCCATCTCTCCCAATCTCTGTTCAGGACCTCAGCCCTCAAGTCCTTTCTCAGTTCCCCCCCTCCTGAGGTACAGGTCTAGACCAGGACAGTCTACTTACAGTCAGTTGCCACCACTAGACCTGTCATCGCTCACTGACAATCTGGGAGAGGCAGGGAGGGATCCAAGCCCACCCATCTCTCCAGGCCCCAGCTCAGGGATCTTATATGCCACACCATGACACCACCTCAACCCCCAAAACAGTCTTTCCAGTCCCCTGGGCCACATCCACACCACCCCCAGGTACATCTCATCCTTGTATCAGGTTCTGGGCTTCAGCCAAGTCCAGGACTGTCCCTGGTCCTGCCTCCTGCAGCCAGCCCAACAGCACATCCTTTCACCCCACTTGTCAGAGCAAGATTGCCCAGAGCTGGGACTTGAGTCCTCTTCTATACAAGGCTCCTGGGCCCTGACTGGCTCCACAGCCACCTTCTCTAATTAGCTGCTCCCTTCACTGTGCTTTTAATTCCTTCCATACTGGAGTGGGGAAAACACCCCACTACAGTGAGGCACAGAACAGGAGTCAGGAGTCATGGGTTCTATTTCTTGCTCTGCCACAGGCTTCCTGTGTTAGCTTAAGGAAAACCCTAATTTTCAAAGTAGGCTGCAGATTGAGATCAGCAACAACAGTATAGGCAGCTGGGAGCTCTTTCCTTAGCTCCCCGTCGGTAGGAATCTTCCCAAGGCTCCTGACCTAACGAAAGAACCAAGTCTAAATGTATTATCTAACTACATATTTATATGAGCCCCATTATCATTGAGTAGAGAAGTGTGATTTGTTTTACAGACAGAGAAGTGAAGCACAAAAGCCTAAGTAACTTGATGAATGTCACACAGCAAGTGAGGCCTAGCACCCCAGTCTCCTACAGTCTATTCTGGCACCAACTATTGGATCATCTAGACTCTTATCTGTGAAGGCCCTTTCCAAAACCTCTAAGGCTATGTCTACACTTACTAAAGTTAGTTCAAATTAGTTAATTTGAACTAACTAATTTTAGTTAGTTTGAATTAACTTAATTCAAACTAGAAAAATTTAGTTCAAACTAAGCAAGTGCCATTCATGGCACTTGCTTAGTTCAAATTAGCAAATTGCATTGAGTTCAATGGGCCTGTTAGTTCGAACTAAGCAATTAGTTCGAACTAACATGGCCACATTGGTTAATTCGAACTAACTAGTTCGAATTAACCCTTAGTTCGAATAGCATATTCAAATTTATTAGTTCGAATTAAAGAAGCCCTTAATTCGAACTAATTAAAGCCTAGTGTAGCCATGGCTTTAGTTAGTTTGAATTAAGTTTCCTTAATTCGAACTAACTTGCCAGTGTAGACATAGCCTAAGAAACCTACCCAAGAAACTATTAAGAGGTGGGTTGATCACAGTATATAAATACCTGCATGGGGAGAAGATTTCTGAATCTAGGAGACAAAAAAAACCATAGAATGATCCAGTGACTATAAGCTGGTGCTAGAGAAATTCTAAATAGAAATAATGTGCACATTTTTAACACTGAATATAATTAACCATTAAAATTACTTACTTAGGGATTCTCCAGCATTTGCAGTCTCTAAATTAAGACTGGATGTCTTTCTTAAAAGGGATGCTCTAGTACATCCAGAAATTGTATGTCTAAACAGGAATTATTGCATGAAAATTTGTAGCCTGTATTATGTAAGAAGCCAGACTAGGAAATCAGAATGGTCCCTTCTGACCTTAAAAATTTATAACCAATCCCATTGCCTCAGTGGAGAAATAAAATCTAAGAACCAGTGATTTGGCTGGGAAAGAAGAAAGACCAAGAATCATGCGAGTTATGAAGGCCCTGGAGATCAGTCGGTAATATAACCAATGAGATAACGTATGTCTCATGTGTCTGAAGTCAACACCATAGGTGAAACTTTTGGAGCAGTGAATAATAAAGGCCCTGATCCAACACAGCACTACAATGGGACTATTCACATGTTAAAGGTTATGCATGTGCTTAAGTGCTTTGCTGGACTAAGGCCATAACATATTAAGGACTTACTACTATATGACTCAATATAGTGAGAGTTTCTCTACTATTATGAACAAGTACAAATACAAAATGCAGCGGACCCTGCTAGGACTTTATAGAAATACTATGGATATTTTAAATATAGAAATATATAGAAAATCTGAGCCCTAAAACAGCATTAAAAGCTTGATCCTGCTGCTACTGATGCCAATAGGGAAATTCCTGTTCATGGGAAAGGGGCAGAATCATGGCCCTAATTAAGATCTCAGGGCCGTGGTTGGCAGCAAAATAATTTTTCTGTTGTCTGTTTGGTTTTCTTTAAATATATATATTTTATAGTGGGAAGGTGGCGAGTTTCATCATGGACTTTAATGCTCACTGTAATTGAATGCATTTTCCAAAACATTCTAAGAAGCACATTCATTTCCAATTCACTTCAACAGGTATCACATCATTAAAGTGCTCATTGGTCTGGGTTTATTTATAATCCTCCACAGATGGTCCTGAATGTACAAAGTTATTTTTCGTGATTTTCTTTACTTCACAGGCTCAACAAAAATAAAGGTTCTTTAATTGTTTCTTAAACAATGTGGATTCAACTGATATGGAGAAAAGGTTTCACAAAATTAAAGCTCAATTTGCAAAATATGTCAGCAGGTTTGACAAGCTCACAAAAGCACAACTTCTGCTGCATTTTCCCATCTCTGCTTGAAATCTAAGAGCAGTCTTCCTGCAGGGGATGAACATTATTACAAAGAATGTAGACTGAACAGAGAAGTTCTTTTTTACACTTTTCAGAATGGAGGTGTTTACTTAGTTCCCTTTCCTATGGCATTTAGTTTCAAATGCACTATAATATTGATAAGATAGGGTTCCAGTAGTGTGCAGTTTGCAGTGTGTGTGTGGGTGGGGGGGGGGGGGTATTGACATGGATTTCTTTGTGAAGAGAACCTCATTTGTAAGGGGAAAAACATGGTTCTAAATATAAGCCAAACACAATGTTATCTGTATCTTAATCTGCTCCACTGTTTTGATAGTAATCTAATGTAACTGGAAAATAAATGCATCAAAATAATGTTTGTGTTTATGTTTCTATGGCCAGTAATCTCCCCATGTCAGGATGCAAGTCTTTTTCCTCTTGTCTATTAGTGTCTGAATTAATTCTCTCATGATTGTACAGCTCCATTTCATATTTGATTGACTACTCAGATTATGTCAGTGATTTCACATGCTAGGATTACTGGGTACATTTTCCATTTGAAAAATATCTAGCTGATTGTATGTCTTTTTCTTTTCTTTTTTTTTTTAACCAGCTAAGTAAAGATGAGAACTACTGATTCTGAGAGGTTCCTTTAACACCATACATACTTCCATTATAGTACTCAAAGCACGCCCTCTATCCATTGTCAATGAACAGAATAGGCTGGCAAACACATTTTAGGTTCCCCAGGACAAATCTAATTTACATAGTTACCTGGACTTGTATGCACAAAATAAGTTAGGTGCTGTAATCACAGCACCTAACTTTTAGATGTTTAGAAAATCACTGCAGCCCACAAAGCTTGAGTTTTATACCAAGGCTTCCTGTATAATGAATGAGGAGAGATAGGTGCCTCAGAATGGAACACACAAAAGCCAGTACGCTAGACAAGGAGCCACCTGAGATAGATAGCCAATGTGTGAAGCTGGCTAGAGTGGCATGTACTAAGCCCCATCCCTCTCATGAGGTGCATCTACACTTGTAAATTAAGTCGACTTAAGCTTGCTTAAGTCCACTTAATTTACTCTGCGTCTATACTACACTTTCCTTAAGTCGACTTAAGCAGCTGCTTAAGTCGACTTAAGGAAAATTTAAATCGACTTTCTGCTTAAGTCGACTTTAGAAAGTCGACAAGCCAGTGTGGACGTGGAGTAGCCCTAAGTCGAATCTAAGTCGACTTAGGGGCCTCCAGGGCATCCCCACTGCCCTCTCTGCCAGGCATGTCCCCCTCCACACAGGGCAGGGCAGAGCCCTGCCCAGCCTGCCCCTATGCCCTGCCACATCCTTGTCCCCCTTTGCCCCCTGGCACTTGGCAAGGGGTGTCCCCCTGCTACCATGGACCTGTCCCAGTCCACCTAGCCCCTAGAAGTCGACCTAGGTGTCCAGTGTGGTTGCAGAGCCGCTGGCCATTATCTTTGAGAACTCATGGCGAATGGGGGAGGTCCCAGAGGATTGGAAAAAGGAAAATATAGTACCTATCTTCAAGAAAGGGAAAAAGGAGGATCCGGGGAACTACAGACAGGTCAGCCTCACCTCAATCCCTGGGAAAATAATGGAGCAGGTCCTCAAAGAATGCAACCTGATACACGTGGAGGAAAACAGAGTGATCAGGAACAGTCAACATGGATTCACCAAGGACAAATCATGCCTGACCAACCTCATTTCCCTCTATGATGAAATGACTGCATTTGTGGATGCGGGAAGAGCCATTGACGTGGTATACCTCAACTTTAGTAAGGCTTTTGTTACGGTTTCCCACAGCATTCTTGTCGGCAAGTTAAGGAAGTATGAGTTGGATGAGTGGACCATAAGGTGGATCGAAAACTGGCTAGACCAATGGGCTCAGCAGGTAGGAATCAATGGCTCGATGTCTAGTTGGCAACCAGTAATGAGTGGAGTACTCCAAGAGTCAGTCCTGGGGCCGGTTCTATTCAACATCTTCATTAATGATCTTGATGATGGAATAGACTGTGTGCTTAGTAAGTTCGCAGATGACACAAAGCTGGGGGGAATGGTAGACAAGCTGGAGGGCAGAGACGGGAGACTTGGACCAATTGGAACAATGGGCCAAAAGAAACCTCATTAGGTTCAACAAAGACAAGTGCAAAGTCCTGCACTTAGGATGGAAAAATCCCATGCACTGCTACAGGCTGGGGACCGATCAGCTAAGTAGCAGCACTGTAGAAAAGGACCTGGGGGTTATGGTGGACGGGAAGATGAATATGAGCTAACAGTATGCCCTTGTTGCCAAAAGGGCCAATGGCATATTAGGCTGCATCAGTAGGAGTATTGCCAGCAGATTGAGGGATGTGATAATTCCCCTCTATTCGGCACTGGTCAGGCCACATCTGGAATACTGTGTCCAGTTTTGGGCTCCCCACTACAGAAAGGATGTGGACAAATTAGAAAGAGTCCAGTGGAGGGCAACAAAAATGATTAGGGGGCTGGGACACATGACTTATGAGGAGAGACTGAAGGAACTAGGCTTATTTAGTCTGCAGAAGAGAAGACTGAGGGGAGATTTGATAGCAACCTTAAACTACTTGAAGGGGTGCTCCAAAGAGGAGGGAGCTAGGCTGTTCTCAGTGGTAGCAGAGGATAGAACAAGGAGCAATGGTTTCAAATTACAGCTGGGGAGGTCAAGGTTGGATATTAGAAAAATCTTTCTCACTAGGAGGGTGGTGAAGCATTGGAATGGGCTACCAAGGGAGGTGATAGAATCTCCATCTTTGCAGATTTTTAAGGCCCAGTTAGACAAAACCCTGGCTGGGGTGATTTAGTGGGAGTGGTCCTGCTTTTTAGCAGGGGGTTGGACTAGATCACCTCGTGAGGTCCCTTCCATCCTTATGATTCTATGATTTTGCAGGGTCCCCTCAAAGTCGAGTTAAAATTTAAGTGTGGACATGCTAAGTCGACTTAACAAAGTCAACTTAAAGTCGACTTTGTTAAGTCGACATAGCTAAGTCGACTTAAATTCACAAGTGTAGACATAGCCATGGAGAGAGGTATCAAAAACTGGGCTGCAGGGAAGTGCCTATTTGTGCTAGCTCTGCTCAGCTGGGAACCCTTGCCTGGAGTTAGGCGTCTTTGCCACTTTAGCAATAAATTGAGGGAGGGAGCCTCTCCCTTTATAACTTTTAGCCCAGTAGTTAGGGTATTCCCCTGTGATGTGGGAGATCCCTGTTCAACTCCCTGTCACTTGAGGGAGAGAAGGCATTTGAGTAGGGATCTGGCTTGCTCAGTTGCATGTTCTAGACACTGGGCATATTCTGACATGGCTGTTCTCTCAGTCTTTCCTGTTGAAGCTATTGCACTGGCAATAAATAATGAAAGTCATTGGAGCAGGATGACAATATCCGGAGTTACTCCAATCACCAGGCTATAGAGTCATTCTCATGCTTGTGCCCCCCTCATTCCCTCTCTCTGGTCCAAATTACTCTCTAATTATCTGTCCAGCATGCAGCTGCTTCAATAGGAAAGACTGAAGAAGCCCTATATCAGGCTACCCCAAAGGCTGCAGCCTGTACCCAGGAGGTAGAAGAGCCCTGTTCAAATCCTTTTCTCCCTTTGGGTAACGGGAGAACTTGAATCAGTAGTCTCCTGTCTCTCCAGTGAGTACACAAACCATTGGGCTAAAAGGTATGAGGGATGGTCTCATCTGCCTAGCTGTTTTGTGTGATTTTGCCTGAGAGCCGCACTCTAGCAGGATTGTTCTGAGCACATGCTTACTGGCTTGGGCCCTGCACATAAGACCTGTCTTTTCCTGGTTAGTGAATTGCCTTGGGCTTAGATGGGAGGTAAGAGATCAGACTGTAGGCTTAGGCAGCAGCATGTATGGCCTACGGCAGAAATGCAGGAAAACTTCAAAACTTTAGGTGCTAAGAGAGTTTAGGCAAGACAATAGTCCCCAAACTGTGATTTAGGCATCTAACTGCTTTTGTGCACCTATGCCCTCTCCCACACCCAAGCAAATCCAGAGTGGGGTTCCCATCTGCTAGAAAAATATTTGGTCTATGGAATATATCATTTTGAGAGTAAAAATAAAAGTCAGAAATATTTTGAACCGTTACAAATGTTGGGAAGTTTGCTCTAAATTGTACCTGACTTCCAGCATCCAGAGGGGTCAGGATGCAAATCAAGGTTCCCCTGGGTTTTGAGGATGCCCTGTCCCACTCCTGGAAGGCCCCTACACTATGGGCTGTGAGTAGGTGGTGTATTATGAGTTTAGTTGATACCACCTTTTGAATGGAATGGAAAGCAGATGGTTTTAAAGGACACACCAACTCTTTTACTCATAAACAAAGGAACACATTTGCACTGGTGTTGGGGCAAATCTGAGATGATGTACTTTTCTGCAGCTCCACTGTTCTCATCCCATCGCCCCCTTCCCTCTGGAGTGCCTCACCTCTGGAAGCACCGGCATAATTCATTTATACTTATATGTAGAGTCTTCAAATGGGCAGTTTAATAGTTCTGTGAAAACAGATAGAGAGACATTAGCAAAATTAATGAAATAAAGGTAACTGAAAGATAGAAGAAAGGCTCCAATTATACATTTAAGAGGATACATTTCCTATTCTCAGAACTGAGGCTTCCACTCCCAAAATCCTTACCCAGCAGAAGGATTACCTGAAACTGGAGTCAAAGTTATTTTTGACTGAGTGTGGACTAAAGGATTGAGTCTCATGAATGTAAGTACCTGACTGGATAAATAACAGCACTTACATAGCAGTTTTCATTGCACAGTTTCAAGGTCCTTTACAAATGTTAATAAATCAAGCATCATAGTGTGTGCATGATATCAGTATTACAGTACCCATTTTATAGATAAGTAAACCGCGGTGAAGTCAGATTATATGAGTTTTATAAGAGACCTTCTTTCTCCTATCTTAGAGTATCTCCATTACCCTTTACCCCATCCCAATGTCTGCTTTTCATCTATTTTGTTGATTTTATATAAGCCAAAACTAGAATTAGTATGCATTGTATGTGTATGCTTTTAAATATAGTGTATACAATTATATGGTTTCTATACACATTATCAGTGAACAAATCATATCCAGACTAAACAAGAGGCACTTTAACCGCCCCCCCCCCCCCAAAGGAAAAGCAAACAGAGATTTTATGTGTATTCCCTGAACTTCTTTCCATAAGCCATATAACATTTATATTAACATGTTGTTTTAGCTAACTAAATTTCATCTGTCCATTTTGATCTCTCTTTGCCAATGCTTCATTTGTTTCACTTAAATCCCAATTCTATGAGCTAAAGTTAGATTAACAGACATTTAGGTTTCTGGAATCAGGATACTGAGATAAAGGTTGATTAGTATTTCCTATGGCCATAATGGAAGGCCTTAATGAGCCATATGGCATTATTCTTTAGTTTATTTTGGCCAACGCTACTTTAAATAGTAGGAATAAAAGGTAAACAAAATGCAGTATTTTCAAGACCCAGATGAGCAGTTTCAAATCCTGAAGATCAGAAATTGTCAGCTTTAGAGATCCCTTATTCTAAAACCTTTCTACTGATGAATGTGAAATATATGGTAGTGTTCTATGTGTCACAGCTAGTCTGAGCTCAGTTATAAAACTATTTCTGGGATGGTATCTTGCAAAGATTTTTCACTTCAAAATTTAAAACATTAGATATTTCACTACTCTAAATTTATTCTTTGCTGTTTTCTTTTGGTACTAATAAAATCCTTTAAAAATGGCTTTCTTGTTATTAAAATGTCCATTGTTTACAAATGTACAGAATTATTGCCACCTCTAATGACTTATGAACGATGAAATAATTTTGCAACATTTTCATACATTTATTAAAACAATATCTGGCAAACAAAGGATTCATTTGCATATCAGATGAACAACAACAACAATAACAACAAAATACTTGACAGTCTACACCCAGTACCAGAAGGAAGAAAAAAGCCTGTGTACTTTCCTACTACAATAAACTAGATTTCACAGAAATCTGTGCAATTAAAAAAGGCTTTAAGTTAGATACCACCTTAAATTCAAGTTCATTATTCCTAGTTCCACTTCTTATAACTGGCCCGACCATGTGTATACTTAGCTTTGATTGGCACACTGCTCATGGACCCTTCTGAATCGATATTGAACAGGCCAATGTAAATGGGCAGACAGCCTTCACACATGCAGCTGTGTCCAAAGTCGGACAACATTATACGTCACTGACAACTGCCTTCTGACTACAATTGATGGGAATATGAGGAGGAAATTAGGAGGGAACCTGTAATGCCGGGAAACAAGCAAGAAGTATCTGGAGATAGTCTGAGGGCCCTGCAGTGTACTGATAAATTGGCTTAGCAAGTTCCACATCCATGAAGAGGAAGAAATTCCACTGTTACCATTACATTGCCATCTAAGACACAGCCCTTTAAAACATGCTGGTCACTGGACCACTTCATTTGCTCACTTTCTTAAGGGTCTGAAACAAGAGATTAGTTTCCAACCCTATTTTCTTCCAGCTTCTTATAAAGATCTTCGTGTAATGTGGGGCTCAGCAATCCTCATAGTCAAGCCGCCTCTGCTGTATTAAGCCTCTGGGATAGCGGATTCATTTCTTGATGGGTCTTGATGAGCCATTAACCGCTGTCTGTCTACTCCACTGTTGTACCTAAAAGGATGGTTGTAGGTGTTTCCAATCTCACAGCATATTTCTGGAACACATATTTGCAATACTTCATAACCTCATATATAATGATAGCACGTACAATGCAATAACATTGTTCAGCAGACCAAGATTTTAAAAAAATATCTCACAAAGCATTAAGAATTTTTAAAATAATACCTCACAAAGCATACCGGGTAGAAAATATAATTATAACAGAATGGCAAAATGGGGAATGGGGACGAGGGGAAGGAGGAGGGAGGGAGGCAGGGTGCTCTGCCCTGCTATTTTCCAGGTTTCCTCTGGGGGCAAAGGTGAAGTAGGACCTCTGCCCAGCTCAACAGAGGTAATGCTAACTATGCCTGATAAAGAATCTGCCAGGGGTCTCTGTCGCTGTGTGTTCAACTAGGTTTGCTTTCTTCTAGGTTTGCTTTCTTCAAGCTCTGGGCATTCTCTTGTTCTTCAGGTAAATTTCCCTTTCCCTGTTTGATCACTAGTTTGTTCAATTTGATAATGAAGGATGTACTACAGCAGCTCCAGAGTGCCTACTTGGTACACTGCATCACAGGTTTTCCCATACCCTTAGAAAAAAACTAACAATTGTTGCTACAATTTGACGGGCCTGGCACCTGGGACTGTGCAGCTTTTCGTAGAGTCAGTAAACTAAGTACAGTGTGAAAGGAACAGCACTTTTTTCACCTTGCACCACACATGGCCATTCAAGGGAGTAAGGGGCTGTGCCAGTTTCCATGAAATATTACTTTCAGTTTTAGCTGCTGCAAGTGAACAGTTTTATTGCATTTGATGGATGTGTGGAAAGAGGACATAGGAAGAGCAGACATCACATCACAATACTTAGCTCTCAGTAAAAATAAATAAATAAATAAATAAATAAAATATGTTGGCAGGAAATACCCCCTTTGCTTGGTAAACCTCGAGCTCTATTGTGTTAAACCTGTGCAGTACTAGAGCATGTTCCAAAAATAGCACCTTTAGGCTTTGCTTTGACTTTTAAAAATATCTTCAATTTTACTAGGAGCAGCTGAAGGTTTGTGTAGAAGATCAAGACACACTATAAATGTCAGGGTCTGAAGGGAAAGGCATCACAGAATTATCAGGATTGCTAAATAGGTAGGGAGCTGGGAGGCAGCATGTAACACCAAAGAAGGAGATGGCCATTCTCAACAGCTTTTCTGTGGTTGCAGCTGTGGTTGCAAATAGAAATGATCACATAAATTGTCAATTCAGAATATTGGGGTTCACATAAGAGAGCACTAAAGAGAATCTTCTTCTCTAAAGACTAGCTGTGGTCATCACTCATTGCAAAGCAAGTCATGATGTTGCTAGGTGTTATTGTGGAAGCTAATAGCAGTTTGTGCTGCTTTGAATACTCAAGTCCCCTCTCTGCTCCAGAAAGATCACAGCTTCAAGGCTCAGGTATATCACAACACTGCCACAATGTTAATTTTGTAAAACTTTGACAATTTAGTATATTCAGTATATTAGTACTACATCTCATTCAGTGTTCTCTTAATACTAAAATGTCAATTGAATTCTCAGTTACAGCACAACAGACTTGGTCTCTCTTTATGTGCTTTTAGTATTGGAAAAAATGGCTGCCATCACATTGTTCATTTTGCTTGTGTGTTGTAATCCTTCTCCTCATCCCACATATTTCTTCACTATTTAGATTGAGGGCAAGAACAGTCTAGTACTTTGTGTATACACTCATAGACTTTAAGGTCAGAAGGGACCAGAACGATCGTCTTGTTTGACCTCTTGCAAAATGCAGGCCTCAAGACCTCACCCACCCACTCCAGCAATAGGCCACTAACTTATGACTGAGTTATTTACCTCCTTAAGATATGATTTAAGGACTTTAAGATACAGAGAATTCACCGGTAGGTGAGCTATGCCCAGTGCTACAGAGGAAGGTGAAAAACACCCAGGCTATCTGTACACTTAGGGATTTAGATCAACTTAAGTAAGTCGACTTTAATAAGTCGACTTTAAGTCAACCTTATTAAGTCGACTAAGAGAGTCCACACAGGACTCCTAAGTCGACTTAAAGTGGACCTTACTAACTCGATTTAGAGAGTCTATACTAGACTCTCTAAGTCGACTAGTTAGGTCCAGGCAGAGCCAGCCCTGCAGGGGGCTGGCTCTCCCCGAGGCAGCAAGCCCCAGACCGCTCAGCTACCTCCTGGTTGGGACTGCTCAGGTCCCAGGGAGAAGGAAGCCCTTCTAGCAGGGACCAAGTGGTCCCGGGGAGAAAGAAACTGGCAGCTCCCCTCTGCCTGGGACCCCCGCAGGTCCCGGCAAAAAGCAAGCCGCCTCTTCCTTCTTGCTGGGACCTGCGGGGGTCTGGCTAGAAGGGAGCGCGGGCTCCTTTCTGCCAGGACCCCAGAGGTCTGGGCCAGAACGGAGCCCTGCGGCTCCCTTCTGGCTGGGACCATGCTCTAGCTGCTGGGAAGCCAGGGCGTGGGGCTTCCTCCTAGCTGGGATCCGAGCGTGGGTCCCGGCAAAAAAGAGAGTCGGCGGCTCCCTTCTCTCCAGGACCTCCGCGGGTCCCGGCAAAAGGGTCTCCTAGCCAGGACCACACTCCAGCTGCTGGGAAGCCTCCGGTCCAGCTGGCGGGGAAGCCCCCGGGCGTCCCCAAACAACTGGAGTGCTGACAATTGCCGGCACAGCATGCTCCAGCTGGCGGAGAGACCCCAGAGTCTTCCTGGCAGCCGGAGCACAGGCAATTGCCAGCATGGCAGTGCTCCAGCTCCCGGCAAGCCTCTGGGGGCTTCCCGGCAGCTGGACCATGGTCCCAGCCAGAAGGGAGCTGCAGGGCTCTGTTCTGGCCCAGATCTGTGAGGTCCCGGCAGAAAGGAGCCCGCGCTTCCTTCTAGCCGGACCCCCGCGAGGCCAAGTAAGAAGTAAGTGGCGGCTCCCTTTTTGCCAGGACCTGCGGGGTTCTGGAAAGAAGGGAGCTGGTATCTCCCTTCTTGCCAGGACCGCTCAGAGGGAGCATGAGGCTCCCTTCGGCCAGGACCGCTCCGGTCCTGGCTAGGACGGAGCAGGGGCTCCCTTCCCCCTTTGCCCTAAGTCGACTAAGTCAACTTAGGGTGTCCACACTGCTTAAGTCAACTTAAGAAGTCAACTTAAGCATTAACGAGGTTTTATAAAGTCAATTTTAAATTTCCTTAAGTTGACTTAAGCAGCAGCTTAGGTCGACTTAAGGAAACCCCAGTGTGGATGCAGAGTATATTAAGTCGACTTAAGCCTGCTTAAATTGACTTAATTTACTAGTGTAGACACACCCACCGAGCTCAGGCCAATCAGCCCTGGGCGAAAATTCCTTCCCGATCCCAAATATGGTGATCAGTTAAACCCTGAGCACATGGGTAAGTCTCAACAGCCAGTTACCCAAGAAACAATTCTCTGTAATAACTCAGAACCCACCCCATGTACTCTCCCCTCTTAGGCCACTTGTATATCCACTACCGGTAGTCAAATATCAGTCAATTTCCAAAATAGACTAATCATACCATCCCCTGCATAAATTTATCAAGCTCAGTATGTATAGTGCCTAGCACAATGGGCCCTTTTTTGGTTGGGTCTTAGGCTTTACCATAATAAATGAGAAGAAGAAGAAGAAGAAGAAGAAGAAGAGTCACAGAATCATAGTTTAAAAGATGACATAGAATGCAGCTGATTAATATATTAAACTATTGTTAATTTCTCAGATATTTGATGAGTCAAATCTATATATTTTATCCTATCCAAAGCCAGCAAGGTCAGCTGCCTTAGGGAGGCTACACTATGAGTTATTTGCTGAATCCAACGAAGTGTGTCTGCTTTGTCCAGATCTGGGTTAGGAAATTGGCACTAACTAGACTATAAGCACCGTCTCGTGGTATTAATGTTGTGTGAATGACTGGTCTGAAAGGTCATCATGACACAAACATGAGAACAAATTATGGTCTCAGGACTTGGCTACACAAAGAAGTAATATACTCTAAGGGTACATCTACAATGAATGCTCTGTTAAGTCAACTTAACCAAGCTCAACTTTAAGTTGACTTAGAGTCGACCTCATCAAGTAGACTTAGAGACTCCACAGCCCTGCGTCCACACTGGCTGGTGCTAGGTCAATGGAGGAGTGGCCAGGAATTCTGGGAAGGGGCCTGGAGGCCAGTTAGGTTGACTTAAGGGCTATTCCCCGTCTACACTGGCCTAAGTCCTCTTAATAAGGTCCACTTAAGCCTTAGATCGACCTTAAGAGGTGGTGTTATTAAGTCGACTTAAGGAAGTGCTTAAGTTGATCTAATAAGGCTCCAGTGTGGACGTACCCTCAGGGATGTCATTTCTCACATGCACTAACTTGTTGTGCATTAATTGGTCCATACAGACCTTTCTGGTGCACACAGAAGATTCCCTAGCATGCTTTAATCTAGCACTGTTCCAAACGTTAAAGCACATAAGTAGAGTCTGCATGGACCACTTAATGAACATTACATTAGTGCGCTTTAGAATTCACAACCTTTCACAGTGCATTACTCCAGTGTGTAGAAATGCCCACATAGTAATAGTTTCTGAAAATCTCCTATCACAGGTGTCCTCTCCTCTCCTTTAGCAGTTTATTTCAGGAGATGGGGAAAAGAAAGAGCCTATCAATTGATGCTTTAGAGCTCCCATTTAATGAGATATCTGTATTAAAAGATACACTTTAGTGATGGGAGAATGCATTTTGATCACTTTAGAACCTACATAAAGATTTTGTGGTCTAGATTTGGAACCTGACCTTGAATCTTTCCAGATTTAGATCTAGCTTATGAGCAAAATAGGAACTCGTGTTTTAAAAAATCTTTTATAATCCAGTAACTTCCATTCCTCTTCCAAGGAAAGCTAAAGCAATGTTAAATAATGTCTTTCTCACCAACAAAAGTTAGTCCAATAAACGATATTACTTCATCCACCTTGTCTCTCTAATGTAAGAACAAGACTATATCATGAGATCTTCATCCACATAAGCTTGTTGCTGTAATGAGTAATGGGAGGAAAAGAAGAGCGGGTGAAAAATGGAGAAAAGAGAGGTTTAGGGATTCTGGTTACCACAGATATATTATTCTCAAAACATACATTTTAATCGTATTGTTCCATTTAGCAAATGCCTTGTCTCATTGTTTCCTGAGCACTTTGTTGTTTTTCTGGCCAGAATGCAATTAGTTAACTACATCCAGAATGACTTAAATTCAGATGTGAGCATGTGTAATAATCATGCTGAAAAAAAAAGTGATAATTAAAAATCTGAAGTACAAAAGGGTAATGCACTGTCCTCTTCCCCAGTAGGGAAGTTCATTAGCAGTGGAATCATGTCATTTGCCCATCTGTTCATAATTGCATTCACCACAGGATCTAAGTGAAGGAAGTGACATCATACAGTCCTTGTAAACATGAAATTGTAAATCACATGTATGTTCCTATCTGAATAGATGTTTGCTGGAACATTAACTGAATATTTTCTCCAGTTCAGCAAAAACAGATGACCCATCTGATTTATGCCATTGACTTAACTGGCCTCTCTGAATGAACTATCTGAGAAAGAAAAGGAAAAAAAAAGATGACACAGCCTCTGTATACTAGCAAGGCCGTTTTGAGGGGGTAATTATCCTTCAACTGGTTGGAGACATACCTCTTATTTGTATGTCCTAAACATCGGGTGCTTAGCAGCTGCTGCATTATCAATGGGCGATTGAAACAGCCCTCATTAGATTAGCGCTGAGCTTATTGCTTGTGCCAGGCTCATTATTATTGGTGACTAAACTGGCAGATTGTCAGGATGCCTCATGGCGAGATGAGCTTTTGCAGCTCTTTGTTTGTAGTTATTATAAACAATGAAGTGAAAGCAATCCCCTGGGCATAGTCATGTTTCAGATGTTTTTGCGAGCAGCAATCAGCTTGCAGAAGCAGCAATGGTAAACAACTTCTTATTTTAAGGAGCAATATTAATTAAAGCACGAAGCCTGGTGCTGAAAGAGAACTTGTTAATTATTTAATGTCACCTGCACTGATCAAGCCCACCAGTTGGAAATTGTTTCGGTTTGTCTCAAATGAATTTTGCCTGTCATCCAAACCGATGGAAAAATGTGTTTTGCTAAGTGCCAAGTCAGTATGCAACTGGGAGTCATAACATATTTTAATGTACAGAACACAGATTTTGTTACTTCTAAAGAATACTGACCCGGAATGGCCCACCGCATTAGAGATATTTATAAATGCTAAACTTAACTGAGATTATTGCATTCAGAATAAGATTTATAGTGAACATTAAGTGGACTTCAAAAACAAGATTCATAGTTATTGAAATACCCAGTCCATCTACTGATATCACTACCTACCAGTTGGAGATTTGGAAACTCAACCTAGCTGTTAAATGAAATAATGGGTATCAAGGGTTTGACATCTGCTCACACACACACATTGAAAATATAGGAGAGGGAAACATTTTACCTTACAGCAAGGCTTCTGGTTCATTAATGTGCTATCACCCACAGCACTTATCACTTGCATTCACTTTAAGCATAGTTTACCTCCAGTGAAAAGTGAACTTCAAAAGATTTGGCAGTTTAATCGGAACACCCAAAAGTCTGGATGTTTATCTGTAGGATCTATAGTACTCCCCTAGAAATGTGTAGAACTGTCTCATGAAAAGAGGCCATATGATTAAATTTAGGGTGAAATCTTAGCCCCATTAAAGTGAACCGCAAAACTCACATTTGACTTCAGTGGGGCCAGGATTTCACCCTCAGTACTTTACAATATTTATTGTGTCTGACTGGGCTAGAAAATACCAGGAGAACAACATTTCTCATGGTATGACAATATTTCTGCTCAAAGCTGAAGTAGGAAGTGCACAGATAAACAAAAAACAACAAACAGGAAGGAAAATAAAGGTGAGCCAACTTTTCTAGACCTAAATAAAAAGTTTGATTTAGTTTAAGTGTGTGGCGATGGAAATATTTCTTTCTTATTTTTTCAAAACTGAATCACCCATCGCTCATTTGCGACCCTATTATGCCTCTTCCTAGAAAACCACAGTCCTGAACTCACACTTGATTGAATGGGAATTTTGGCTGACAAAATTTCATAAGGTCTGCAGGACTGGGTCCTATACCATGCTGACATTAAACAACTACACCTCAAAAGGGGAGTAGCTAATTTGAAGACCATTAAAACGGGTGAGACAAATTCATCTAGAACAGTGGTTCTCAACCTTCCTAATGCCGCGACCCTTTAATACAGTTCCTCATGTTGTGGTGACCCCCAACCACAAAATTATTTATATATGTGTATTTATATATGTGTTTTCCGATGGTCTTAGGCGACCCCTGTGAAAGAGTTGTTCGACCCCCAAAGGGGTCCCGACCCACAGGTTGAGAACCACTGATCTAGAATATCACTTAATTAGACCCAGTGCATCTAAATGGCAGTCTGCAGCAAACATCATTCTTCTTCCCGCTCAAAAATGATTGTGGTAGATCATCAATTTGAAATTTCAGCTTATAGGCAAAAGAAACAAACTCTGACAAGAAGTTAACATAATATAATTATAAAACAACCAGTGCTTTGAGAACTCCATCCACAAAAGAATCAAACTGAACAGAGCCACAGGGAAAAAATAGAATAAGATAACAAAGTTATAGGCATCAATAGCAGGAGTAAAGAGAAAAAGAAATTAGGGAGTAAGCATGAAAGAAAAGAAGGTAACATTGATTCACCACTGGCTGATTTGAGAAATGGGATCACAATTTCCTTGCCTTATATATGCTAGGCAAGAAAATCTGGAAGCCCTGAGGACATAGTTTGAACCCAAAGGCCTGCATTATTAATGAATTGCAATTCTGATACACTATAAGATCCATCAAAGGGTGAGAGGAAGACAAAGATTACCAAGAAGGTTAATTAATTATCTGATGGGTATAGATATGACAAAAGGAGATCCATATTACAAGTCGATCTAAACCAAAAGTTGACAGTGCATATCAGGAAGGATGTTAGCCTGAGGGACAAACAATTGAAGTAGTTAGATCTGGCAGTCAGTCAGAGCAAACAGCAAAGTAAACATGATTAACATGGTGCATTGAGGAATTAAAGAGTAACATTTCAATTCATGAAAGTATATATGTGCTATTTGTTCCTTTAAAATATATTTATGATTGTTGAGGAAAAATGCTGCTGTAAGTTACAACTCTATTATCACCCTGCAACACACTAAAATTGATTACATAATAATGTTCTTTTTCTCTCCTGTCCCTTAACTATACTCAACGGTATCTTAACAGTTTGTAAATTGGCAAGACCAGCAGGCACACCTTATGGCAGGTAGATGACATTTTTAATAGCATTGTTTACACCAGTGGTTTTCAGCCTTTCCAGACTTCTGTACCCCTTTCAAGAGTCTGATTTGTCTTGTGTACCCCCAAGTTTCATCTAATTTAAAAACTACTTGCTTACAAAATGAGACATAAAAATACAAATGTGTCAGCACAGTATTACTGAAAAATTGCTTACTTTTTCATTTTTACCATATAATTATAAAATAAATCAATTGGGATATAAATATTGTACATACATTTCTGTGTATAGTATATAGAAGAGTATAAACAAATCATTATCTTCAGGAAATTTTAGTTTATATTGGTTTTGCTAGAGCTTTTTATGTAGCAAACTAGACAAATATCTTGGGATGCATCTACACTTACAAATTAAGTCGACTTAAGCTTGTTTAAGTCGACTTAATTTAATCTGCGTTCACACTACATTTTCCTTAAGTCGACTTAAGCAGCTGCTTAAGTCGACTTAAGGAAAATTAAAGTCGACTTTACTAAACCTAGTTTTAAGTCGACTTTTCTGGCTAAGTTGACTTTAGAAAGTCGACTTAGCCAGTGTGGATGCAGAGTAGTCCTAAGTCGACTTTAAGTTGACTTAGGAGGCTTCAGGGCTTCCCCACTTCCCTCACAGGTACAATGGGGGAAAGGCTGAGCCCCCTGGCACTTGGCAAGGGGTGCCCCAGCTGCCACCGTGGATCTGTCCCAGGTCCACCTATCCCCTACAAGTCGACCTAGGCATCCTAGGTCGATTTGGCAGGATCCCCTCTAAGTCGACTTAATTTTTGAGTGTGGACATGCTAAGTCGACTTAACAAGTGTAGACATAGCCTAGATGAATTGATGTGTGTGCCCGCCCCCCCCCGGCCCCGGTTGGGAATAACGGGTTTACACTTTTGTTTGTAATGAAGAGGGTGAATGCAACTATTACTGAGAGAGAGAGAGAGAGAGAGAGAGAGAGAGAGAGAGAGAGAAAACTATAGGAGAGGAGTGTTGTAAAAACCAAACAGCATCATCACCCAGGTTACCTTTGTCTTAGGTAAAATCTCCAGGAATTTTGCTTTGAACATTAGACTTGACTGAATCAAAAACTCTGTGTGAAAATAAGATAATATTGCCAACATTTGTCTGATTACCTTTCCAGCCAGAGTCATGAATCAACCCACATTCATTCAATGTTCAGCCCAAACATGTGCAAAACTACAATAGGAATGAATGCGTGAACTATTATTTTCTCCTCAGAGTTTACAGAATTATTTCTCCTATAGTTTAAAATAAATTGAGATACAAATTAGAGAAAGATTTTCTAACAAAACAGAAGCCTGTGCTGTGTTTACAAGGCCAGAAGCAGACCCACACCAAGAGCACCAACCTAATTTCTTTCTTTGACATGGTTACTAACCTACTGGATGGGGGGAAACAGATAGCACAGGACAGGCTACTGGCACATTGGAGGATAGCATTCAAATTCAAAATGATCTTGACAAATCGGAGCTTTGGTCTGAAGTCAACAAGATGGAATTCAATAAAGATAAGTGCAAGGTATTTCACAAAGGGAAAAAAAGTCAAATACACAACTGCAAAATGGATAATAACTGACCAAACAGTAGTAGCACTGAACAGGACCTGGGAAGGGGGTGGGGGGGCGTTATAGTGATTCACAAATTTGTCAGCAAGGTAATGCAGTTGCAAAAAAGACTAACATTCTTGGCTGTATTAACAGGAATGTTGTATGAAAGACACAGGAAACAAATGTCCCTCTCTACTAACCTCTGGTGAGGCTTCAGCTGTATTACTGTGTCCAATTCTTAGTATCACACCTTAGGAAAAATGTCGACAAATTGGAGAAAATTCAGAGGAGACCAACAGAAATGATAAAAGGTTTAGAAAAGCTGACCTATGAGGAAAGGTTGAAAAAAAACCCAAAAAACTGGGCATGTTTAGTGTTGAGAAAAATAACAGGGAAAGGGGGACCTGCTAACAATATACCAATATATAAAAGAATGATATAAAGAGAACTGTAATCAATCATTTTCCATGTCCATTGAGGGGTAGGACAAGAAGTACTGAGCTTAATTTGCAGGAAGGGAGATTTAAGGTAGACATTTAGAAACAATTTCTATCAGGGTAGTTAAGCCCTGGAATAGGCTTCCAAGGGAGGCTGTGGATTCCCCATCCTTGCAGGTTTTAAAGAACAAGTTAGATGGTCAGATATTGTGCAGGTTTATTTGGTTCCACCTTAGCACAAGAGAATGGACTTGACTTCTCGAGATCCCTTCCAGCCCTAGAATTCTATGATCTCCCAGAGTCAGGTGCGCACATCACAAGCTGAGCTTTCATTTAAGAGAAAGGAAGTTTCCCTCGTCATTGTGAAGAAAATTTTCAAAACATGAACTGAGCGAAACAGATGCGATGACTAGGGCTAGTTGAAAATTTTCTGTCTAAACAGCCAGGGACTCCCATGACACACCACAATGTCTCAGCAAAACGGGGGACCACTATGCTTCACTGACTATGGGAGGCCAGCCCATAGAGTAGAATAGGTTCCTGCATTCCCATAATAGAATCATAGAATCATAGAAACTGGAAGAGACCATGAGAGAAGTCATTGAGTCCAGCCCACTGCACTCATGGCAGGACCAAGTACCCTCTCAAATCATCCCTGACAGGTGTTTATTTAACCTGCTCTTAAAAACTTCAAATGATGGAGATTCCACAACCTGCCTAGGCAACTTATTCCAGTGGTTAATCACCTGACAGGATTTTTTTCCTAATGTCCAACCTAAACCTCCCTTGTAATAATTTAAGCCCATTGTTTGTTATCTTGTGATCAGCAGTTAAGGAGAACACTTTTTCTCCCTCTTCCTTGTGACAATCTTTTAGGTATTTGAAAACTGTTATCATGTCCCCTCTCAGTCTCCTCTTTTACAAACTAAACAAACCCCGCTCTTTCAATCTTCCCTCATAAATCAAGTATTCCAGACCTTTAATCATTCGTGTTGCTCTTCTCTGGACTTTCTTCAGTTTGTTCACGTCTTTCCTGAAATGAGGTGCCCAGAACTGGACACAGTACTCCAGTTGAGGCTTAATCAGAGCAGAGTAGAACAGAAGAATTACTTCTCGTGTCTTACTTACAATACTCCTATTAATACATCCCTGAATGGTGTTTGCTTTTTTTGCAACAGTGTTCACTCATATTTAGCTTGTGGTCCACTATGACGTCCAGGCCCCTTTCCACAGTACTCCTTCATAGGTAGTCATTGCCCATTTTGTATGTGTGAAATGGATTGTTCTTTCCTAAGTGGATTACTTTGTACTTGTCTTTATTGAATTTCATTCTTTTTACCTCAGACCATTTCACCAGTTTGTCCAAATCATTTTCAATTGTGATCCTAGCCTCCAAAGCACTTTCAACCCCTCCCATGGTATCATCGGCAAACTTTAGAAGTGTACTCTGTATGCCACCATCTAAGTCCTTGATGAAAATATTGAACAGAACGAGACCCAGAACCAATCCCTGTGTTCATTACGCCCTTCTAACATGATTGTGAAACATTGATAACTACTCTCTGGGAGCGGTTCTCCAACCAGTTTTGCACCCACCTTATATGCAGCACATTCCTGCATTTCCTAATCACATATTTGGATTCTGAAAGTGTTATGGTTTTGGCCAAAAATGATCAGCTTTTGATTTTTTGACATAAAGTCCAAATTTTCCAAGGAGTGAGGTAGGGGTATTGTCTGGCAGTGTTATCTACCTGAGTGTGCAGACAGCCTGGAACAATATTAGATGTATGAACAACCCACATATTTCAAAGGGGACATCAGTTTGACAACTCACTACTCCGGGGGTCCCTGCTGACACCTTCCTCACGTAGAACTCTGTGTGTGCCAGCAGGGGAAGAGTGTAATGGGCCTGGCCTACCCATGGCTGCATCTACACTTGTAAATTAAGTCGACTTAAGCAGGTTTAAGTCGACTTAATTTACGCTGCGTCTACGCTACAGTTTCCTTAAGTCGACTTAAGCAGCTTGCTTAAGTCGACTTAAGGAAAATAAAGTTGACTTAATAAAAATTAAGTCGACTTTATAACACCTCCTTTTAATTCGACTTAATGCTTAAGTTGACTCCGTAGAGTCGACTTAAGCCAGTGTAGACGTGGGGTAGCCCCAAGTCGACTTAGGGCTACCCCAGGACTACACCAATGCCCTCCCTGCCAGAGGGAGAACAGGGGAAGCCTTGCATGCCCCCCCAAAGGGCAGGACAGAGCCCTGCCCACCCTATCCCTATGCCCTGCCAGGGTCCCTATCCCCCTTTGCCCCATTGTACCTATGTACAATGGGGCAAAAGCTGAGCCCCCTGGCACTGGGCAAGAGGTGCCCCCTCTGCCCCCGTGGACCTGCCCTAGGTCCTCCTAGCCCCTAGAAGTCGACCTAGGTGTCCAGTGTGGACGCTCTAGGTCAACTTTGTAAGTTCCCCTTTAAGTCGACTTTAATTTTAAGTGTAGACTCACTAAGTCAACTTAACTAAGTCTTCTTAAAATTACAAGTGTAGACATAGCCCTTGTGAGCAGCTATATCCCAGCTGGTGAAGTAAATATTGGGGAAGGGAGAATTCCCTCTCCTTCCTCTGCCTTTACGGGGAGTAGACTAGGTGCTTCTCTTTGGTGAAAAAGAAAAGGAGGGCAAAACTCCCAGGTAATGATGTGAATAGGGCCCCAGACTGTTACAATTTTAACCTCTCTCTAACCACTCATGTTATGTTGGAGAAAAAGAGTTGGTGAAACAAGAGCACTGAACCATCTTTCCTTCATGTTACTGGTTTATGGTAGTGTGATACTGCACCCCAGCTTTTGGTGCTTCCCATTTCCTGAAGCAAGATGTGAAGGACTGCGCCCATGGTCTTCCCAGAAAAGGCATGTTTTGCTACCCTGTCAGGCAGTGCCGACCTCGCAGTCCCTCTAGAGGAGGCATGGACCTTCTCCAAGCAGCACTGTTACTCTGCTTCCCAGCCCAACAGCCCCTGGGGGGGGGGGGGGTGAGGCTTCCCACCTAGCTGGGCTAGGCAGGATTGCTGTATAGTCCTCAATCACTCCCCTCATGGACACACGTTCTACTTCCTCACATCTATGCCTTCTGGCATCATGACCCTCCTAGTGGAATCTGGGAGTCAATCTATCTCTGCTGCTGAAGCCTCTGCAGCAGGGCTTTTAACCCTGTCTTTCTGCCAAAGAGAGTGTAGACTGCCTGCTGTTGAGGGGTCTTTCTGGCTGTTGTGGAAGTTGAGGGCTCCCCCTCTGGCTGGAGGGGTTGGTACACCCCTGCCACACAAGATACTTCTGATTTTTTTTAAAAATTGAATTGAGTCAATTTAGGCAGAAGACAGAAAGACACAGATAGCATGTGAATGCAATTATTATTTATTACTCACACATCTTTATAGTATAAATTAACTTACCAGAAAAGTGCCTTGGTGCAGCATTGTGTACAAAGGAAAAAACCTTTTCTAAATGTCACATCACTGTGCAGAATATAACAGGTTGAACAGCACCATTATAAACACTAGAGAAGGTTCACAGGTCTATTGGAGATGATATGAAATACATTACTAGCTGCATCACTCCTTCCTATGCTATCATGTGGTATCCAAAGCTTTATTTCATTTCCTTCATTGTTACTCACAAGGACTTAATTTTTTTCAAAGGGCACTAATTATAGGCTGTACTTGAAACCATTAATAAAAGCCAAAGGAAATAAATGACAAGGCGTTCACCCTAGAGATTACATGGAGTGGGCTTTTTGATGTATTTTGCAGTGGGAATATGCTGGCAACATGATCAGGAATAAGAAAACATGAAAGCCTGTTTGGCATATAATATGTATATCATCCCACCACTGACACAGATTTGCAGCTGAAATCAGAATTTGGGGATATTTTGATGATGGGATTTTCCACTTTGAGTTCTTGCTGCCCAAACATAGGACCCACAATCTGGGTGTTCTCTCTCCCTTTGTCTTTTATGCTCTCTGACAGCCTCTTGACCTAATCCTCAGAATCTCAGGATCAGCTCTATGATTTGTTAGCTTTAGATTTTTAGAGCCAGATCGTGACTACCTCTAGTGCAGCTGTGCGTGAATCCTCACACAACTCCAGTCATGTGCAAAGTATCTGTTCCTTCCTTGCACTCCCAAGAACATAGATTTCCCCAAAGGGATAAGGAGGGAGAAGGACCAAGGCCCCACAAATACACTAGTTTACAGAGCTGGCTGCATGCAGGGCTGGATTATTGCAGACCCCAGGTTAAAGGGGAGGGGGGGCAGCAGCCCCGCAGTAAAGTGATCCTGGCCCTATTGCTGTGTGCTGCCCTTCCCCTACCCTGCCTTCATCATGCTGCGGCACCCAGTCCACGGCACTCTCAAGGGGAAGGGGAGTCCCCACCCCGGGAGCTCTGCACACGCAGCCAGCCACTGCATTGGCTCCTCTGCCCTCCACATCCCTGGCTTATTGTTGCCTTGCCTTGGCCCCACCCCCATGCCCAGCCACCCAACACAGTGCTGAGCACTCCCAACAGAGGGAGGGAGCCCCCACTGCTCCTGGAGCACTGCACTGATGGCTGAGATCTGGGCTGGGCTGCTAGCCTGCCACCAGGCTGTGGCTCCCCCATCCCTCACAGTGCCAACTGGGCCATGAGCCCTGGAGCCCCCTCAGTTTCCAGTGCTGTTTTGTTTGATTTTTTTAGTAAAAGAATCTTTCTATGTATCACCAATATTTGTTGGTCCCTTGGGGATCACTTAAACCAAGCTTTACTAGAATCAAATATGAGGACATGAGAGTGAAAAACACAATGGTGATGTGAGTTGTTTATTGAGTTTTCATGATATATTGCAGATTTTTTCATGGCAACCACATTGGTAATAGGTTACAATAGTATCTTCATTAGGGAACATCATTCTGTAAATAAACAGCGCCTCATAATCTAACACTCCTTTTCCTGTGAGAGGAGGATAAATAATTCATATCACCACTGTAAATACAAATAGATCAACTATAATTCACAGTGTTTTGGCTTTCCTCCTACAGAAAATATAAGCAATGATTCTTTACTCTGGCTGTGAATCATGATTAAAATACAAAAAGAAAGAAAAAAACACAACTACAAAACTACACCTGCTCACATCCATGCAGCATTTGAATCTAGACATTTATTAATATATCTTTTAAGATATGGAAAGCCTATTCCAGTATTGTCTGTAATATAAGAAAAATACAGTAAATTGCTCCAAGACAGTCTGGACTGTGATTCAGAGATTTATATAACATTACCAAATGTGTTTGCTTTCGAATAATTAGATATTGTCAATAAGAACCAAAATGCAAAATGTTATTCATAGACATGCTTTCAGGACATAAGCTGATCACCAGATGGAGTCAGGAAGAAATTTCTCCCTATAGTATATTACTGCACAATTAGGTACATTATGTAGAGTTTATTACTTCCTCTGAAGCTTCTGGCATTGGCCACTGTTCCAGACAGGACCAACTGGATACACTCACTGGTCTTTACTGCTGTAGCACTTTCAGTGTGTCTATGCTTAAAGCATGAATTATGGGTATTGCAAGGTCTATTCACCCTAGAAAACAACCATATCGACATTTGGTAACGCAGAGTTACAGATAGTGTAATGTATATCATCCACGATTCTCATGTTCATTCACAGTTTAATCTTGGTTTGTTATGCAAGGACCCAGTAATATTCATTGACTCTCCCTCTCTACTTCTAATCTTGTCACCACCATTAGGTAGATTTATGGCAGTTGCTCTCTACTCTTCTAGTTTTTGCCATACTTTATTTCATTGCAATTCAGTAGTGGATTAAAACTAAAAATCTGGTGGGTTGGCATTTGGACACTCAGAAGAGTTTTAAATAACCAACTTTAGGGTGCGTCTACACTTACAAATTAAGTTGACTTAAGGAGGCTTAAATCAACTTAATTTACTCCACGTCTACACTGGCCTTTCCTTAAGTCGACTTAAGTTGCTCCTTAAATCGAATTAAGGAAAAGTTAGTTCGAATTAATAACACCTCGTTTTAATTTGAACTAGCACTGAAGTCAACTTTATAAAGTTGATTTAAGGCAGTGGAGACGCGGAGTAGTGCCTAGGTGGACCTTTTTAAGTTGACTTAAAACGTTAAGTCTACTTAATAAGGTCGAAAAGGGGCCACGTCTACACTTGAAAAGTTAAGTCCACTTCTGTTAAGTTGACTTAATAAGGTCCACTTTAAGTCGACTTAAAGTCGACCTTATTAAGTCAACTTCATAAAGTTGACTTAACATTTCAAGTGTAGACATAGCCTAAGATACTTCTGAACTAGAGATGGGCCTAAACCAGAGTACCACATCAAATAGAGATCACAGTTTGAAGCTTAAACCTCTCTTTCTAGAAGCCAAAAACAAACATCATAAAACTTGGTATTGGTCATTTTGCAGATCAGATTTGCCAATACCCAGGCTGGGGAATGTTGAGTTTTGGTGGTGAGCCTACCCACTGTATAGAGTGTACGTTGAAATCTGGAATACAGGTCCGGATTCTGGATTTGGCCCATCTCTTTTTGAGATTGATGAACAACACTGTTTAGATTAGTATGTGTAAAACTAAACTATTATGTATAAAACTCGTGACTGCAGTAGTTCTCAAATTACCATCTGGATGTTGTTCAGAGCTGATGGGCCATTCCCTGTTGGACCAGTTCTGTGAGAAGATGGTTCCTGGAGTGATCTAATATGGAACTCTACAGATCAGTGCACAACAAGATAACTGAGAGTTGAGAAAAAACTTAGCATTGCACCTGGGATGAGTAATTTAGTAACTATTTACATATAATTACAACTATTTGGAGGGCAATTTTTTTGTTTGTTTGTTTGGTTTTCCTTTTAAATAAAATACAATTCAAAACATTGAGTGAGAAGAGGTTATTTATTTGATTTGAAAACTTCAGGAATGCATTCAGGGTACTGCATTTGGGAAAACTATCTCACCCTTCCAGCTGGGATGTATTATTTTACCAAGCCTACCATTCAAAATTCGCTAGCCAGGCTATGTCTACATTTGTTAATTTAAGTCGACTTAACTAAGTCGACTTAACAAAGTCAACTTTAAGTCGACTTTGTTAAGTCGACTTAGCATGTCCACACTCAAATTTTAAGTCGACTGAGAGGGGACCCTACAAAATCGACCTAGAGCGTCCACACTGGATGCCTAGGTTGACTTCTAGGGGCTAGGTGGACCTGGGACAGGTCCACGGTGGCATGGAGGGCACCCTTTGCCAAGTGCCAGGAGGCTCAGCCTTTGCCCCATCGTACCTTGGTACAATGGGGCAAAGGGGGACAGGGACCTGGTAGGGCATAGGGGCAGGGTGGGCAGGGCTCTGCCCTGCCCTTGGGGGGGGGCGGGCACTCACCAGGATGTGGCTGTGCCAGCCACCCTGGCAGGGAGGGCAGTGGGGAAGCCCTGGAGCCCCCTAAGTCAACTTAAAGTTGACTTAGGGCTACTCCACGTCTACACTGGCTAAGTCGACTTTCTAAAGTCGACTTAGCCAGCAAAGTCAACTTAAAATGAGGTTTAAGAAAGTTGACATAATTTTTCCTTAAGTTGACTTAAGCAGCTGCTTAAGTCGACTTAAGGGAAGTGTATTGTACACGCAGAGTAAATTAAGTCGATTTAAGGAAGCTTAAGTCGACATAATTTACAAGTGTAGACGCACCCCCAGGTAGTTGCAGAATCAGTGCCATCTTCTACTTGCAATAAGAAATACTGTGCTGTTATTTCCACAATGGAGCATATTGAATTTTAAATGGTACTTCCTCTGCTTTTCCCCTTTCCTATCTGTACATAGTGTAACTCTCAGGGAGAAAAGTGATGGAGATGCTTGTGAAATAAATTCAGAAGGAAAATAGAGTAGCCATCAATCAAGTAATATCTGTAGTTATCTCCTTAGGGAAAAACTGGTGTGTTTCTGTTGTATCTCATTGCAATAAGGACTGGCATAAAGAGGGGCTAAAAAAGAGCCTATAAGACATGAGAGAGTAAGAGGGAGATTTAATCAGACTGACTGACAACGTTAATATATATTCACTATGAAAGAGGAGTCTCCAGGGTCATGGTTTCAGTGTTGAACAAGAGCTCCAGAAAGTTTAGAGAGCTGAATTGAGTCAGAATTGATTTTTTCTCTGTTTACTACATTCCCCAGGTGAAAAGTTAATGAACCAAGGCTAAAGCATAAAAAAAAGGATAGGATACTTAGAGGGCTGTGATAAAAATATCTTCCAGGTAGATCAGAGGATGAACTTTCATGCACCAGAGCAAGAACCTTACTAACCTTAGAAATTAAGAAGGAGCAATGCACTGACAAACATCATTTGTTCTATGTTTATACAGTCTACTGGAACATATTTGGTAACTTAGGTAGGGTAAGCAAATGCTGACACCTTCAAGGTATTTCACTACATGTCCCCTGACTGATCCATGAAGTTTTGAGTCCAGAATTCAGTACTAGAAATAAAATTCCTAATGGAATCAGAAAAGATTTAGATCAGTCCATTAAGGATAGATACATCCATGGCTATTAACCAAAATGGTAAGGGACACAACCCTATGCTCAGGTGTGCCTAAATCTCCAACGTCCAGTAGCTGGGACTGGACAATAGGTGATGGATCAGTTGAAATTGCCCTCTTCTGTTAATTCCCATCAGATCGATCTTGCCAATCGACTGATTGGGTCTGTAATGGCCCGCTCAACCAATCAAGAAGTCAATCGCTGAAGACCACTCTGGCAACTGGAGTACCACTGAGATGAAGGAAGGCATTTCCTTTTGACTCAGCGCATTGAAAACACCATGGTAAGTAGACAATAGGCAGTTGAAGAGAGATATGCAAGGTATTTTAAGTACTTTGTATATCTCCCTTAGACTACCACCAAAATCTCACTGTGGTGTAGATCTGCCCTAATACTATGAATAGAAGCAAGAGAGATTCAGTAACTCAATTCTTTCACCAGCCCTGTGACGTCTGCCCTGTTGGAATCAAGTTCATTCATTCATTCTTTCCCCACTCTCCTAGATATTGCTCCTTGCTATCTGCCCAGTTCCCTCCCTCTCCATGATAATTAAGTACCCACCCAAATAGGTAAGCGCAGCAAGAAGGGGGAAGAGTATTCAAGTGAGCAGGCCTATAGCTAAATCTCTGCAGGATTGGGAGGGACACACTCCTGGGATCTCTTCTCTTCCCTAGTCCCCAATTTCTCTCTTTTGCTCCTCTCCCAGTGCAGTGCCACGCAGTTAGTGAGGGAGTGGGTTGGTGCTGACTCTGACTTGATCCCTGTGCCTTATTATGAAGCTCTAAGGGGGCAGAGGGAAAGAGAAGGAGTTGATTTCCTTAATTGTCCTGCCCAATGCATTACAGAGCAACTAAATCAGCCACATTCTGGCTTAGAGGAATGGTCCTGGAGTGTTCCAAGTCTCCTCTGGATCCAAGGAGCCTGAAGATATTAACATTGGAAGGTACTATTTTAGAATGATGCAAGGGAACCTGGGAGTGCTTCTGATTTATAGTTTTCCTGAATGCCTTGTAGTGCACTGTTGAAGTTTTCCATTGAGTTGAATAGGAGAAATAACAAAACATTAGTCTTTGTTTTGTTGTCTTACATTCGCAAGTGGCTGCTGTTCATATCTCCTTACTTCCTCCTGGCCACTACAAGCTATTTTAATAGTTGAAACACATACCAGTAAAACTGACAGAGACTGGGGAATGAAGGGGAGAGGAGATGGAAAGGTTGATGATCTGCGTAGGCTGAAACAGGAATGCGGATGAAGTTAGAGGGCCTTAATTCTGTTCAGGCCAGGACAGTGAGCCTAAGTGTATTGTTTCTTTAAAACTGTAGTAGAAAGGGGACTGTGGAAGGTTTGATACAGAAATTCTGCAGTGAAACAAAAGCAGATAGAGCATCTTTAGCAATACTACTGTTTTCTTCTATTCTGTTACAGTTCCTTCTTCTGAATTAGAAGAAAGGGACTTTTTGGTTCTTCATAAATGTCATTTGATAGACTCAATTCATGAAAGAACTTCCCAAAGTTTTGAAAGGGACAACTGTTTCCTCAGGAGTTTAAATTCATTTCTCACACAGAATTTAAAATAATAATACACTAATTTTGATATGTAATGAACGCCCGATTGGGCTCCATCTTTCCTGCCCTTACTGAATTAAGCAAGTCTTTAACCCACAGATGTCCCTTCTCACTTCATGTGTCTAATTGTTCTGCCCAAGACATAACTGTTTTGTGAGTGTGGGAGAACATGGGCTGAGTTTTGGATGAATTCCAGGTACCTGGATTAAATTTATGATTTCAGGTGAAAATATAATGTGGCGGGTTGACACAGACTTTGCTTAAAACCAAACATGCATTTCCCCACTATTAATTATTATTATTATTATTATTATGCTAGAATGGGACTATTTAGCATTCTATTCTTCCCAATTCCTAATTCAGCAACCTTCCACAGCCAGCACGTCAGCCACCCCACTGCCTGCCCCCAAATCCAAGCTAACACTTTAATTTGTAAGGGGGTTCTCCCATCCTATTGGCAACTTTCGGAGCTCAGTAGGAAAGCACATAATCTGAGTCAGTCTGCAGCAAGACAGTCTCGCACAAGAAAAGTTGAATTGTACCTCTCTGTTTTAGTGGACAGCTTGCTTTGTTTCTCTCTGGTTTTGGAGTCTTGTGCATTACGTTTCTGAATTCTAAGAATTAAAATGTTTTTATCTAACTTATGAGTGTACTACATAACCATAAGAGCAACTAATTTCTGGAAAACTTTCCAGAAAATATTCTATCTTAATGTGAGACCACATGGATGAAATTTCTAGCCTGTGGATTTAGTCTTGAGTGGTGGTAGGCAACAGCAAAATTGGGATTATAATAGAAATGTAGTTACAACATTACTTTGTCAATAGACTAGTCTATCTCTGTAACATCACATCAGAGGTTTGTTATTGTTTTTAAAAATGTAAATACCAAACATTTAAATCATTTTAAAGTCTGTATTGTGACAGGAAGGTATATGATGTCATGCCTGTGTAATTACAGAGCTATAATTACACAGCTATGACTCATTGCAAGCCAATCAGTGCACTCCTTTTCCTAATGCTATTTTCTATTATAACATTGTTATTGTAAAGGCAGGAATTCTTTAATCATGACAAATTGAATGTCTGCCAAGAGCTCATTTTACTGACTGTTAAACATTCTTCTATTTAGAAAAAATGTTACAACACTGAGGCCTTGTACACACGATCACTTTATCGCGCATTAACAATCATTACCGCGCGATACCAACAACAGCGTACACACGTGCAATAGGGCTGTTGCGCGTTAACTGCCTTGTTGTAGCGCAATACAAAAACCACCTCGATGAGGGTGGTAGCAGTTAATGCAGAACAGCTGTTGCGCCTTTCCACTCGTGTATACGCTTACCACTCAATGATTGGCCTCCGGAAGTGTCCCAGCATTCCAAAGTCGTCCTCTCTGGTCTTCCCCCACCCGCTCTGTGGCCATGACGAAACAGTCCCTGCCCTGATCAGATTCCCGGGATTTTCGAATTTCTCGTCTGTTTCACTTCCTGTTCTCTTCCTTGTGGAGTGGAGTGCAGCTCCGATCATCAGTAGCAATGGTGGCCCGTCGTGGAAGACGCGCACCCCTTTGGAGCACGGCAGAGGTGCTGGACCTGATCAGCATCTGGGGAGAGTCCGCTGTGCAGGTGCAGCTACGCGGCAGCAGGCAAAATTATGATACATTTGGCATAATTTCTCGGGCCATCTCAGAGAAAGGTTATGATAGAGACACTGTGCACTGCAAATCAAAGGTGAAGGAGCTAAGAATAACCTATCACCGAGTGAAGGAGGCAAACCGGCGTTCGGGATCAGCGCCTGCTACATGCAGGTACTATAAGGAGATAGAAGCCATCCTCAGTGGGGACCCCACAACCACTGAAAAGAGTCCTGTGGACACATAAGCCCCCCCCTCATCCAGTGAATGCCAGAGACAAGCAGGATGAGGACGTGATCGATGAGGAGGAGGAGATGGAGGATGACCTGGAGGAAAGCGCAACAGCGTGTAGCCAGGAGATCTTCTGCACCCCTGCTGAGACCTCCACCCAAAACATGAATTGCAGCGTGTCGTCTGAAGCGGCAGAGGTGGGTTCAGGTAAGTTTCTCTTTCGTATAGCTATGGCTCCTGCTAAAATATCATTGTCCGGGGTGGGGGTGCTTGCTGTCTCAGTCCCTGCTGTGCACATTCTTTACTCTGCATTCATTAGAAGTGCATCAACACAAGCAGTGATTGTCAAAAAATCATCTGTATTTAGCTCACTAAAGGTTTCCTCGATGTACCTCCAGAGCCTACTACTCAGGTTAGATGGGAGAGCATTTGTGTCTACGCTCCCAAAGACGGATACTCTGCCTCGCCAGCTGCAAAGCACAGCACTGGGAACCATGGCAGCACACAGTGCAGCAGTATACAGTCCTGGCTTGCAACTGGTGGCATGTAGGATACGTATTCTAGCTGGCAGGGGCACTCTGAGGAAAGGGATATCGGGTTCCATCTGTGTGCCCTGTGAAGAGTGTTAGCCCCCAGTAAGGTTTCTATTAGGACGTACCTTGTCCGCTTCAGCGAAGCACAGGATGTTGACTGCCCTGCATCTTCCAGTGGAATGTGCTACTGGAAGGTTACATTGGTTATCTAGCCTATCTGTTAACAACAGCTTTATTATTATTATTATTATTTTTTTAGATTCGACCTTCACAAGGCCGATGTCTACCCCAGCTGACCGCATGAGAAACATTTGGCGGCGTGCTTGAAGAAACAGGGAGGATATGTTTCAGGACCTGCTGAAAACAGCACAGGAATCCGCGAGGGAGAATCGAGCCTGGAGAGAGGAATCCCAACAGAGGAAGCAGAAACACAGGGACGAACTGATAAACGTGATGAAGGAGCAAACAGAACTGCTCAAGAGCATGGTTGCTTTGCAGACCCAGGCGATTAATGTACGGGCTCCACTCCATACAGTTCAGCCGTGTCTGCCTCCCACACCCTATAGTCCTTCAAAGAATTGAAGGCCACCCATGAACCTGGTACACTGCAACATCCAGTCCCCCCCAGAGCTACTTTTTAGAGACCCGCAGGTACACCCACCTGTAACCCCTCCCCTTTATGTTTTAATAAAAACAGTAACAACTAATTTGAAGAGTGACTTTATTTGTACACATTGAAAATCTCATAAGGTGCACCTGATGCACCCTGGAAGTTAACTAGGGGAGGGCATCATTGAAATGGTCCCTGAGTGCCTCCCTTATGCGAGCAGCTTCTCCTTGGGCCCCCCTAATACTCCTAGTGGCTGGCTGTTCGTATGCTTCCTCAAGGCGCTGTGCCTCCATAGCCCACCCCGGGGAAAACTTTTCTCCCCTACTTTCACAAATGTTATGAAGGACACAGCACGACGCAATCACAGCAGGGATGTTGTCCTTCGCCAAGTCCAGCCTCCCATACCAACATCACCAGCGCCCTTTTAAACGGCCGAAGGCACACTCCACAGTCATTCTGCAGCGGCTCAATCTGTAATTGTACTGCTCCTTGCTGCGATCTAGGTTCCTGGTGTACGGCATCATGAGCCATGGCATCAGTGGGTATGCTGGGTCTCCGAGGATGACTAGGGGCATCTCCACATCCCCCACTGTAATTTTTTGATCTGGGAAGAAGGTGCCCCCTTGCAGCTTCCGGTACAGACCAGTGTTCCTGAAAATGCGGGCATCATGCACCTTTCCCAACCACCCAGCATTGATGTCCGTAAAATGCCCCTTGTGATCCATGAGTGCTTGCAGCACCGTGGAGAAGTAGCCCTTCCTGTTGATGTACTCGGTCGCGAGATGGTCTGGAGCCAAAATAGGGATGTGTGTGCCATCTATGGCTCCCCCGCAGTTAGGGAATCCCATGGCAGCAACGCCGTCCACAATCTCGCAAACATTGCCCAAGGTCACCGTCCTCCGTAGCAGAACGTGATTGATGGCTCGGCACACTTATGAGAGGGCTAATCCGACGGTGGACCTCCCTAATCGGAACTGGTTTGCAACCGACCGGTAGCAGTCAGGAGTCGCCATCTTCCAGACAGCTATAGCAACACGCTTCTCCACAGTTAAGGCGGACCTCATGTTGGTGTCTTTATGTCACAGGGCAGGGGCCAACTCTGAACACAGTTCCAAAGAATTCTGTTGCGTTGCAAGGAGCGATGTGTGTACGTGCTCTCCCGCAATAAATGACATGTGTTTTTTATAGCGCAATTGCCATGTTGCGCTTTAATCTGATCGTGTGTACATAGCCTCAGAAACAACCTTGCAGCTCTCAGTGATTTCATTTGGAGTTTGCATGGCTTAGTGAACAAATCAACATGTTTGTTTGTTTGAAAAATGTCAAACAATAGCAGGGGTTGAGTAGCATGAAAAGTGTAATAGCAAAAAGATCAGTAATGAGATCAACATGAATTTATAAACCATAAAAATTGGAAATAACTTAGCTGAAAATATTATCTTGCTAGTAACAAAAAGTCTGTATTAGTTTTAATAAAACTAGATGAGTTTGGACCTACTTTCCATACCCCCACCCAATTTAGGTGGTGTGTCCTGAGTAAATAATGGATGCAGCATTAGTATATCTATTACCACACAAGCAAGCTTCCTTTTCAGTCTCTCACCTTTTTGTGATGCAAATAACATTCTCTGTTGGGTACTTCTGTTATGCATCTTGCATTTCTTTGTTGCTGTTTAGAAAATATTTTACCTTTTCTCATGTTAACATTTTAAATGATACCTAACGCTTGTTAACTGGCCAAAAATGAAACTTCTACTTATTACACATTCATGTAATTTGATTTTTGTTGCTGTGCAAACGCATATGTTCAGTAAATGAATTACTAGCCTACACTGCTTCCCTCTTATTCAGAACTGATGGCTTCGGTAACTTAGTGACAAACGTCATTTGAGGTTCTTAGAGATATTTAGGATTTGCAAAGTAGTAGCCAGATTTTTACTGCTTTAAAAAAGCTCTTTCCTTTTATTTTTCTGTACGCACTTTCCATCAGCAAACTAAACAAAAAGAAAACAGTGCAAAGTCATTAGTTGGCACTGACAAATAGGTGTGATGAGATTGTTCCTATAGACTCCACACTTACTATATGCTAAAAGATAAAAAGGCAACATAAATGCATTTGTTTTTCATGTTCTTGCTATCTTTCCAAAGAAGAAAAATCCATTTTTAAAAATATAATGTGGTAATTCTTTGCTGGACGGTACCCTGAATGCTTATAGAGATGTTACTAAAAGAAATATTTAGTTAGAGGCACTGGAATTCTTATGCATGGTGAATGTTCCAGTAGCTGAGTAGTGAATCAACCTTCTCCAAGTAGGTCAATATAGCCATCTATACATTTATATTTCAGATGGTTTTTCAGATCAGTGAAGTATCTGCCAACAACTTGCCTCTTTCCAGCAGGTGGAAAATTATTCTCTGACTAAAATGACACCATGCTGTGCCTCCCATGGAATGTTTTTGCTGTGAGAGCAGATGAAAATGCAATATTCATTAAACCATACTCCCACAATCCAGCTACAATTTTTCCCATTTTTGTTTCAAAAATTTTTTTTTAGTGTTACTTATATGAAAATTACATTGTGGTTCAAAGAGATGCCATGTGTAGCAAGATACATATAGCTGATATTTTGTTTTGCTTTGTTTGTTTTTTTAAAATAGTTGTTTTGGAGAAGTTGTAATTTGACAATAAAAACGACTGTATCTGAAAAGGCATTTGCATTGTTTCCTCATAGAGGACCTGAACCAATGTCTACTGAAATTAATAAGTCTTACTAGAGATTTTAATGCGATTTGGATCAGGCTCATACCTTTTGAGGTGAATATGCAGTTCATAGCTATTCTATTTGATCTGTCATTGGTTGTACAGTGTCTTAAAGAGAATCACTTCAGAACAAATCCTTCCTTGAAAAACCTCAGGCTATGCACACACAATCAGATTAAAGCACAACATGGCAATCGCGCTATAAAAAACACGTGACCTTTATTGCGGGATAGCGCGTACACACATCGCTCCTTGTAACGCAACAGAATTCTTTGCAATATCGCGGTGCAGCGCAATGAATTCTGGGCACATATCCCACAGTTCAATTTTCCCTCAATCTGCGCTTGGAATCCTGGGATGAAGGAAAGGAATGCAAAGCGCCATGGGTAAAATATCAGTTTCCCGTGGTGCACTGTGTTCCCCTTGCGTCTTCCTCATTGCCAATAGCAACTCGCGCCTATTTTCAACAGTGAAGTGATGCACTACTTGCGAGCAACCACAACAGCGACAGCATGGATCCTGCTCTGATCTCCACTGTCGCCTTCAGCATTCTAAATACATCTCGGCTGGTTGCTCAGTACGCAATGAGCTCCGAATCAGATGAGGACGCTGAGGAGCAGGGGCTGATCGATGCCCTGCAGATCAACAGCACCGCATTGCTCAGCTCCCTCACCGATCATCTTCACACGGTGCAACGCCGTTTCTGGTCGCGAGAGACTAGCACCGAGTGGTGGGATCGCATTGTTATGCAGCTGTGGGATGACGAGCAGTGGGTACAGAACTTTCAAATGCGGAAAGCAACCTTTTTGGAACTGTGTTCAGAGTTGGCCCCTGCCCTGTGACGTAAAGACACCAACATGAGGTCAGCCCTAACCGTGGGGAAGCGTGTTGCTATAGCTGTCTGGAAGATGGCGACACCTGACTGCTACAGGTCGGTTGCAAACCAGTTCCGATTAGGGAGGTCCACCGTCGGATTAGCCCTCTCACAAGTGTGCCAAGCCATCAATCACGTTCTGCTACAGAGGACGGTGACCTTGGGCAATGTTCGTGAAATTGTGGATGGCTTTGCTGCCATGGGATTCCCTAACTGCGGGGGCGCAATAGACGGCACACATATCACTATTTTGGCTCCAGACCATCTCGCGACCGAGTACATCAACAGGAAGGGCTACTTCTCCACGGTGCTGCAAGCACTCATGGATCACAAGGGGCATTTTACGGACATCAATGCTGGGTGGTTGGGAAAGGTGCATGATGCCTGCATTTTCAGGAACACTGGTCTGTACCGGAAGCTACATGGGGGTACCTTCTTCCCAGATCAAAAAATTACAGTGGGGGATGTGGAGATGCCCATAGTCATCCTCGGAGACCCAGCATACCCACTGATGCCATGGCTCATGAAGCCATACACTGGGAACCTAGATCGCAGCAAGGAGCGGTTCAATTACAGATTGAGCCGCTGCAGAATTACTGTTGAGTGTGCCTCCGGCCGTTTAAAAGGGCGCTGGCACTGTTTGTATGGGAGGCTGGACTTGGACGAGGACAACATCCCTGCTGTGATTGCGTCGTGCTGTGTCCTTCATAACATTTGTGAAAGTAGGGGAGAAAAGTTTTCCCTGGGGTGGGCTATGGAGGCACAGCGCCTCGAGGAAGCATACGAACAGCCAGCCACTAGGAGTATTAGGGGGGCCCAAGGAGGAGCTGCTCGCATAAGGGAGGCACTTAGGGAGCATTTCAATGATGCCCTCCCATAGTTCACTTCAAGGATGCATCAAGTGCACCTTATGAGATTTTCACTGTGTACAAATAAAGCCCCTCTTCAAATTTTTTGTTACTGTTTTTATTAAAAGTTGAAAGGGGGGGAGTTGTTACAGGTGGGTATAGCTGCGGGTCTCTAAAAAGTAGCTCTGTGAGGGACTGGATGTTGCAGTATACCAGGGGGACAGTGGCCTTCAAAGAAATGCTTTGAAGGACTACCGGTTGTGGGAGGCAGACATGGCTGAACTGTATGGAGTGGAGCCCGTTCATTAATCGCCTGGGTCTGCAAAGCAACCATGCTCTTGAGCAGTTCTGTTTGCTCCTTCATCACGCTTATCAGTTTGTCCCTGTGTTTCTGCCTTCTCTGTTGGGATTCCTCTCTCCAGGCTCGATTCTCCCTCGCGGATGCCTCTGTTGTTTTCATCATCTCCTGAAACATATCCTCCCTGTTTCTTCGAGCACGCCGCCGAATGTTTCTCAAGTGGTCAGCTGGGGTAGACACCGGCCTTGTGAAAGTCGAATCTAATAAAAAAAATAATAACAAAATTATTTTTAACACATAGCATAGTTAACCAATGTAACCTTCCAGTAGCACATTCCACTGGAAGGTACAGGGTAGTCAACATCCTATGCTTCGCTGAAGCAGATAAGGTGCGTCCTAATAGAAAGCTTACTGGGGGCTAACATTCTTCACAGGGCACACAGGTGGAACCCGATATCTCTCTCCTCAGAGTGCCCCTGCCAGCTAGAATACATATCCTACATGCCACTGGATGCAAGCCAGGACCGTATGCTGCTGCATTGTGTGCTGCCATGGTTCCCAGTGCTGTGCTTTGCAGCTGGCGAGGCCGAGTATCCTTATACGGGAGCATAGACACATACACTCTCCCATCTAACCTGAGTAGTAGGCTCTGGAGGTACATTGAGGAAACCTTTAGTGAGCTAAATACAGATGATTTTTTGGCAATCACTGCTTGTGTTGATGCACTTCTAATGAATGTAGACTAAAGAGCGTGCACAGCGGGGACCGAGACAGAAAGCACCACCGCCCCGGACAATGATATTTTAGCAGGAGCCATAGCTACACGAAAGAAAAACTTACCTGAACCCACCTCTGCCGCCTCAGAGGGCATGCTGCAATTCATGTCTTGGGTGGACATCTCAGCGGGGGTGCATAAGATCTCCTGGCTACACGCTGTTGCGCTCTTCTCCAGGTCATCTTCCATCTCCTCCTCCTCATCGATCACGTCCTCATCCTGCTTGTCTCTGGCATTCATTGGATGAGGGGGGCCAATGTGTCCACAGGACTCTTTTCAGTGGTTGTGGGGTCCCCACTGAGGATGGCTTCGATCTCCTTGTAGTACCTGCATGTAGCAGGCGCTGATCCCGAACGGCGGTTTGCCTCCTTCTTAGCTCCTTCATCTTTGATCTGCACCAGAGGCATCGTTGCCGTTGGGCTCACAGGGCGTCGGCCCCGGGTAGATTAGCCTGAGCCCCAGATCTATTTTCCCCAGCAGGCACATGAGCAGACAGCCTGTTTGCAGGGGAGGCGGAGCTAAGCTGGGAATGAGCCTGCTGCAGCGTGTAGCTCAGTCACTAGCAGGGAGAGAAGAGGGAACTTTAAATTCTCTCTCCCCTGCTGCAGTGGCTCAGCCACGCAGCACTGCAGCTGACTCCTCTGCACCCTGCTTTATTTAGGAGCAGCTTCTTCTACACAATACCAGTAAGTACTGCGTATGTGGGGAGGGGGGAACCTGAAGGAGGTGGTGGAGGGTAGGGGGGTGTTGGGAGCAGGGGATCAATCCCCAGGTCAGTCCAGTGGGTCTGGGGAGTAGGCTGGGGATCATCCCCTGCCCCATGGGTTGGTGACCAGCCAGAGCAGCAGCAAATTGTAGGTTTGTGATTGTCCCCCCTCCTTCTCCAGGGTGGCAGGTGGGGACTGGTCACCTTCCCCCCACCTGGTCATTTGAAGGTTGGGTGGCCTGGGGATCATCCCGCAGCCAGGAGTGCCAATGATGACCCTTTTTATGAATTCTGCAGACCATATGATGTGCCTAAAATTTATTCTGTGCTTTGAAATGTGGTTTTCTTGTTTGTTTGTTGTTAATTAAGCAGGGGGTGGAGGGTGACTGGAGGAAACGGACTTCTGTTTTTAAACTACTTTCTTGTGTTTGAGTTCCCCCCTGCCCATCCCAGGGTGTGGGTATGTAACAATTTAGGGTTGCCCTCTCTCCCACAGGTACTAGAAGGTGATTTTGGCCCCTGGTACAGGACCTGTCCCCCCACCTCTGCCCCCCTCATCTCCTGCCCAGTAATTAACCCTATCCCCTCAGTTCTGTCCCAAACCAAACCCCTTTAATTCAGGGATCATTTCAGTCCCCCAACCTCCATCAGCTGCCCCCCATCCTGAAGCCATAGTACAGCTCCCCCATCCTCAGCTTTGATCCTCTTAGGGATCTTCACCCTCCCCAAGTCTGAGGGGAGATGGGTTTCAAATGGAGACCCCTCCCTCCCACTTCCCAGGCTGGTAGGGGAGCAAATGCCAGGGCCTGGGGAAAAAAATCCTAAGATTTTAGATTTCTATTGGGAGATCATGAGTGAAGCTTATTTTTACCTGCTAGAAATCATGTTATTTTATGTGCTTCCATTTTGGCCTGTGTTGAAAAAGTCACAGTGGACTAATGCTTGTTATTTATGCAGGCTTAAAGTAAAAGTTTCAAATGTAAAGACTAGCCCCTGTAAGCATTTTGCAACTGCAGATCATCATACCAATTACCTTAAGCAAAAGTCAACTCTGGTATAAGAGGCCCCAGAAATAAGCTCTTTCACACTTCCAAGTGTCTTGTTATCAAACTTTCCATCCCCTCCCTTTTTCCAGGTGTGATTCTCTGAGATTCTTTGTTCCCTTCTCCTTGTTGTTAGGTGATTCTCTTTATTTACATTATCTTTTGTCATGTATCCAATCTTATCAGCTTTCATGCTGAGAGAGAGACACTCCACCCAGAGCCATATGAAATACCTGGGATGTTTCAGATCTATTGATCTATATACATATATATGTGATGCTGCAGGAAACATGATACCATAGTAATGCAGAGCATGTTTATGAGCATTCAGAAAGGAACCTTGCTTGCATGGCACATTTTTCATCAAACCACCACACAATTACATGGCAGGAGAGAAAGCAAAGTTATACAGATTATACCCCACTATGCAACATATGACAGGGCGGGCTGGGGATCACAGCCCTTCTGCGCTTTCCCCTGGACCAGGTGGCAAGTGTGAGGTGGGGTTACCCCTCCCACCCAGCCAGGGACCCCCTCTGGGCCTGGGTCCATCAATCCGGCTGGGCATCGCCCCTCCACCCCATGCAGTGAGGTCAGTTGGGGGATGAGTGGCCCAGGGATCATCCCCCAGCTGGGGGTGCCAATGCTGGCCTTATTTATAAAGATAAATCTGCAGACCAGCACCATATTGTGCACCTAAAATTTATTCTGAGCTTTGAAATTTGGTTTTCTTGTTTGTTTGCAATTAAGTAGGGGGTGGAGGGTGACTGGAGGAAATGGAGTTGATGTTTGAGTTCCCCCTGCCCATCCTAGGGTGTGAGTATGTGACAATTTAGGGTTGCCCTCTCTCTGACAGGTACTGGAAAAGGTGATTTTGGCCCCTGGTGCAGGATCTGTCCCCCCACCCCTGTCCTCTCAGTTCTATCCCCATTACTGTCAGCCCAATAATGCTGCATTTTTAGTTTGGACTCTGCCTTTCCTATAAGAGCAGGCTTTCTCAGTTTTGGCTGTTGTCCTTTCTGCTTTGTCTCCCCAGGAGAGGGATTGGGAGCCTGGCAGGAGCTGTGGGGTGAGAGTAGGGAACAATACAGCAGCCTTCTCTGCCTTTTCTTCAGTTCACTCTGTTGTCTTCTCTTTGGCTATTTGCAGGGGAGGCACAGGCTGGCAGCCTGCTGGGTCTGCTAGTTTGGTGTGACACCACTCATGGCACCACACTGGCACCACACTGTTGACGCGCAACAGCCCTATTGCACATGTGTACGCTGTTGTTGTTATTGCACGGTATTGACTGTTAATGTGCGATAAAGTGATCGTGTGTACATGGCCTGAGACTTCTTTCTCAGTATCACTTTAGAACAAGCCCCATGTGGCTCAAGTGTGATATCCATCCTCAAACCTGGGGGCACTTTTGAAAATGTTGTCTCTTATTCAGAAGAAGATCCAATAATAAGCATACTTATGGCCAAATTAAAAACCTATTTAGATAATGAACTGAACTGTATAGAACCTGCACGCTGAAGTATCTGCTAAGAATTTGTCTTTTTGCATTATCTTTTAGCAAAGTTTAGTAAAGCTCTGCCCCCGTATGTGACATTAGAGTCCCTTCTAGCCTTGCTGATCCAAGAATGGCTGTTCTCAGACTGCTGCTGGGACAACAAGGGGTATTCCAAATGTCCATTGAAACACATGGAACAAACTCTTCCAAACAAAAACCCCCATTGCCAGAGTAAGTAGACCAGAAATTAAATTACTGGCATGAAAAATATTAAGCCTCTCAGTGCTTCTTGCTATATTTTTGAAAGTGGTAAGATTTCATTTACAAATAACTTAAGTGTCTGTCTTTTTACCCAAGCAACATTTCACCACAGTGGAAATAGATGAGCAGCTGACTATTAACATGGTCTTGTAGAAAATGGTTACAAGGCAAATAGCAACAGCAAATTTATCCACCAATACCTTATTCACTTTAATGAGTTGGAAATTATCCTCCCATTCAGTTTCATTGTATTAATTCATTGCATTGTCATGGGAACATCAGAGACAAGCTGTGACCATTTAATGCTAACATTAAACACAGAAAATTCATTTTCTATTTTAATCAAGGAAATTAAATGTGCAAGGCATATGAAAAATTAAAGGGCCATTCCATCAGCATTAGGGCTAGTTCATTCACTTCAGAGTAACTCCAGATAGACCCATAGGTCCACAAAACAATATTAATTTAGCCATGCTGCAGTTTCTATATACAGAAATTGCAGGCATCACCACCGATGGCAGTGTTACAAGTTCTTTTTATTAGCTTGTGAGCGCTGCAGGAAAAATGTTATTGTTAGTTTTACAATGTATTTTCTTTGTGGGTGAAATGTAGTAAGCCTCAAGGGAATTGACTCTCTGCTTTAATCTCTCTAACTAAAGTCAATGTCACCCCTTGAAAGTCAAATCTAGGTGTTTTTTTTCTGAGATCTCTGAGACAGGAGATTGCCTGATTGCTGTCTATGACCACCTCTGTTCAGGGACTGGTGCACTGCTAGGAGCCAGGATAACAAATAAGAGGAAATGGAATTGCTCATTTATGAGAATAAATTCAATCTAGTTGATATCACTGAAACCTAGTGGGATGATTTACATAATTGGAATGTTAAAATCAATGTAATAACCTATTTATGATGGAATGAGAGGGCAAAAGGAGAGAGGAATGGCACTCCATGTCAAAACTTGCATAATCTGCTTCAGCATTATTAATGACTCAGAAGAAAGTGATCTTGAATGTTTAGGGATCTGTGACCTTACAGGTAAAGCACAAGGTGCTGTATTAGTTGGTGTCTGCTACAGACCTCCAAATCACACTATGGAACAAGAAGACTGGCTCTTTATGCACTTATCTTTAATGACTAGGAAAAAAGGCTGCGTGATCTTGGGGTATTTCAATATGAGTGACATATACTGGAGGTTTTGTGCTGCCAGTACTAAAACATCCTTGGAATTTCTAACTATTATAGATCACAAATTCCTAACTAAAGAAATGTTGCAACCAAAACAGGGGAATTCCATATTATATATAAGGCCTAGTCTTGACAGACAAAGAACTAAACTAAAATAAAAATTAATTGTAGCTTAGGTACAAGTGATCATGAGTTGATGACATTGATAATGTGCAAACAGAATAAAGTTTAGATCAGCAATTCATATACTTGGTGCTTTGAAAGGGTCAGTTTCACAAAGCTGAAAACAATTATGAGCCAGTGCAGCTGGGAGGAAGAAATTAATCAAAAAGTTGTGAATAATAATGGAATTGTTTAAGAACATTTTACAAGAAGCCTCTAAAGCTACAATCATACAATTAAGGAATAAGGCCATATTGATTAAAAAAAGCCAACTTGGTTCGGTAGGGAAGTGAAGACAGGTGTAAAAAAAATTATAAACAAATGGAAGAAAGTGGAAGCTGATAGTAAAGAATATAAATCAAAAGCTAGGAGTTGTAGAAAATGGTAAGGGAAACAAAGGCATACAAAGACAAATTTATGGCCAGCAGAGTTAAGGACAATAAGGAGTTTTTAAATAAAAAAACAAAAAGAATCCTACCAATGGTATTGATCCATTATTAGATGGATACGGTAGAACTATCAATAAAAATGCAGAAAAAGAAGAAAAGTTAAATAAATATTTCTCTTCTGTATTTAGGAAAAAGATGATATAGTCTTATACATTCCAGTAGTAGCTCAGGAGGACATGAAACAGCTGTTACGAGACTTAGACATTTTTGAATCAGCACATCTGAATAACTTACATCCAAAGAGTTTTAAGAGAGCTGACTTAGGTGCTCACTGGTTTGTTAGTGTGGTGTTTCAATAAGTCTTGGCACACTGGGAAGTTTCAGAAGACCAGAGGAAAGTGAATGGTGTACCAATATTTTAAAAACGTAAAGACAAGCTTAACTATAGGCCTGTCATTCTGACATCAGTACTAGGCAAGATAATGGAGCAGCTAGATGGGTTTGGATTAATAAATAAGTAAGCGAGGGCAATATAATTAATGCCAATTAACATTGATTTGTGGGAAATAGATTCTTTGGGTATGTCTACACTTGCAAGTTAGGTCAACATAAGGAGGCTTAAATCGACCTAACTTAGTCCAGGTCCACACCAGGCTTTCAATAAGTCGATTTAAGAAATTCCTTAAGTCGACTTAATGAAAGCTTAAGTTGACTTAGTAAGAACCGTCGGTTAGGTTGACCTACCCCTTAAGTCGACTCCTTAGGTCGATTTAAACACAGTGTGGACATGGATTAAACCTTAAGTCAACTTTTTTAAGTCAATTTAAGGGCAGTTAGGTCGACTTACTAAGTCCCAGTTTAGGGTAACCACTTTGTAAAGGTGACTTAATAAGATCAACTTTAGGTCGACTTAAAGTCGACCTTATTAAGTTGACTTATCAAAGTCTACCTAACTTTTTCTAGTGTAGACATAGCCTTTGATATTAACACATTTTTTAAAATGAAATTACAAGTCCAATTGATGCAGGCAATAATATTGATGAAATATACTTCTATAAGGCATTTGACTTAATACCACATCATTTTGATTAAAAATATAAAATGATATAAAATTAAGCATGCACATATTAAAATCTGACTAACTTGTTTTTAGTAGGATCGTGCAGAGAATGTGTTTTGGCCCTACACTATATAACGTTTTTATTAATGACTTGGAAGAGAACATAAATTCATATTAATAAAGTCTGCAGATGATAGAATTTGGAATCATTGATACACAGTATCTATTAATATAGTATAAAAATAAACAAATATACACATTTCAATTTTCATATCATTTAATACAGTTCAAAATTAATTGTTCTTTTTAATTATTTTCTAAACTATATTCTATGACATTTAGAAAGAAATTTCAATTTTATAAGCATCACCATAGAATATAGCTCTGACCTTTTTAGAGAAATTCCATTTCCTTCCAATCCAAAACCAGAAACATATTTAGGTTTTGACTAAACACAAGCTTTTGTACATAACATGGGATTTTATACCTGGATAACTTCACTTATTGCAAAAGTATTTCAATATATAACAAAATTTGACTCACAATATAGTAAATTTCATTTGGTCTACATATGCTCAGGCATCTCGGAAACCACCTATACAAGCTTTCCACAAAAAAGGGTGGATTTTAAATCATAATCCATAACTTAAATGTACTGCCACAATTTCAAATACACAAAAATTTACATATTAGCATGAAACTGTCATTTGTGCACATAATTTGAACACTTCAGCATCTTTTCCCATTTGCAGCTGCAAATACCTTTTTGCTGTGTTTTTCTATGCATGCAACAGTCAAAATGTAAATTCAGATTGTTCAAATATTTGTAGGGCAGAATTTTCAAAGTCAATGGAGTTACATCATCTCCAAACCAAAGTAAGTAAAATCAGAACCTGGCCTTTTATCTCCTTTATTAGTCTCAAGTATTTCCTCTTTCATTCTTCTTCCACATTCTTCTGTAGTTTCCGAGAGAGAGATTGAGAAGATATTTTTCTTGCATCTTATTCCAGGCTTAAAATTCCAGACCTCACCAATTATCCAAATGTTAATCTCTCCTGTACCCTCTATAATGCAGTCAGTTCAAAATGTCAGGTTTTTTAGGCAGACACATACTCTGCTTACATTGCCTGAAAGTGACAGTTAATAAACAATATTATGTTTGTGTCTGTCAGTTAGAAGATTGCATTATGGTCATGTCTGGTAATCAGAAGTTTCAATATTACTGGGTATATGGCAAATTCCAAAGGGGTAGCCGTGTTAGTCTATTGTAGAAAGACAACAGAGTCTTGTGGCACTTTTAAAGACTAACAGATTTATTAGTCGCATGAGCTTTCGTGGGAGAAAATCCCACTTCGTCAGACGCTTTGGCACTACAGGAAAAAAACAAGGATATTTTTCTATCTGCTTTCTTATTGGTCTTTACTTAGAAGAAAGAAAAAAATATACAATTTGGGGGAAATGGCTGCAATATATTCATCATCTATGTCATATAAAAAAAAGTACTTTTATCAGATTTATTACTATACTGAAATGAAGTTGCTTTGGTTAAAGAGTTAGAATCTTAGTATTTGGGTTGCATTCAGATAAGTACCCAGTTTTTTAAAGGTTTAGCCACACCTCTTTAGTTTGCAAAACTGGGCTGGAAAACTATAAAGAGTTGCCTTCTTTCATTACTTTCACAATTCCACATCTGGTCCCATTCTGAAGTATGAGGTGAAGAAGCTCACAAAACAAATGTGGAACACACATACACAAACACACACACAAAGGCTGCGTCTACACTGGTAAATTAAGTCGACTTAAGCTTGCTTAAGTCGATTTAATTTACCCTGCGTCTACACTATAGTTTTCTTAAGTCGACTTAAGCAGCTTGCTTAACTCGACTTAAGGAAAATAAAGTCGACTTAATTAAAATTAAGTCGACTTTATAAAACCACCTTCCTAGTAGACCTAAGGCTTAAGTCGACTCCCTAGAGTTGACTTAAGCCAGTGTAGCCATGGGGTAGCCCAAAGTCGACTTAGGGCTACCCCAGGGCTACACCAATGCCCTCCCTGCGGGGGGGGGGGGGGGGGGGGGAATGGGGAGCCTGGCATGCCCTCCTGCAAGGCAGGGCAGAGTCTGCCCACCCTGCCTCTATGCCCTGCCAGGGTCCCTATCCCCCTTTGCCCCATTGTACCTAGGTACAATGGGGCAAAGGCGGAGCCCGCTGGCATTGGGAAAGGGGTGCCCACCCTGCCCCTGAGGACCTGCCCTAGGTCCCCCTAAGCCCCACAAAGTCGACCTAGGCGTCCAGTGTTAAAGTCGACTTAAATTACCCAGTGTAGACATAGCCAAAGAGGGTTGCTCAGTAATCAGTGCTCCTAGGGTGCATCTACACTGGCAAGTTAGGTTGACTTAAGGATGTTTATGTTGACCTAAACAAAGCCGTGTCCACACTGGGCTTTCTTTAAGTCGACTTAAGGAAACCTTAAATTGACTTAATAACACTTCCTTTTAGGTCGACTTAAGCCTTAAGTCCACTCCTTAAGTTAACTTAAGGCCAGCATAGATGGGAGCTAATGCTAAATTGACTTTATTAAGTAGACTTAAAGCCAATATAACTGCTATCTCTGCTGTTAAGTTGATTTAGCAAAGTCGATTTAAAGTGTAGTCAATTTGTTAAGTCGACTTAACAAGATCAACTGTAAGTTGAGTTAAAGTCGACCTTGTTAAGTTGACTTTACAAAGTTGACTTAACTTTGTAAGTGTAGACATAGCCCTAGAGGCCAATAATATAGCCTGAAATAGTGGGGAGGTGATCAACTTTAGTCACACATATTTCTCCACTCTGGGTCTACAGTTCCAGAAGATAACCCCCTTTCCCTATGCAGTAAACTCTGTTTTGCTAAGCCACTCTGGACAGAACATAAATAAAATTAATGCCTGATTTCATTGATTTACATAGAGCTTCATCTTTTCAAAAAACTGCATAAACATTCCTAATTAATCCTTACAGTCCCACCTAGAAAGGAAAGCAAATACAAATATATGAGGAAACATGGAGGTTAAGTAACTTTCCGAAGATCATACAAAACAAAACAAAAAACCAACAGCAACTGTGTCATTGATATACAAATTGAACCTAGAATTCCTGGATGTCACACCACTACCTACATCACTCGATTGATTTTTTGAGAATGTATGTTTTAAGAGACATTAATCTAAAATGCACAGTAGGCTTTGCATGAGATTATATTATATGCATTATGCTATAAATTTATCTTTATACATATTCACAAATCTCCTTTCCATCACTATTTCTCTTCTAAAAACTCATGTTCCCAAGATTTGGGAACACCCTCTCCAAGCCGAACAGGCAGAGCCATTTTTTGGCAATTTCCAAACATATAAAATGTGTGGAAGAAGCACACCTGTTAAGCATAGTAGTTCTCTAAAGAAGCAGAAGAAAATGATACACACACAAAAGTCAGAGCCCAAGGTTAAACCTAGAATGGAGTGGATGAAATGACATCACATTCAAAGTAAGGGTCCAAATTGTGCCCTTCATAGGATGGATCGATTTTTTTTTTTTTTTTTTTTTTTGCTCCAAGTAGAATGCTGAGGGTTTGCCTAGTATACAAACACTTAATTTGTGGCATGCAAAATCTACCCCACATTAAGTGCCCTAAGTGTCCATGTGAACCCTGCTGCCTCACACTAAAAGTTCCCTAGTACACTTTAATCTACTTTTGTTTTAAAGAAGGTAGATCAAAGTGCACTACAGAAGTTTTTGTGTGTGACAGCAGAGTCCACATGGACATTTAGTGCAGGGCAGGCTACTGCATGTAGGGTTAAAGCCATAGTTTGCCCAAACTAAGCTTTCATGTAAACAACCACTTAGTTACTAAGCATCAATCTGGCAACTGATTGTGAGGGCAGATCCCACTTGGAGCTTCATTTATTCCAATTGACTCCAATGGGAAATCTGCAGCAGAATCAGACCTATGTTAATGAGCATTCACTCTACAAGGCCCTGATTCAATGCCCATTGTAGTCAATAGGATTCTTTCTGTTGACTTCAATGGGCTTCAAATCATTGCCTACATAAGACAGATCCCAATAGTTAATCTATCTTAAAACATTTCAAAATTAAAAAGCTTCAGTCACTGCATGGAGATGTTAAACACAGCAATGAATTTAAAAATTCATTTCTATCTATTACAGAAAAGTAAGTAAAAAAAGAAAACTAGAAAAAGCTTGCATCATATTCATAGAATAATAGGATTGGAAGGGACCTCACGAGGTCATCTAGTCCAGCCCCCTGCTAAAAAGCAGGACCACTCCTCCTAAATCACCCCAGCCAGGGTTTTGTCTAACCGAGCCTTAAAAATCTCCAAAGAAGGAGATTCTACCACCTCCCTAGATAGCCCATTCCAATGCTTCACCACCCTCCTAGTGAGAAAGTTTTTCCTAATATCCAACCTTGACCTCCCCAGCTGTAATTTGAAACCATTGCTCCTTGTTCTGTCCTCTGTTACCCTCAAGAACAGCCTAGCTCCCTCCTCTTTGGAGCACCCCTTCAAGTAGCTGAAGGTTGCTATCAAATCTCCCCTCAGTCTTCTCTTCTGTAGACTAAATAAGCCTACTTCCTTCAGTTTCTCCTCATAAGTCATGTGTCCCAGCCCCCTAATCATTTTTGTTGCCCTCCACTGGACTCTTTCTAATTTGTCCACATCCTTTCTGTAGTGGGGAGCCCAAAACTGGACACAGTATTCCAGATGCGGCCTGACCAGTGTCGAATAGAGGGGAATTATCACATCCCTCAATCTGTTGGCAATACTCCTACTGATGCAGCCTAATATGCCTGTGACGCTGTCCGGATTTAGGGAACCATTTATGATATTTTGTATTAATATTTTATAATTGTTATAAACCATAGGAATTATGCCATGTTTGGTGTCAATAGAAAGGTAATAATTTGTGGGGAATGATTATATAGTTTATGTGTAGGATTCGTATTCATATTAGAAATTAGGAATATGATTGTTATATTTTAATTGGTGTGAGCCTAGGGAAACTCCCCAGACCGAATGTCTACCCAGCCATTGTCTCCTTAATGGCCCATTAAGGAAGCTCCCCAGTATAATGGGCCGAAGGAGAAAACCTGTTGAGCCACTAGGCCTTGAACATGTGACTCAACTCCAATTTGATTGGAAAGAACTGCACACAGCATGGAGAAGGCCAGAGGTGATAAAAGGCAGCAGCCCCGACTCCATATTGTTCTCAAGTCCCCACTCTACAGCCAACACCCATCTCTGGAACTAATCCTCTGAGACTGAACAAAGGATTGAGGCCCACCCTGATGCTGGGTGTTTACCGGAGGAACAAGCCTGCAAACTCCAGAGGAGCAAGGCTGCAAACTGCTTTTCATGAACTTTAATCATTTGTATGTATGTGATTCGCTTTGACCCTTTAACCTCTCATATTTTGCTTCTTTTCTTCTTATATTAAACCTTTAGTTGTAGTTGCTAAAGGATTGGCTATCAGTGTGGTATTTTGGGTAAGATCCAAACCTATATTGTTCTGTGTGCTGTGGCTGGACCTTTCGGGTCAGGAGAACCTATATCTTTAAGGGACCGTGCAGCTAGGTGGGAGCCGGAGGAGCTGGAGTGCAATAAAGGGAGCTGTTTCTATTTTGGACGGACTTCTTGGTACCCGGTGTGGGGAACCAGAAGCCTGGTTGTGACTGATAGGGAGACTGGTTTAAGTACCACCCATCAGTGTGTGGGGAGATTGGCTCCCGGTTTTGCAGCTTGCCCTGATTTTTGCACGTCCAAGAAGGTATCCCAGGAGGCCCCGGTCACAATGCCATTGGCCTTTTTGGCAACAAGGGCACACTGTTGGCTCATATTCATCTTCCCGTCCACCATAACCCCCAGATCCTTTTCTACAGCGCTGCTACTTAGCCGATCGGTCCCCAGCCTGTAGCAGTGCATGGGATTTTCCATCCTAAGTGCAGGACTTTGCACTTGTCTTTGTTGAACCTCATGAGGTTTCTTTCAGCCCAGTGTTCCAATTTGTCCAAGTCTCCCTGGATCCTGTCCCTGCCCTCCAGAGTATCTACCATTCCCCCCAACTTGGTGTCATCTGCAAACTTACTAAGCACGCAGTCTATTCCATCATCAAGATCATTAATGAAGATGTTGAATAGAACCGGCCCCAGGACCACCCCCTGGGGCACTCCACTCGTTACCGGTTGCCAACCAGACATCAAGCCATTGATTCCTACCCGCTGAGCCCGTTGATCTAACCAGTTTTCGATCCACCTTACGGTCCACTCGTTCAACCCATACTTCCATAACTTGCCGATGAGAATGCTGTGGGAAACCATATCAAAAGCCTTGCTAAAGTCAAGGTATACCACGTCAACGGCTCTTCCCACATCCACAAATCCAGTCATGTCATCATAGAAGGAAATCAGGTTGGTCAGGCATGATTTGCCCTTGGTGAATCCATGTTGACTGTTCCTGATCACTCTATTTTCCTCCAACTGTTTCAGGATGGATTCCTTGAGGACCTGCTCCATGATTTTCCCAAGGATTGAGGTGAGGCTGACCAGTCTGTAGTTCCCTGGATCCTCCTTTTTCCCTTTCTTAAAGATGGGTACTATACTTGCCTTTTTCCAATCCTCCGGGACCACCCCCGTTCGCCACGAGTTCTCAAAGATAATGGCCAGTGGCTCTACAATCACTTCCCCCAACTCCCTCAGCACCCTCAGTTGCAGTTCATCCAGCCCCATGGACTTGTGCACATCCAATTTCATAAAGTGTTCCCTAACCTGACTTTCCATCACCGAGGGCCACTCTTCTCTCCATTCCGCATTACCCCATGTAGTAGCCTGGGAGCTGGCCCTCCCTGTGAAGACTGAAGTAAAAAAAGCATTGAGTACTTCAGCCTTTTCCGCATCATCCACCACGAGGATGCCTGCCCCATTCAGTAAGGGACCTACACCACCTCTGATCCTTTTCTTGTTGCTGATATACTTATAGAACCCCTTTCTGTTATCCTTCACATCTCTTGCTAGCTGCAACTCCAATTGTCCTTTGGCCTTTCAGATTTTATCCCTGCAGTCCTGATCAATATCTTTATACGCCTCCCTTGTCATTTGTCCAAGCTTCCACTTCTTGTAAACTTCCCTTTTATGTTTCAGTTCCCCGCAGAGTTCCCTGCTGAGCCACGCTGGTCGCCGTCCACATTTGCTGTTCTTTCTGCACATTGGAATGTTATCTTCCTGTGCCTTTAACAGGGTTTCTTTAAAATACAGCCAGCTGTCTTGGACACCTTTCCCCTTCAGATCAGCCTCCCATGGGACCCTGACCATCAGCTCCCTAAGGGAGCCAAAATCTGCTTTTCTGAAGTCCAGGGTGTGTGTTCTGCTTCTTTCCTTCCTTCCATTGATCAGGATCCTGAACTCTACCATCTCATGGTCGCTGCTGCCCAGGTTGCCATTTACTTCTACTTCCCCGATCAATTCTTCTCTGTTTGTGAGCAATAGGTCTAGAGCAGTGTTCCCTCTAAGGTGCACGGGCGCGCGGCCGCGCATCGGCCGTCGCACCCCCCGCGCAGCAGTGAGGGACCCCCGTGCAGCCCCGCAGCTCCCGCTGCTCCCTCCAACCCCCGGGGCCGCGGCTTTGCCGCGGCACACCCAGCCTGCGCCCGGCCTCTGGTCTGGCCCTCCCCGCCACCAGGGCGGGACAGGCAGGCTCAGGCTAGGGTCAGGAGCGCGGGCGTGCCTGCCTGCCCTACGCGGCCGGGGTAGCGGGGTGGCTGCGGCAGCGGCGGGCTCCCGGGCTCTCAACCGCCGTCCGCCTCCTTCCCAGGGCCGGGCTAATCCATGGCATCGGCCTCCCAGCACCGGGCCAGGATCAGCCTCCGGGGCTGGGGTCTGCACCGCCCCCCCCCCCACCACCGGCAGCTTCCCAGGGCCGTGGTAGGGTCCTCCCCGGCCGGTGGCCTTGGCTTGCTTTCTTTCTTTCTCTTTTCCTTCTTTGTCTTCCTTTTTCTTTCTTTCTTTCTTTCTTTCTTTCTTTCTTTCTTTCTTTTACTGTTTCCTCTTCTTTCCTTCTTTCTCTGCTTCCTTCCTTCCTTTCTCTTCCTTCTCTTTTTTCCTTCCCCTTTCTTCTTTTTCTTTCTTTCTTTCTTTCTTTCTTTCTTTCTTTCTTTCTTTCTTTCTTTGCCCTCCTTCTTTTTTCTTTCTTCCTCTCTTTCTCTTCCTTCTTTCTCTTTTTTCCTTCTTTGTCTTCCTTTTTCTTTCCTTCTTTTTTCTTTCTTTCTCTTCTTTCCTTCCTCTTCCTTCTTTCCTCTTCTTTCCTTCTCCTTCTTTTTCTCTTCCTTCCTTTTTCTCTCTCTGTCTTCCTTTCTTCTCTCTTTTTCTCTATTCCTTCCTTCCTCCCTTCTTTTTTCCTTCCTTTTTTAAAAAAAACTTTAAAAAAATTAATTTTAAATAAAAACCTTTCTAAAAATTAAATTTAAATTCAAAATTCATTCAAATTCAATTAAACACAATTAATTAATTCTATTTACAATTACTTTAACTTCAATTAATGCCTATAATTTCTGTCGTGTGAGTTTGCACAAAAATTTTATTCAGAAAAAGTTTTGCAGAAGGCTTGAAAATTTTGCACACAAGCCACCAAACCTTAGAGGGAACATTGGTCTAGAGGTGCAAGGCCCCTAGTTGATTCCTCCAGCATTTGTACTAGGAAGTTGTCTTCAACATTCTCCAAAATCTTCCTGGATTGCCTGTGCACTGCTGTATTATCTTCCCAGCAGACATCAGGATAATTGAAGTCCCCCATAAGAACCAGGGCCTGCAACGATCTGGAAACTTCTGTTAGTTGTCCATAGAACACCTCATCTACCTCCTCTTTCTGGACTGGCGGTCTGTAGCAGACACCCACCACAACATCCCCCTTGTTGCATTCTCCCCTAAACTTAACCCACAGACTTTCAACCATCTTGTTTCCACTTTCATAGTGGAGCTCCAAGCAGTCATACAGCTCTTTTACTTATAGCGCTACTCCTCCCCCCCTTCTTCCTTGCCTGTCCTTCCTGAACAATTTATATCCATCTGTGGCAGTGCTCCAGTCATGCAAGTTATCCCACCACGTTTCTGTTATTCCAATTATATCATAGTTCCTTGTCTGTGCCAGTACTACCAGTTCTTCCTGCTTGTTTCCCAGGCTCCTCACAGTTGTGTACAGGCACCTAAGATACCGGGCCCATTGCCCTACTTTGCCCTGTCGATTCTCCCTCCTGTCGCATCTTCCTCCTTGCAATTCACTTGAATTAGCTTTTAAAAAAATCTGCTTATTTTTCACAGCAATAAACCTCTTCATTCCTGTGTTGTAATTATGTGTAATATATGTCACCTTAAAAAGGTCCACTCATTTTCATTGATAGTGAGGTACATTTGCAATAGAACTCAAATATTAATTAAAGTCAATCAGTGCAACATAAACAATTACAGGCTCTCTTATGGATGTTCTTACAGAATAATTATAATTACATTCTTTTTGTTTGTTTGTATATACAGGCTATATTTCTTGACACTATTATTCTTATAACAAAGCTATTAAAATTTAACATTGTTCCTGATTTCCATACTCATTTCTATCCCACATCACTTTCACGGAAACAATCACTGATTATAATGGCTGTTCTATTATAAGAGTTAATACAAGTTAATTATTAAAGTTTCTATAGAATTTTTTTTTCTGCATGGCATGGAGATCCACTGGGATGAAACTGGATTTACAAGATCTCAGCTGCATTATTTATTTCAAAAGGCTTTTATTAATCATACAGTTAAACAATTTTTTTTCTTTTTTAAAAAAAGATTTAACTAAAAATAGTAGAATTACTAAAATGCATGACAAATGCTACCATTTGCTCAAGATCTGTTTGTGTTTCTCCAGATCCTTCTCTTAAGATCTTCAAGGCAGGATACTTGCCTTTCTCTGAAAAGCACTTAGAACTTGCCTGTTGCCGCAGATGATATAAGTTATTTTCATAAATTTTGAATATTTATCCTGTCTATTTTTAATACCACAGCACTTCAAAAACACTGATTATGATACTTACCTCAGCTTATACTGTTTTAAATCATGAGCAACTTCAGTTAAATCGATAGAGACAGACGTTAAATTGATGCAAGTCAGAAGAACGAAGCCCATCATTGTTGCCATTGACTCTGTTCTGTGCATCTGTAATTCAGAGGGTTTCTTGTTTAAGTGATTTTCAGTAAACACTGAATTTGATATTCGACTGCCTTATGCAATATGCGGTCATTTACCTAATTATTGTAGGCATAGCTAGCAGTACCACCTATTAAGGTTGTGCAATACTTTATAAGATGTTGTTTTCAGATGCCCATAAAACGTCTTTAAACTTTAACTGGTTGGGCTGGAATTTTCCATGCTTGCTCTCTACATTTGGCTGAATTCCTGAATTCAGCAGGTTCTGAGAAAAAGTCTAGAGAAATATGGGTTTTGTCAATGTTAAAAAATTTGGTAACATTTGTTTCACTTAGTAGCAGAAAAATAGATAGGCCTCAAGAGCAAAAGAAGCAGAAAGGATTTGAGAAAGAGCAGTGCCATATGAGTTAGTGTTTATAATTCTAGAAGATAGGGTTCCACATTTCAGAACACTTACAATGTTTGGAAGCTGTGTTGGTGGTCACAGAGGACAGGACAAAGATAGACATGAAAAATGAACTTAACTCATTTTTACAGCTTGTCTAGAACGGGATTAAAAAGTGTAATTTTAAAAACTTGAAGATGGGGTAAGTTGTATTTTTAGTAAGTTAGTTGGTGAGTTGAGCCAGCAAATCCTTTATAGTTTGCCAACACATGTTAAAATATATTATGTCCATCTATACTCTAAGGACTCTAAACATTTTGCATAGTCAGGTTCTGGTATCTCTTTGCTAATTATCTCCTTACCATGCAGCGGGTTCAACAACAGTATAGTGCTAGTATTTCCATTGGGGAGCTAGATCCTACCTATTACACAGACAAAATGATGGGTCACTATTCCAAGTCTACCTAGATTGTACCACTCATCTGCTGATTTACACCTTTATGCTACATTCAACAGTGTGCCCAAAGCATCAAGTCTCTTGAAAGCTTTCATTGTTCATTCCATATCAGAGTCTTATGCTCCATTTCTCGTGTTTTCCTGCTTATTTAGAGAGTTCCACTCAGCTGTATGGCTAGGAAACAAACAGAATAAAAGCCAAAACACAAAAAGAGGGTGGAAGTGGCTTCTTCAAAATGTTTCTTTTGGAATAATGAGAAAAAGTAATCTCTAGAAACCAAAGGGCTCTCTCTTTTAGTATATGTGTACACACCATGCTGGAAGTGTAATTCTCAGTATTTCTATACTTGACGCTGGGGGAGGGGGTGCGCGATTCCCATCTTCAGGAGACATACTTGTGCTAACTCTTATTGAGCTAGTGCACCAAAAATGGAATATCCCCTGGAGAGCAGGAGTGGTGGGAGGAGCTAGTCACTCTGAGTACACACCTGTCTGAGATAGGATGTACCTGGAATGATGAGTCTGTTCTGCTGCTCATGCTGCAATCGCTACACTCTATTTTTTACACCCTCGCACGATGAGAGGGAACTAATGTTATTGTAGCTCCTAGAGCTAGGAATATAACCTCTAGCTTGAAGTGTAGGCATACCCACAGGAGGCATACTTGAGCTAGCTAGATTGCTAAAATAGAGTGTAACCATGCCAATGTGACCAGCAGGAGGTGCAAGCCACCCTGAGAATGTGCTGATGATCTCAGATGGTGAGTACTCTGGTAGCTAGCACCTTCTGCTGCTACACTGCTATTTTTAGCATTCTAGCTTGATCCAAACCATTCAGACTATATCCTCAAGCTGGAAATCGCATCCCCTGCATGAATGTAGACACATCTCTAATCACTTATCCACCCACTGGGGTAGGTCCTTGGCTCTGGTTTCTCAGTGGTAAAGTAGAGGAATCAAATGGAAGGCCTGCAGTCTCTCCTCTGTATTGGAGATATTGAAAGCCAAGAAAGTACAGAGAAGTACTCCATTTATACACACACAATATGTGCCAGTTTTATGCCATCCAACCTCTGAATCAATGGAGGAAGAAAGATGTCTTTGAGTAACCTTCAGTTAATGAACCACCAGCTGTAAAACAAGCACTCTTTCATCCATGGGTATAATTAATAGAGTGGACTCCAAGAATAGACATCTCAGTTGAATCCTCAGATACTGTTGATCACTATTATACCTGAAAATTTGAAATTGCCTTCCTTTTAATACTTGTGTGTATGATGAATTACTCCATACTGTAAACCCCTTAGTGTCTTTGGTCTCACATTTTACCTTAGAAAACACTGGAGCATAGCAGGAAGGAATAAGGAAATGAAAGGCATGGAAGAGGGATATGGAAGTGTTGATAAGGAGCAAACAAATCTAGAGAGGATGTACATACAGGAAACTGAAGTAGCTAAGAGGGAGGCAGGATGCCAAAATGGAGCATATAGAGGGATGAAAGATACTGGACAAGAGAAGCAGAGCCATCACAGAAACAGTAAAAATGAAAGGGGAAAGAAATGAAAGGCGTAATACACTCATCCATTGTGTTAAACTACTCCAGTTGAGTTAATTTTTAAATGAACTGTGTCTATGCCATAGAAATGTACATTGACTTTTATAGATTGTAAGGTGCTTGGGGAAGGAAATTGACTTTCTCTGGGTATGGGCTCTAGCACTTTGAGGCACTTCTACAATAAAACAGATTCTTTCAAATGGAAAAAAATCACAGAAACTCAGTCACAAAGCGCTGAAAGATGCTTAACATATCTGGAGCTACAAAAGGTAGAGGAAGAAACATCCACAAGTACATTTCCCTCGGTATCATCCATATATATATATTTTTTCTAGTGGGAAGAAAAGCAATGTATATTCATACAGAATATATGCTAACAAGAGCTACCAGGAATGAATATTATATATTTTTAAGCTTTAATGCTTCATAGTTACATCAACCAACTATGAAAACTACGTGTTAATTAGAGCTTGGTGACCTTGGGAAAACTCAGTTGGTGAAACAGCTTCCTTTGAAAGAAAAGAAAATATTCCTCAAATTGACTAGGCCTACAAACCTTACTAAAGGCAGGCCTACTAAAGAATTCAAATTAAACACTCTTTGTGGGGGCTTGCAAAACTTATTAACAAGCCAAAACATGAAATAATGAATATTTTGTATTTGAAGGAATATTAAAAACCTTTTTTTGTTTTAATTTTTTATTTTGTCATTAACACAGTGAAAAAATATCATTATTAAATTATACAAATTATCTTTATTGAGTGTAAAGTAAGAAATTCACATTGCCGTACAAGTATAATAAATCTTATGAACACTCTCCACATTTCATTCCTACAAATTTCACATGCTGGAAAGAACCAAGAGCTCCTTGAGCTTCTACACAGCAGCATCATGTTTACTATTTTAGAAGGACTAAGGTAACAGTTTCAAATGTGCCTAAATCCCATTTTCAAAAGTGACAGGCACTTTGGAGCCCAAGTCTCCCTGAAAAATCAATGGGACTTAATCTAAGTCACTTTGAAAATGAAACTTAGGCTCTTAAGTCACTTAGACACTTTCAAAACTGATACTCCTAGTCTTTATAGTGCTTATCCCATATTTCCTCTCCTGTCACTCTTCCTGATGCTTTTAAAATGAAATATACCTACATAAATGTGCTGTTTTGAACCTCTCTTCATCTTTCTACTAAATTCTCTTTCTGCTACCGTCATCTCATCAGCCTCCAGACAACCTGTTCAGAGTGAAAAATGACTGTTACTTTTGGTTTTATCTTACGGAGGAAAAACTAATCATCTATGATGCTGCACCTCTCCGTTATGACTTGTGTGTGTTCCCCTTGTGATATTGTATCAGTGAGTGATATCATATAATCATACAGTCACACAGGGATGTTGAGTCACAACTTCACCTTACAAGGCCTGAAATTAATCAGTGATTCTTTTTTTTTTTTTTTTAGTCATCCTGAATTCAGTTGGGTTGCAAGACATGATGTATGCCTTCAAAAATTAAGACTGTACCACAAATGACATCAAGACAATAAAACATATTACTTTACAAAGCAAAAGATTTTGCCAGGTTTCCCTTCCTAGGAAGGGAGATTTCCACTAGCTTAGAGCTTTGGTTTTTTTTTTGGGGGGGGGGGGTTGTTTTTGTTTTTGGGGAGGTTATGTTTATTTATTTATTTTGTGCTCTATAGTTGTCATCAGAGCCTAAGCACATAACATTAAACCTATTGAGCGAATAGCAGCCGCCTTGGAAGCTTTGAAGGCTTGTTTACTATACCTTGAAATGCTAGCTAGTGGCTCAGCTTTGCTCCAACATTAATACAAGCCTGTCAATGATGGTGCAGGTTGACATCACTGTCCTCTATTGCTGAATGATTTTTTGGCAGTTTTTGGTTGGGCCACAAGACAAGCCTAGCGGAATCATTATAGAGAATCATAAATAAGGTTGAATGGAGGAAGGGCAGTTTTGTGATTAAGGCAGTGACTGAAACTCAGGGCTGGTCTACACTAGCAATTTACATCAGCATAGCTACATCTCTTAGGGATGTGAAATCTCCACATGTCCAAGAGACATGGCTATGCAGATCCACACCCTGGTATAGACAGAATTCTTCCATTGACCTAGCTACAGCCTCTCGGGGAGGAAAATAACCTATGCCAATCATACAATCCCTTCTGTCAGCATAGGTAGTATATACATTGCAGCACTACATTATTGTATCTGTAGCATCAGAGCTATGTCACTATAGGCTTGCCAATTTTGTAATATTTAAAAACTGCACACTCCAGCAGGAAATGCTGAAACCTCAGCTGCCTTGCCTCTTCCCCTCAAGGCCCCACCCCCATCTGCTTCTCTTCCCACTACCCTCCTTTTCTTACTGTTCTTCTCCTCTCCTCTCCACCTGCCAGGTCAGGAGGGACTCACCTGCAGAGCCAGGTCTGGCAACTGCAGCCACCCAATGCAGATAGGAGGAAGCCCTAACTGAGTACGGTCTGGCAACGGACAAGGACCCAGGGCCTCCCCAGCCCACTGTAACTGGAGTTTTCATGTGGGTCAGTAGATCTGACCAGACATGGTCATCACTTTTTCGACCTGATGTTTGACAAAAACTCAGGCACCTGGCCATCCTAATCACTGAAGTGGTTTAAGTGTAGACATACCCTTAGGAGATCTGGAAATAAACTTGTCCTCCACCACACCCACCCCAATATATACTGTTACAACATGGTGTAGGAGATGGACTGTGCCAGAAGGCAGTGGATAAAAATTTCCCTAGTGTAGGGACAATGTAGAACTGCCTTAAATAGACTTCACTAGCTCTCTCACAAACTCTGTGTAGGACGCATGCCCAGGGTGGGAGGAGGAGACTGCTGCACAGGGAGCCTATGGAGTGTGGAGCAATCTATAGGTAGCACTTGGAAGACTATTGTAATTTAGAACACCATATGGGGTACTCTAATTTGCACTAGGGCAATTGCAGCCCAGAAGCTTAAGGGCGCAAAAGGTCCGTAAAGCATTTTTACCCCACACTGCTTCAGGCTACTGTATCTGTACTGTGACTGAAGAGCATAATCCCCATTCCAGGTTCTATGACTAGCTCTTCCACAGACCTTCTTCATTACCTTGGACAAGTCACTTGAGTTATCTATGCCTCAATCCTCCCTGTGTAAAATGGGCAGAATAATATTTCCCTATCTTACAGTGATGTTGTGCGACTATATCTGTCAATGTCTGTGGGGTATTTAATTGCTATTAAGATGTGTCCTAGAAAAGCTTATAAATAAAGCACTCATCACACCCCATTGAGTACTGGGAAGAAAATGGAACACACTCGTCAGTGCAAGGTGCCCCAAGGCTTCTTGGTACGTTTGAGAAAACAGAGTGGTTGACAGCAGAATGGTCTTCAGAGGGAGAGAAGGCAAGAAAGCAAGAGGAACAGGGAGGCAGAAGGAAGTATGGATACTATTGTGGGATTGACTCAGAGTACCCACAAATTTCCTCATTTCAAATGCAGGCTTCTTTGCTGCTAACACAGCTAACACAACAATCAAGTTCAGCAGATGTTTCCATTTGCTAAACAAACTAGAACTTAATGTACTGGTTTTCTTATTGTTCCAGGAACAATTGCTAAAACAGGGACAGTCCAGCAATCTCATAATAGTCATAACTTATGTTCGGAGACACACATTGCAAATGATTAAAGACATAGGGAAAAATTGTAAATGAAGAATAGCAATGAATTTAGAACTGAAATTTTTTTTATATATATATACAACACATAGCCTGTGGAACTTTTTGTGACTAGATATCATGAGGCCAGTTGCATAATAGGATTAAAAAAGAATTTACCATGTATATAGATGAGAACATTCAGTTACATTACACAGCATTACAAAAAATGTTAGAAGATACAGAAACCTCAGGCTCTCAGGCATAATCTGTTCAGCAATAACAGGGTCAGGAAGAAACTTCCCTTTGGTGTTCATTTTATTTCATAATTGTCCAGAATGGGATTTTTTCCTCCATCAACTCTCTCTGAAGCATGTAGAAACATCCACTGTCAGAGTTGGACTACTGGAATTGATATATCTCTGCTGACCTTGGAGGACAATTCCTACAACCCTCTCTTATTAACGAAAAGGTCAGAGCAGGGGGAAGCAGTTTATTTTAAAAAGAAACTCAACACATTTGTGGAGGTAGAAGAAAGAAGCATATCATTTAAAGTCTTCATGCTAGTTTTTTAATTACTCATTTCATAACATATGTTAAGGTCTATATCTTCTCTATTGGATGTTGTATGAAAGTGTCAGAAACAGGTATTCAGGCACTGAGACTTTCATTAAAAACTGTCATGACCATATGTGCTCAAAATTAGAATACAAAATAGATTTTAAGTTATTCAGTAAACCAAAAAAAACCCCAACTTCTTATTGGCTTATGCTTTGTCCAGATTTTTCTTTTAAGTCGCTACAATCAACAAAGCAACTGAGATGAATTCCAGAAGGATGCTTTAGCTGCCAGTATAGAGGTGGTCACTCGCTACTCACACCCAAATAAGGCACATTGTAAAGCAGGGAAAGGGGGAGAGAAATGCATCTGCTGAACTGCTCTCAAATATTAAAATTAACTAATAATACACGTAATAAAGGTCTTATATAAAATGATCTTTCAGTTTGTAGACAGCATGAGGACTTGGGGCCAAAGTCTGGAATGGCTGAAGCCTGTTCCTCTTAACACCCCTATAATTTCCTATTTCTCCTACCCTAGAAATGAAGTGTTCTGGGCCCAACCCTTTTCCTAGGTTTTTTCTGCTGCACAATCCTCAGTTTGGAATGTTTCTTCAGTTCGAAGACAAAACATTTTTTGGAGACTGCTGCTTGGCCTGTCCCCAAGTATGCACTACCTGCTAAAAGTGTAAAGTAGGAGGTTCACAAAAGACTAATTCTGAAGAATCATACATACATATTTGTGAGGAGTTGTTCTTTCCATCCTGCTCCAAACAAAGGCTAAGTAACATGCTCCCTAAAGTCAAACTTACCCCTTACCAGAGGCTTGGATTTATTGATGCTCAACTAATAAAACAAACTTCAGCCTAAGTTTCTCCCAAAGTTTGACTGCTTCCAGCATTTCCTCCAGAAACTCCTTGGCCCTAAACCTAATTATCAGGGACCATTCGTCTCCCATGAGTTCCTAGTTTAAGCTCTTTTAATCAGTTGTTCCGACCTCCAGCCCGGAACGCTATTTCCCTCCCTACTCAAGTGGAGTTCATTCCATTAAAATAGTCCTATATCCATGAATGCCTCTCAGTGGTCATACGCCCCAAAGCCCTTCTTATAGTACCACTTCCTGAGCCATCTGTTGATCATCATAATATTGTCTCACCTTCATTCTCATCCTCAAAGGAGAGGTAGAATCCCACTGAAGATTATTAGAGCCTCCATTTCTTTAAGTTTCTTAAGCCTGGCACAGTCTCCCTTGATGCATTACAGCAAGAACCTGGAAGTATCACTTGCTTTCATTCAGCTACTCTTTAGCCACAAGTCAGGTATAGATTCTGTATCTTAGTTTCCAGCAAAAAAGCACATTGTACCAATCTCTGGGTCAGCCCTGGTGACAGGCCTGTCTGTTCTTTGTATGAAGTAACCAGTCTCATGAACCTGCCTCTTCATGGTGTTGTTGATATTCTTTGGCCTTCTTCCTGTACTTTCTGGCGATAAGTCCTCTTATCTTTCATTCTCTCTTGCAATCTTCTGTAAGTCATCCTTTACCCTCCTGACTATTCCAACTGACTTTTCCCCTCTTCTTCTAGGATTAGCTAATCTTTTCCTTGTCCTTCCACTTTCTGTTACTGTCTGCTGTGCCTCTTCTTCCTTTTCCAACTCAACAATCCTGTTCCTGAGCTCTATTTCTCCTTCGCTAACTGGTCTTTTCCTCTGCTTGGTTCTCATAGCTAGATGCTTCCACTGACCAATTTCCTCACTCAGCAGTCAACTCACACAATTCTCCAGTCCAGCTTGCATCTGCAAGTCTTGACTTTTCCCTTCAGCCTCCTCTTGCTTTTCCTCCATCATCTGCTTGAATCCCTTTGAAACTCAACCATAGTTTTCACCTACATTTCCAAACCTTGGATCTTCTGTTCCATCAGCTTTATGAAGTGGCACTTCATACAGGTGAAGCGCTTTTTGAGTATCTGCTCCAGCATAACAAACATCTTGCAGCTTCCATAACTGATCATCTTCACTGTCTCTTCCATTCCCTCCATCACTATTACTGCTGCCTCTGTATCTGTCATCGCATCTGTCAAGGAAAATAAAATACAAAAAAAACACCATAATCCCTCTCCCTAACTCTTTTCAGGTCTGTTTATTGTCCCATGTCTTTGTCTGCCTGCTTTGTTGGCTTTATAGGTTGACTTAACAAAGTGGTTTCCCTGAACAGGGACTTAGTAAGTCGACCTAACTGCCCTTAGGTCGACCTAATAAAGTGGACTTAAGCGTCCACACTGTGCTTAGGTTGACCTAAGGAGTTGACTTAAGGGTTAGGTCGACCTAACCAGCGGTTCTTATTAAGTCGACTTAAGTTTTCATTAAGTCGACTTCAGGAATTTCTTAAGTCGACTTAATGAAAGCCTGGTGTGGACAGGGATTAAGTTAAGTCAAATTAAGCCTCCTTAAGTCAACCTAACTTGCAAGTGTAGACATAGCTCTTGACCCCTGCTCAGGGCTGCACTGTGACCAAAGGCTCATCTTTTCTCACAGCAGGGCTGCACCATACTAGCATCTGCAAACTAAAAAAACCCAAACAAATCACCACACACATAAACCACACATAAACCACACAAAACCTCACTCCCTGCCCCTAATGATAGGAATGGGTATATATTAATATATATATATATATTTCCCTAATATCTTAGCTGATACTTCCACTTATTTCCTCAGACCCTTCCCATTCCCCCAGCCAGAATTCAGAAACACAGATTTTCTTTTCATGAGGCTATTTGTGAGCGCACTAGAGCTTCTCCTGAGATTGCCACTGTAGGTGGCTACATTTTAATTGGTTAGAAAGTGCATACTAGAATCTCCATTGTACCACTTCCCTGCTAAAAACACCTCCACCCTATTTTCATGATTTTTATTAGCAACACTATTTATTATCCATTGTGCTTTTGAAATCTGTCCATGCACTATAAATAAGATAATGCCTTTATTGTAGCAATGCTGCAGCTTTGAACAGTGACATTTTGAGTCATATGTCCAGCAACTCCCATTACTTAAATCAGTGAAGAGAGAATACAAAAACGAGAGCAGTATTCAGCATTGTGCTCTTGTTCACTGCAGTTTTCTTTTTTTAGACTTTGCTGCAGTTCCTGTAAGAAGCTGTGTGACTTTCCCACCTCTTCTTCATTTGTACACATTGAAAAAGACAGACAGGAACAGTGCTGTATCTCCAATCAGTCAGGTGCTGTGCATGTAACATAGATTGAAAAAAAACAAACAAACAAAAACACAATAAAAATCAGTTAATTGGCACCAGATGCAAAAAAGACATCTGGTGTATTAAGTTTTCATGTGACACCAATCACAAAAGCAGCACAATTTTCTAGACAAAACCATATTTTACAATGACAATCAATGACTTGACAGGGGCCAGGGTCTGAGTGTTGCAGCAATATCAACCAATGATGCATCAGATAAATATATTTTAGAAGTTTTATCTACAGTAAATTTTGGAATGCAAGCTTAAACTCAGACCGATATACAGTATTTCATTCTAAATATGACCTCTTCCTAGCAGAAGAGACTTTCACATTTTAAATTGTATCGCTTAAACTGTTTCCTTCCCTGCAAGACAATTTCTGAATTTCAGAATAATTTCTGTTAAACCTATTTTTAAAGTTGAAGCTTAGGTCAAATGCAAATACGAATATAGATTTATCCAGCATGCATAATTTGTAGTCTGTGTGGAACTGACTCATCTGTCTTCTGTATCTGGCACTCATGTGATGAGCTCTCCTGCTAAGAGTGACCTATTCATCCTTCAAATAAACATCCACAAGAGGAAGAAAAACAATATGTACAGTTCCAAAGAAGGAACAACATATTGTGCATGATGTTATGTATTCATGTCAGTTCTGTTAACAGTCTTTTGAATTAAGAGTCCCTTATTCAGAAAGCATTTACAGACATTGGGTAGTATCTCCCACACAATGTTGAACCGTTTTGAATGCAGACAATATCTGAATGTAGGTGTTGATGGCACAAGGGCAGTTAAGAAGATTTTTAGTCCAATGATTTTACATTGTTTAACAGAGCTGGTCAAATAATGCAAAATGCTTTTTCCAACAGAGGCAACAAATTCAATGTATTGCTATTTTGGGGGTTATATTATTTGCCAATTGTCAGTATTCTAATAAATTATTAGAATATATATAATCTGCATATTGTACTAAAACTTTGCCAACCACCACTTTATCTGTAAAACTTTCCTCTACTCTTTGTGGGTGCGTCTACACTTATAAATTAAGTTGACTTAAGCAGACTTAACTCAACTTAATTTACTCCATGTCTACACTGGGCTTTCCTTAATTCAACTTAAGCTGCTCCTTAAGTCAAAATAAGGAAAAACTAGATCAAATTAATAACACCTCATTATAATTCTAACTTTATTAAGTCGACTTAACCAGTGTAGATGCCCTATATCGACTTGGTCGACCTAGGGCAGGGAGGACAAGGGAGCCCTGCATGGCTCCCTGGCAGAAGGCAGCCACCATGGCTCCCTTGTCCCATGGGGAACCCCTGCTCCCTTCTCCCCAGATCCATGGCTTCCCTGTCAGAGAAGCCGTGGTCCTGGGGAGAAGGGCTTCCCAGCCAGGGCACCAGAGGGAGGGGATCCCTCACTGGAACCCTGGCTGGAGAGCCCGGAAGGCGGGTGGCTCGTCCTGGCGAGAGCCAGCCAGAGCACAGCTGGCTCTGCCAGGACCAAGAAGCTGCGGGTGGCTGTCCCAGTTCCTTTTCCCCCGGGACCACCCACGTCCCTGGGAGAAAGGAGAACAGGCTCCCTTCTGCCCAGGACAATGGGGTTCTGGGGAGAAGGGAGCCCCGTTGACAGGGACACCCCAGGGTTTCCCGTCAGCTGGAGCACGAGGCCGGCAATTGCCAACCCCATGCTCCAGCTGATAGAGGAAACCCCGAGGTTTCCTCTATTGGCTGGAGCGCTCTCCCTTCTTGGCCAGACCCCGCAGGTCCCGGGGAGAAGGAAGAGTCAACGTAACTTTACAGGTGTAGACATAGCCTATGATTCTATGATATCTTCACTAGCCTCAGTTAATTTGATTTTGAAGTATATAGTTCCTGAATAGTTCTGTTCAATAATTCCAAATGTTTATAGAAACAAAAATCAGTGAGAGTTTATGAAAGATTTTTAGAGACAAAAGGGTTCCATTTTCAGTAAATATTAGTCACTTATGTGAAATTGTTCTTTGACACTAAAAAGTGAGTTAGTAAAAATGGCATAATAGTTTCCATATTTTGGGGGATCACTGGTTGTCATATCCTGTTCCGTGGTAAACAGATACCCCTTCTCCCACAAACTCACCTACAATTCTGATGATCAAGCTTGATTCTTTTCATTTTAAGTCTTATCAGGGACAAAGAAGACCACATTACACCACTGGGCATACCTGTGCCACACTACTGTCTTCAAATTATGACATCAGTGCTACACCACTAATCCTAATATGCTTGCATAGGTGTTTCTAAGGACATAATCTAATGATAATAGTGGTTGCACAATGGAGGGTTAGCTGACATTTATCCCCTCTCCAGTGCCTCTGAGCAAACTTTTGCCTATGTGTAAGGCTTCATTCAGTGGAATCATGTGATTCTCTCACTCTGAGATTGGGCCTTAGGGTACCGCATCCTGCATGCTGACTGTGCTTACCCAGCAGGTCTGACTAGATTCAGCAACTGCAGCCATTGTGTTGGGAGCTTGTGACCAGTGGGTAGAGTGACTAAACAGCTTTCTTAAATCAAGATATTGTTTAATCTTAATAACAGTGGTAAATTGGAATTAAAGGAAGGTTATATTCAGGGATTAACATAAGTGGTACTCAGGTATTCATGAGCACCTCTCCTTTCAAAAAGTGCACTGAAAACTTCCCCCAAAAGCTCACATGTGTACCAGCATACTCTGCATAGCCCCAGGCTCACCTACTCTGCCCCCTGCCTGAAACCAACCCCACCACCACCACCACCGTGCTCCTAGCCCCTGCTGCCGGTGGCCCAGCTCCCAGGCTGGATCTGGCCCCTTCTGCCTCTGGCCCTGAGCCAGATCCAGGCCCCGCCACCAGCCCAGGCTGTATCGGACCCCAGCCTCTGCTGCCACTGCCTGGCGGCCTCAGGCCAGCTCCTGCCTTCAGCCCCACTGGTCCCTGGCCACAGTCAGATGCCATGACCAGCCTCTTCCCCTCAGCTCACCCAGTTTGGGGCCAGCCACTGCGGGCCCTGACCCAGGGCAGCCACTGCCCTCCGCCGCCGACCTAAAAGGAGGGATTTAACTTTCCCTCCTCTTCTCCTGCTCTGCACCATATGCCTCAGGTACATTCTGCAGAGTAGGAGATTTAAAAGAGCTAGCACACCTCTTTGTGCCTGCGTTGCTGGCTCAGGACTCGGGGCACTGGCTTGGACAATCTGGGCTCGTATCCCCTGTGCTCAGCACCAGCGACACCCCTGGAGTAAACCCTGAAACCTGTCCGTGTTTGTGGCTGAGGAAGGTATTTAATACCCCAGTCCAGAGCTGCTATAAGAGAGAAGCTGAATGACACCCAGGCAGGGGGTGATGGTGAGGCTGCCCTTTCCCAGCCAGAGGCAGGCTGCTAGGCTGCTTCAGGGGACCAGCACCTGCCGCACACTGGGTAACTGCGGGGAGGAGGGGGTTTGCGTCCCCCCAGCCTCACATCCCCCCTGCAGGTACACATCCCTCTCCCAAGGGCAGGTGTGGGGTGGAACTCCTCCTGCCCCTGAGCGGGGGAGTGGTGAGAGGCATGAGGGGGCATAAATGTGACATCTGATAGCCGAGTACCAAACAATTTCTGATGGTACTCATTGGAGAACCTGATCTGAAAAATGATGTCAACCCCTGGTTATATAATTAATGCCAGTCAGCATGGGTTTAGAGAAAATAGATCCTGTCAGATTAACTTCAGATCTTTTTTTTTTAAATGAGATTACAAGTTTCATTGATAAAAGAAATACTGTGAGGAGGAGGAAAAATAAGGAGTCTTGTGGCATTTATAAAGACTAACAACTTTATTAAGACATAAAATGTTATGGGTTACAACCAAGGAGAGTGTCGTGGTTTCATCTTCCTGTTGGTTTTTTAACAGCCCTGTTGATTTAAGTCTGTATAGTCACACAGTAAAAATATTGACATTTAACCCAATATAGATACATAGTAAGTATTCCATAAATAGGTCAATAAACAGTATTCATATATTATTACAGAGTACCATCACATCTGTAACACAGAGGGGCCTAATCTGCAGTCTGGACCTAATCTAACCTTTAGGTCTAATCTGCCCTGCAAAATGTATTTTACTAGTGAAGAGATTTGGAGTTATAGTGGATAATTCTCTGAAAATACCCACTCAGTGTGCAGCGGCAGTCAAAAAAGCTAACAGGATGTTGGAAATCATTAAAAAGAGATAGATAGCAAAACAAAAAATACCTTATTGTCTCTTTATAAATCCATGATACTACCCCATCTTGAATATTGTGTGTCAATCTGGCCACCCCATCTCAAAAAAGATATATTCAGAAAAGGTCACCAAAAATTATTAGGATGTGTAAAAGCTTTCATATGAGGAGAGATTAATAGCAATGGGACTTTCCAGTTTGGAAAAGAGATGACGGTGGGGGACATGATAGAGGTCTATAAAATCATGACTGGTTCAGAGAAAGTAAATAAAAAACTTTTATTTACTCCTTAGCTTAACACAAAAACTAGGGGTCACCAAATGAAATTAGTAGGCAGGAGGTTTAAAATGAACAAAAGGAAGTATTTCTTCATACAAATCACAGTCACCTGTGAAACTCCTTCCCAGAGGATGTTGTGAAAGCCAAGACCATAACAAGGTTAAAAAGAGAACTAAATTAAGGGCGGATAGGCCTATAAATGATGATTAGCCAGAACAGGCAGGGATTACTATTTGCCAGAGAATGGAATGGCCAACAGGATGGATCACTTGATGATTACCTCTTCTATTCATTCTCTCCGAAGCACTTGCATTCGCCACTGTTGGAAGAGAAGATACTGGGCTAGATAAGCCATTTGTTTGACCCAGTATGGTCTTTCCTATGTTCACCCTGAATTCAAGCTTTGATGGCTCGCTCAAATCTCAGCCAGTGACACAACAGTCACATTACTATTTTTAGCATGGTAGCTCGAGTTAAGTTAGTGCCTGTCTGTGTAACTGGGCTTGGTGGATCATTCCCAGCTGTACTGGAGACATGCCCCCAAAGTAAAACAGAGTGTCAGAGTAGTCTGTGGATCTAGCAGTTCAGAAAAACAAAGACAATACCCTTTTAACTTTCAAGCAATGTAAATATTATTAGGAAATCAATAAGGGAACACTGAATAGAAAACGATTAATGTCCTTTTTCCCTGTTCACTCAGTCAAACTATTTACTGTCATTGACACTTTGTTAAAATCTATTTTATACAGAGAAAAACTCAAATAGGTTAGTTTACAAGATTTAAATATTAAAGAGAGTTAATCTGATCTTAAAGTAGAAACTGTGCCCTGTTTACACTGATGAACTTCTTAGACAACTTGTTCCCACTTGTTTCTTTCCCTTTTGCCATCTGGGTTTCATAATCTTGTTTGTGATATTATGTGCTATTTTCCATTTTCACTGAAACTACTTCCTCCCTTTTTCTCTGGAGGATTTGATATCAGAAACCAAATATAGATGACTGATGGGAGAAAGGTTGGATGAAAAAAACCACTCATGGTGAAATGTTTATGCTTTTTGTATAAATAAAGAGGATTAAGACTATAACAAAAAAAGAACAGAGTAAAATAGGAAAATGTAATTTCTAAAGATTTTAAAATGTTTATGTTTGAAAGTCCTGATCATACAATGCTAAGGCCGGTACAAATTCATGCATTAAATGCATTTTAGATTTCCCAGTTAAATTTTCTTTCTATCACTAGATTTTTATTTCAGAAATATCTCAACATTTTAGCCATATCAAGTAATAAGAAATAAGTTAAATCTTTTTCAATGGTATGATCAAAACAGTCATCCATCATGATTCTAAATGTATAAGCCAATACAGTCTTGCATTTTTTTAAGAAATATTTTTAAATGATAGCTGTAGTAGATACTGGTAAGTGTATTCTTCAAAACCAAAGCTGTATAATGGCGCATCAGGCATTTCGTTTATCGGTATTAACTAAATTGTGGCACTTTACAGAATATCTAAATATTAAATTGAGTTAAGGATTTTAAAATAATCAACATAAAGGGACATATTTTTAAACATATTTTAAATGTGTCCCATTTTTCAATCAGGTCTGCTTTATGTTCATTCCCAGCCCCAAAGAGATTGCAGTCTAATGCCAGCCAAGCCTCAATATGTAATAGCTGCACATAACAGGTGGAAAAATAGGAATATGGTTGTAGAAGGAAACACAGTCATGTGCTTACTTAATCATTATGCACATTTGGTTACAAAATATGTTCCCAATATGTGCAAACACTACCAAAAATAAAATAAAATAAAAAACCCTCATACACAAATACTCTTTGCCCAATCCCTTCCCTCCTCACCCAGCTATCTCTTTGCATATAACAAACCATGCATAATCTCCCTTAGCAAAAAATCTTCCTCTCAGCTATATCACTCCACATCATAGCAATTTCCTAAAGCTATGTCCATCTTTTCAGCTCCCACTCTATACCCTTATCTGACTAGATAGCTAGTAAAGTTTCTGTCTCAAAGATGGGGAGGTTCACTAAGATCCAAGAAAAAAATACCTTGGTGCAAATTGTCTGAAAAAGGACAAGGAAACAAAAGGTGTTTTTTAAGGCTGCAGTTTCTCAGAGAATTTACACCAAGGTATTTTTTTCTCTCTTTCTGTCTTCTGTAACAAATATAAACCAGATGCTGTGAATTTAACAAGTCAATTTATAGATATATTTGTATTTTATTTATAGAACAATCTACTTCCTTACTGGAAGCAATTGTTAACTTCGTTCAACGTATCTGAAAATGAAACCTACCATATAAGGAAAGGGTTAGATTATACCAGCCTTCTCTGATGATATAAAATGCTGCTAACTATTTCAGAGCTGGTGATCTCCTGTGCTGAACTGCTTCTCACCTTCAGCCTATGGACTGACACCATGAACCCTGCAGGAAGAAGGGAAACTCTAGGGGTGAAAATAGCCACACTGATAGACCTGCTTCTGGTATCCTGCTTTGTTTGCTAATTTTTAATTCTAATTAATTCACCAATTAATTCTCAGCAGAGTCTCAATATCTTATACATCAGACTCAGCTGGTGCATCATTGGTCTGCAGCTAAACACCTGCAGATGGCAGCTTGACAAAATATTGGTTTTCAGTTACTAGGATTTGTATAATTCATCAGTGGTTGAGCTTCATAAAGTTTCATTTGTGTTAGCACATGACCATAAGGACACAAAACAAAGCACAGAGATCACTTCATCTATACATCTCTAGGATGCAAAGCATCCCAAAAGAGTGATGAAGGGATGGAGTCAGCTGCATAGAAAGGAGTATGATGCACCACTCAAGGATCTTGCTTTGGACATAGGGAACTATGAACTAAGGAGCTCAGAGGAATCCTTCATGATGCTCCCTTGGCACTGTGTAGCTCCATACAACACCTCAAATTGGGCTGTGCCTTAAAAACACAGATGAGCGCATATTGATAGTAAACCAAATAACAGGACATGGGAAACGTACTGACTTTGATTTGCTTGTGCTACTTTAAAAATCACAGCTACAGAAATAATCACATATTATAAAGATGTTTCCCATATTCAGACAGCGTAAAAATCCCAAATGCAATAATTAAAATGTGTCTTGAGCTTTATAAGCTGAGATTTTTTAGAATGTCTAATGAAAACTGCCACACGCATATATAAAGGAACAAGCTGTGGATTTGTTTCTCTAAACTGGTGTAAGAGGAATGCTAATAATGACTGTGAATGCCTCCTTCTGGGGAGAGAGAAGTTTTAGAGGGAGGTTCCATCAAATTCAGAAATAAAGGAGGTCATTTGATTGTACACCCAATTTCATGCACACAGTAACAGGCTAGAGACCTAGCACAATTCATAAGCATGGTTATACTGGGTCAGCATATGGTCCTGCTAGCTCAGAATCCTGTCTTCTGCCAGTGCCCAGTGACAGATGCTTCAGAGGGAATGAACAGAATAAGGCAATTTCAATTGATCCTGTTTCCATTGTCCAGTCCCAGCTTCTGCCAGTTGGAGGTTTATTGACACGTGGGGTATGAGGTTGCATCCTTAACCATCTTGGCTAGCAGCTATTGATGGACCTATTCTCGTTCTTTTTTAAGCCAGTAATACTATTATCCTTCACAACATCTCTTGAAAACAAGTTCCACAGATTGACTATGCATTTTGTGAAGAAGTATTTGTTTATGTTTATTTTAGACCTCCTACCTATTAATTTTATTGTGTGACTCCTGGTTCTTGTGTTATTTGAAGGGATAAATAACACTTCCTATACACTTTCTCCATGCCCTTCATGATTTTATAAACTCTTATCATGTTTCCCCCTTAATCATACTTTTTCTAAGGTGAACAGTCCCAATCTTTTTAATCTCTCCTCACCTGGAAGTTATTCCATACCCCTAATCATGCTAGTGGCAATAACAAAGGAGAATTATGCTGTTATACTGAGATATGAACGTTATCCTGGAAATGTCCTCCTAATGATAACATTTGTATACAAACTAATTATGAGTTTTACTATCTATTTTGGTTTTAATATAATAGGCCTTTACAAAATGTGACTGTATTTGGGCTCCAATTGGGTGCGTTCCCCTCCCACACACATACATAGAAGGATCCTCTTGGGTCCAGCCCCTGATATCATAGGCAATCCCATCACATAAATCCACTCATAAACTTATCAAGCTCCAACTCAAAACTCCTAAGGTTTTGGTTTTCTTTCTTTGCTTCCACTGTGTATGTTATAAGTAGAGACAGAATGGAAAGTAGACCTTAAGTGTTTGATGAATCTGAAATTGCACTATTGACTCCATATATTGAATATTGGATAAAATTCCTCCTTGATGTAAAGCTAAAGCTATGTACTTGTGTCATGCAAGCAATGAATTTTGCATAAATGTGCTGTAATATAAACCTTTCTAGAGAACAATATGAATTAAAAGGACTGGAGACCCTGAATTGTTGTTTAAACTACCAAACTGGAATTGAAATACATGTGTTCTGATGCACTGATGACCTCACAGTTCTATGTATATAGGTCATCCCGGAAGTCTGTTAGAATCTGTACTGACAGCAATTGATAAGTGAGAAAACAAAACACGCAAAGGACACGCACCACTATCATAGCAACACAGCAGTAGCCAGACCCAGATCAGACCAGTGTCCTCTCTTTGATGCTTCAGAGAAAGATGCTCTAGAGAGAATGAAGGCTAAAAGACAGGACTAGATAAAACACTGTATGGCTATTAAATAAGAATTTGGTGGTTTTGGTTTTTGCTTTTTATGCATTGGGTTTCTGCAGTTTGCACATCTAATTTTCTGTCCATGTTGAGAAATCCCAGTTCAATGGACTAAGGGCAAGAGTTAATATTTTAAAGTGAAAGACAGTTCTTTTCCAATTCTCTGATTCCTGTGATCTCTCACAGAGACAATGAGAACAAAAACTCCATGTACCACATTGATTGCATGTATTTTCCATTAAACATGTTATGTCTTTCAGCTGAAATTACCCTAAAGAACCCCTTTGACCAGTGGTTCCAAACCTTTTCGGCTTGAGGATCACAGATATAATTTTTACAACCCTGAAGGGCCACCAGTCTCCACTAGTAAGGTCCCCTTATTCCTGACTGCAGCCAGACAGAAGGAGTTCAGAGAGGAGGCTGCCTCCTTCCTTGCTGGTCTCCCATCCCTTTGGTTGCGGCAGAGACACCACACTTGTCCCATAACTCTGTACATTCCACCTGGGTCCCTAGGCAGTGGCTCCCTTTTGTAGCCAGGAGGATGGGAGATAGGTGCTCCCCTCCCTCTGGCTCCAGCAGGGACTCTAGAGCCTAGGGACCAGGCAGAGCACTTTGCTTTCTGCTGGAGCCAGAGTAGCATTGATCTTCCTTCCTTCTGGCTCCAGCAGGGACCCCAGTGCCTATGGACTTAGATGGAGTGCTTTGCCACACTCCCTTCTATAGCCAGGGGGAGTGAAGCGCTGACCTTCCAACCCCTTGGCTGCAGCAAGGAGCCTGCACCGGTCATTTAGCCCTGCAGAAATGCACTCTACCTGGGTTCTTGGCCAGCAGTTCCCTTGTACAGCCAGCAGGAGGGGAGCCATGGGCCACTTTTGGCCCCCGAGCCACAGGTTGAGAACCAGTGCCTTAGACTTTCTCTGAATATTTTTAATCACATTGAGCAGTCCCACCCATAACCTGTATGCCCCCTTTCTTTCTAGTCCTAAATAATCAAACTCCCTGTAAAGGATTGGTACCAAACCACTACGACCAAAAGAGGAGGAGCAACACATCAATAAACCATGAACTTTTCTTTGCTTCCTCTTTTAGGGTTAACAAAATAGTTACTCCAACAGCTAAGCCAGCAACAACATTGTTATACTGCTGTTTCTAAGGTCAGAGTGGTTTTCATCTTGAGACAAGTCCAACTGTTCATTTTTATTTGCTTCCAGGTTATATATAAGGAGGAGATTTAAAATGAGATATTCCTGTCTTTCAATTATTCCAACTAGGTGATAAACTTCTCTTGAAGCCTTTGTACTGACTTCCCATTAAGTATGATACAGTTCAGCATATTCACTGTTAAGAGCTGCAGCTTTTCACTTCAGTCTAAAGAAACTTAATTTGTTATGGGCAGGAATGCCTCAAATTCCCGTACAGAAAACTAAGATTCTTAGGCTATGTCTACACTTGGAAAGCTAAGCCAACTATAGTAAGTCACCTTTATTAAGTCGATTTTAAGTCAACCTTACCAAGTCGATGTAGAGAGTCTACACTAGACTCCCAAGTCGACTTAAGGCACACTTTAGCAAGTCGACGTAGAGAGACTACACTATACTCTTAAGTCAACTTGGGGGGATGCACCATGGGAAGTGTGGCAGCATGGCAGCAGAGATGGTCTCCCCTCCCCCGGCCATGCCTTCAAATAGGAATAGCCCTTCCTATTATGTCTGGCAACTCGGAGCCTGAGCAGGTCATGGGTCTACCTCTCCTCCTTCTCTTCTCTACTTAAACTGACTTCATAGTAGAACTTTATGCTCAAGGGCTATGTCCACACTGGCAAGTTAGTTCCAATTAAGGAAGCTTAATTCGAACTAACTTAAGCCTTGGCCACACTAGGCTTTCATTAGTTCGAATTAAGGGCTTCCTTAATTCGAACTAATAAATTTGATTATACTTTTCGAACTAATGGTTAATTCAAACTAGTTAGTTCAAATTAATCCAATGTGGCCATGTTAGTTCGAACTAACCAGCACATTGACCTCAATGCAATTGATTAATTCAAATTCAGCAAGTGCCATGCACTAGCATTTGAGTGGGGCCATGCTAGTTCAAATTAAGTTAATTCGAACTAACTAAAATTAGTTTGAATTAGTTAGTTCAAATTAACTAATTCGAACTAACTTTAGCAAGTGTAGACATAGCCAAGGTGTTTGGCTGTCAGATGTTTGTACAGCCAGTCTCTGCTTGAGACCAGGCAGGGCCCTGATCTTGCCTGAAGTTGTTTCAAGATGGAGAGTCCCAGGCAAAAAGCCTCAAATCATTTGACTTGGGAGGGGGGCGTTGGAGGGGTGCATCGTGGGAAGCGTGGCAGCGTGGCAGTGAAGATGGTCTCCTCTCCCCTGGCCACACCCTCAAAACAGAAAATGGGCTCACCCCTTCCCATTGTGCCTGGAAACTCGGAGCCTGAGCAGGTCATGGATCTGCCTCTGTTCCTGCACTTGTCAGCCAGCTGAGCTACACCTGCCAGCTAGTGGTAAGGCTTCTTCGACTGTGGAGCAGGGCTGTCCGGCGACACGCCAGCACAGAGGAAGAAGACAGTCTGCCCCCCGCCCAGCTGCCCCAGCAACTTGCCGTGGACACTGCACTGTGCTCCGTGCCTCATTGCCTCAGGGCATGGGAGGCCCACAGCAACTGGTGGGAGCGGATTGTCCTCACCACCTGGGGCAATGACCTGTGGCTGCAGAGCTTTAGGATGAGCAAGTGGACCTTCCTCAAGCTCATCCACGAGCTCACCCCGGTTCTGCAGTGCATGGACACCCGACTCCGACCCGCCCTCCCTGTAGACAAGCGAGTGGTTGTCGCCGTGTGGAAGCTGGCAAACCTGAACTCTGACCGCTCTGTGGCCCAGCAATTTGGCATTGGGAAGCCCACCATGGGGACCGCCCTCATACAGTTCTGCAGGGCAATCAACCGTGACCTGCTAGCCCGCCTCGTCAACCCAGGCAACCTGTATGAACTCCTCGACAGCCTCGCCCAACTCGGCTTCCCCAACTATGGGGGCATTGTGGATGCCACCCACATCCCCATCCAAGCTCCGGAACACCATGCCAGGGACTATGTCAACTGCCAGGTGTACTACTCCGTGGTCCTGCAGGCCCTCATGGACCACCGCAGAATCTTCCAGAACATCTACGTGGGCTGCCTGGGGAAGGCGCACAACGCACGGATCCTGTGCAACTCCGCCCTGTACAGGCACATGCAGGCAGGCACTTTCTTCCCCGACCACACCATCACCATGAGGGATGAGCAGGTGCCAGTCCTGATCCTCGGGGATGCCGCTACCCCTTGCTCCCTTGGCTGATGACGCCATACACGGGCCACATGGATGACAGCAGGAACCTCTTCAATTGAAGGCTCAACCGGTGCCACAGAGTTGTCGAGCGTGCCTTCGGCCATCTCAAGGCCCACTGGGGGGGCCCTACCCCGCAGCTGGGAAGCTGAAGCCAAGTGACTCACTGAGCAGTACGAGCAGCCCAATGACATCCTGCCCCAGATTCAGTAGGGCCAACGGGAAGCACAGCTCATCCAGGATGTGCTAAGGCCCACTTCAACAGCGAGGAAAACTGAGGAGTGGGCCTGCTACCAGGCCCCGTCACCTCCACCACCTTCCCATGCCTACCCTCCCCCACCCCCATGCACCATCTCCCCCATCCCCACACCAACAAAAAGCATGACACACTGTATAAAAGTGTTCAGGGTGTTTATTCAGAGGGGGAAATGGGGGTTGGGAGTTGCAGGGGTTGGGAGGTTTGGGGGGAGTGAAGAAGGTCAGGGTGAGGGAGGGGGATCAGGGTGGTCGGGGGAGTAAAGGAGGTCGGGGGAAGTGAAGAGGATCAGGGGGGGGCGGCTGGTGTTAGTGGCCTCCGGAAGGCGGGTCCCGGGCTGCCTCTGGGGCACAGGGCGGGGTCCCGAGAGAACAGGCACTCCTCCAGGTGCTCCTGGGACTGGGTCTGCCAATCCATGAGGTGTAGCATGCACTCAAGCAGCCTCTGCTTGCCCTACCGCAGCCCCTGCTTGACCCTTTGGTGGCCATTCTCCTGCTCCTGCTGGGCCCTGGACTCCCTCTCCTCCAGCACCACAGTCTCATTCCCAGAGCCCTCCTCCTGGTCGTTGTCGATGGTGTGGGCTGGCAGGCTGCCACTCTCCTGGCCCAGAAAGGCATCCAGCTGCTGGTAATACAGGCAGCTGGTGGGGGCTGCCCCCTGTCCGGAGCATCTCCCCGCTTTTGGTAGCCATGGTGGAGGTCCTTGATCTTGACCTGGACCTGCTGGGTGTCCTGGGTGTGGCTCTTGGCAGCCAGGGCCTGGGAGATAGAGGCATACACCTCTCGATTGCGATGGCTCCCTCACAATTGAGAGCTGACTGCCTCATCCCCCGAAATGACCAGGAGGTCAAGGATGTCCTGGTGGCTCCAGGATGGAGCCTGCCTGTAGCGCTGACTCTGCTCTGACCTACTCCCAAGCAGCAGGGTAGTCAGGGGTGTGTCCTGCCCTGTGGTTGGCCAGAGCAGGCTCTTCCTGTGCCTGGAACTCTGGGAGGGAGGTCAAGGAGGAAGGTCTGGAGGCCATGGAGGTCAACTTAGGGCTACGGTGCATCTACACTGGCTTAGGTGGACTTAATGAGGTCACTTTAAGTGTAAGGTCGACCTAAAAGGAGGTGTTATTACGTCTCCTTAACTTTTCTTTAAGTCGGCTTAAGGAACTGCTTAAATCAACTTCAGGAAACCCCACTGTGGACGCAGAGTAGTTTCAGTCGACTTAGACCATGTTAAGTTGACTTATTTTGTAAGTGTAGATATACCCTTAGAGCAAACTGCTTTCAGTAGGACTACCTCTCCCAAGACTTGGGAGGAAGAAGGCTGTTGTCCTACTGTGGTATTGACACAAGACTAGGAACCCGGAGTTCTGCATTCCAGTCCTGGCTCTGTTAAGTGACTTGACCTTGAACAGTTCACAAACTCTTATTGAAATATTAACTGTGCCCATGTGAGTGGTTCCCCTGACATCACATGCATATAATTAAATACACGCACAAGATCAGGGAGTTTAATTTGTGTCTCAGTTTCCCCACTAGTAAAATATGGATAATAATATTTCCTCCTTCCCAAGAGGGTTGTGGAGCTTAACTCTTTAGTGTTTGTACAATGCTTTCACATCTGTAAATGGAATGGCTATATCAGTACAAAGTATTATTTCTGTATTTCTTGGATGGTGTGGGAGAATCACTATAATGATTTGCATTCCAAAAGAAAAATTCCCTTTTGAAGATTTGCTTGCATTCCAATAGATGAATTCCTCCTTAGAAAAATCAAAGAACAAACAACTGTGCTTCTGAGCACACCTCTGAGAAAAATTCTATTTCTATTCTTCACTGGATCTTTATCTGTAGGCAGTGGGATGGGTTGCAGATGGTAGGGGCTTGTTCTTTCACTCATTCAAGGAACTTCACCAGAACCAAGAAAATTAATAATTCATTGAGCCAAAAGGTGAAAACAATTTTTCCCCAGTTAACATTTCCTTGTGTTCATTTTTCCTCTCTAGACCTCATGAGAAGTCAGTTGTTTTCCCATTCTAATTAATTTCAAAGATCACTTTTCCATCATATTGTGTTGTATGGTCATTCTGTTTTCCCAGTTGAATTCTAATGCTTCTGTGTAAAATTTATTCATCTACTAGCTGCATACAAGTTGCTGTTGATGGGCAGACCACTTCTTGTTTATATGGAGCAACTTGCCACATCAATTGTTTGTTTATTAGATTCACCATGGAATTCTAGGAAATTCTTTATTGTGCTTGTATCAGCTCCCTCTCCATAAGAAATAAGTTATAAAAGGATGGACAAACAAATCAGGAAAACAAAAAAGAACTTCTCTCCCCAATCCTGCCCTTATACAACCTGAAAAACTTCACCTTTCTGTATGAAATAAACATATTTGCATTATTCAGAAATGTATGTTTAAAGAGTTCCCCAAAGATTCTAACATAGTCCCAACACTGTATGTATTTAAACAAAAGAATAAATGTAAATAAAGTATGATAGTATTGATTGAACTGACATTGCAATAAAATTGGCACAGATCATACCCACAAGATCTGTGTACGGAGGGATTTTTCTACGCAATGATTCTGCCAGTTTTGGGACAGAAGTGGTGTTCAGGTACCTCTGTAGTAAATGCCCAGATATGACATCATTTCAAAGGGAGAGACCAGGCTGGGATACGATACAGGAAGAGACACATACATTATTTCCCCTCTGGTTCCCCAGAACATAGGCAAAATAGATAAATTTCTGGTTATAATACCTTTTTTCTGGGGTCCCCATTCAGGGTCCTGGATGCTCCTGAATACAGAAGCATTCTGCAAGTTGCACCTACACACTGGGCCAAAGCTAGTTTAAGAACATAGGAACTGTCCTGTTGGATGAGCCTTAATCGAGCTAGCCCCGTAATCTTGTCTCAACAATGGCTGGCACCAGATAAGTCACAGGAAGGTGTAAAGAACCTCACAGTAAGCAGATGTGGGATAATCTGCCATCCAAGGGAAGTCTCCTCTTAAAACCTAATAATTAGAGATTGGATTAAGCCCTGAAGGCTTTACATCCCTGTCAAAAAAAATATATTATTAATTCTTTCTCATGATCATTTAATAATGCTGGCTATTTTTGTTAACTATACAAATGCCTTGGAATCCTGCTGAATTCTTGGCCCCAGGAGTATTCTGTATGAAGTGGTTCCATAGGAACACCTCCAAAGTCTCTGTACACCTCATTCTGCCCTTCTGTTAATCCATCTGCCTAGTCTGCCCTCCTGTTAATCCATCTGCCTAGGTCCTGTAACAAATTCCTTCCTGAAGACTTTATTATGGGATCCTCAGAGAGATCTCCTTCTCCAGACCCTCTACTCACTAACTTTCCATGGCACATGATGATCTGGGTCATCTCTATACACATGTTTCAATACTACTACTAATTACACATTTGAAAACTACAATAAAAGAACATTAAGATTGCTAAAGTCCAGCTCTCAAAAAGTAAGAAATACCAGAATTCAGGTTACCCATGCAACCTCAGTTCAGCCATTATGATTCAGTTTTTAACTACATGATCAGAAAGTATTTTTTCCACAGGACTTCTGCTTCATTCAGCATGCAGGATAGATAATGTTTTCTTAATGAGCAGCTATTCAGTATTTTTTCTCCTCATTATTCAATGTGTGACTGAAGGACTTATTTACTTCACATTATTAACACATTGCTCTGAGGACAAAATTATTAAGTTTCTTCTGGCCTTTTTGATGACACTCATCATTGTAATATCTTCAAAAACATAAGTTAATTTCTTTTTGCTATACTCCTGTAAGATCTATAGGCATTATTATCCCATTTTATAAATGGGAAACTGAACCCCAAAAAGATTTATGTCAAAACATTCCACTAATTTTAGATATCCAACTTGACCCATGGGACTTTGCTTTTCAGAGTATTCAGCAGTGTTACTTAGTGTTTTATATGTTCAGAGCACAACTCCCATTGATTTCCATTATACTTGTAAGAGCTCAGAACTTCAGAGTCCAGGTGTCTCAAACTGGGACACTCAGAAAAGTCAGGAACATACAGTTAGTATCCACCCATGGAAAGCCTTATTCAAATGTTTTACCCAGCATTAAACTCTGTAGCACAGGCAGGGATAGAAGCCAATTCTCCAGGGTGGTAGTCAACTGCTTTAACCATGAGACAACCCTCCTTCTTCCTGCAATGCTCCTCATTCACTGCATATCTTCCAACATCTATAACAAATTAGTCAAGGGACTTATATAGAGCTGGTCAGAACATTTTAGACAAAAGTAAAATTTCTCCAAAATATACTGTAAGGTCAAAGACAAACTGTTTTGCAGAGGTGTATTGGTTTTGATGAGATTTTTCTGGCGGGAAGAATTTGGGAATGAGAAAGGGCTTCTCTTACAGTGTACAGCCTGGTGCGTAGGGTATTGGACTTAAGGGCTATGTCTACACTTGTAAATTTAGGTTGACTTTAAGTATGTCGACTTAGTTAAGTCGATTTAGTGCATCTACACCTAAATTTAAAGTCGACTTTGGGGGGAACTTACAAAGTCGACCCAGAGCATCCACACTGGACGCCCAGGTCGACTTCTAGGGGCGAGGGGGACTTAGGGCAGGTCCACGGGGATGGGGGTCACCCCTTGCCCAATGCCAGGGGGCTCAGCCTTTGCCCCATTGTACATGGGTACAATGGGGTAAAGGGGGACAGTGACCCTGGCAGGGCATAGGGGCAGGGTGGGCAGGGCTCTGCCCTGCCGTGTGGGGGGGCATGCCAGGCTCCTCCTGTGCCCCCCCCCCCCAGCAGGGAGGGCAGTGGTGGAGTCCTGGAGTAGCCCTAAGTTGACTTAGGGCTACTCCAGGTCTACATTGGCTTAAGTCGACTTGAAAAAGTCGACTTAAGCCTTAGGTCGAATTAAAATGAGGTTTTATAAAGTCGACTTAATTTTCATTGTCGACTTTATTTTCCTTAAGTTGACTTAAGGAAAGTGTAGTGTAGACGCAGGATAAATTAAGTCGACTTAAGCAAGCTTAAGTCAACTTAATTTACAAGACGCAGCCAAGGAGAGGGAGACCCGGGGTCAAGTCCTTGCTGTGCCAATTCAGAGTGATCTTAGATTAAAAAATTATGCTTTGACTCAGACAGAAATGGGATTTGACTATCCCATATATCAGGCCTCTGCCCTAACCCTATGCCCAGTCCACCTTCCTGGACTGAAAAAAGCTCAGCATTCAGTCTGCAAACGATAATTGCTACACATTTCCATTTTTGTGAAAACACTGGAAAGGTTTTGGTTTTGTTCCACTGCCAAATCTGAGACCTCAAAAGTTGCTGTGAAATGTAATTATCATTCTCCAATCAGCGCTAGCCTTAGCAACAGCAATCTACTTTACACCACAACTGTAATTCATCCCCAGAGCACCAACCATCCTGTACACTGAATGAGGCAGGGCTCCCATGGAAAAGTCATATGTGATCGTGTAATCAAAATGGTATTGTAAATGAATTTGTAGAAGGGGGGGGCAAATAGAGGCACCACTGATAACCTTGGCATGCCTTCTGGTCATTTTTCTGAACCCCCATTCACTATTCACACTACTTACTGTTTTATATACCACATTCCCACTCTATTCCCAGTCTCATCTCCCTCACTCCTTGTTTCCCACCCAGCTCTCTCCAACTACTGAACCTTTTTTCTATCTGTCTTTGCTTCAATGACACTTTCCCCCCTCTATTCCCTGTTTCTGCCCCCTGCCCCTGTTTCTCAACTTTTTGTCCATATTTGTCTCCACTCTCCTCCCTCTTTTCCACTGTTGCTTGAGCAAATGTTTTACTGCCCCTGAGGCTTCTGTCTTGCTGACAAATATTACTTCCCCCTTTCTACCCAATCATTGTGTCTGCCTCTTTCTTCTCTCAAGCTCTAGCACAAAAAGCTTTCAGATGTAAAGACGACTTTCTGATTTAATTTACTCTCCAGACTTATTAGGGAATTATTTGAAAAATCCTGATTAGACATGATCTGTCCCAGCTGAGGGAACACAATGTACACAGGGCATTAATAAAATACTTAACATTTATGTTACACTTTTGATTGTCAAACATTAAAGGCCTGATTTTTCAGAGGTGATGAGCACTAACAGCGCCCATGGACTTTTGCTGCTTTTGTTAGTGCTCAGAATTTCTCAAAATCCGATCTGAACTAATTAGTTCCCCAGCATCCCCATCAAGTAGGTAAGTAAGTACCATTTTTAATCCTTAGTTTACAAAAGGAAAAATGAAGGCTGAGAGACTAATTAATGACTCAGTCCAGGGTTACAGAAAGGATCTATGCTGGAGCAAGCATAAATTCTTAAGGGACTGTCTTTGTTATACATGTATACGGTGCCTAGCACTTTAGGGCACTAGCATCCAGGCTCTACTGTAGAAGAATGAAATAATAAATAATATTAATAAAACTCAGAAGTTCCTATCTCAAAGGCTTCTGCTCAACCTACTAGGAAATGGTGCAGTTCAGACTACATCATCTATAACACACTAAACACTCATTATCTGAAAAAGGGACATGTTCCCTTAAGGGTTTTAGAGAAAATGGCATTCAAATAAGTGAAGTCAACAATTTGTAAAGACAACTAGAAGCTAATAAAGCATTTACATCTAACTGAGCAGGCCGCTCCTGAGATAGTTGGCTAACAGTTTATAATCAGAAGCATTGGCTCTGAAGACTTTGAAGTAGAAGGTCAAGTGACCTTGAGTAAAGACTTAAAAGCCTGTCAATCTGGTACCTTCAGTAATCCACACTCACAATTATTTGAAGATTTTGGATGTCCCCCAAGGCCAGCTCATAACTGAGGCTGTTCTCATATAGGTAATCTGTTGCCAGTTCACGTATATTGAGCTAATTATTTATGTATTTTCAGTTATTTAACTGAAACCAAATATTCATTGTTCTCTTAATCCTCAGATATACAAAGAAAACTTTCTGAAATAACCATTGAAGATACTTTAACACAGAGGCGTCGTTGCTGTCGGGCTGGCAGGGCGTCGGCCCCAGGTAGAATAGCCTGAGCCCCGGATCTATTTTCCCCAGCAGGCAGAGGTTAAAGTAAGGGGGAATAGTTCCGGGGCTCCCAATTTTTAGGGGCCAGCGTTCCAGGGCCTCTAAAAATAGAAAACCCAGGCGGAACGCTGCGTTCCGCCCAGGGGCCCTAGCAAAGCCGCAAACTCCTGCTGCGGCCAGACTGCAGAGATTCAAATCTCCCGCCCTGAGCATGCTCAGACAGAGCGTGCTCAGGGTGGGAGCAGCCTGGCCCAGAAGCGGCTCTGCCGGCCGTCCCTGCAGCTCCGAGCCTCTGGCCAGGTAAGGGGGCTGGGAGGAGGTGGCGGGCAGCGGGGCCGGGAAAGGGGCAGAGGATCCGGGAAAGGAGCACAGGGGAGGGGGACAGAGGAGCCGGGAAAGGGGCCCCAGGCCTGATCTGGCCACGCTGCCTGCCCGTGATGATGGCAGCAGAGGGGCAGGATCAGGCCCAAGGGACCGGCATGCGGCGGCGGGAGCAGAGGGGCTGAATCAGGCCCAAGGAGCCAGCATGCAGCGGCAGAGAGGCAGGATCAGGCCCGAGGGGCCGGCGTGCAGCGGCAGAGGGGCAGGATCAGGCCCGAGGGGCCGACATGCAGCGGCAGAGGGGCAGAATCAGGCCCGAGGGGCCGGCGTGCAGCGGCAGAGGGGCAGGATCAGGCCCGAGGGGCTGGCGTGCAGCGGCAGAGGGGCAGGATCAGGCCCGAGGGACCGGCGTGCAGCGGGGCAGAATCAGGCCCAAGGGGCCGGCGTGCAGCGGCAGCGGGGCAGAATCAGGCCCGAGGGGCCGACGTGCAGTGGCAGAGGGGCAGGATAAGGCCCGAGGGGCCGGCATGCGGCAGTGGCGACGGGAGCAGAGCGCGTCAGCCGGCAGCATGGCCTGATCCGGCTCTTCTGCCGGCTGTCCTGCTCCGCCGCCGCAGGCCAGTCCCGGGCCTTTATATCAAGGGTTAAGGTAAGGGGGGAACGTGGAGACCAGGGGTGGGAATGGAGGGGTCTGGACTTGCGAGTCAATCGAGCAAGGGGTCAGGATGGGGGGGTTGGGGAGGGATTGATGGAGTTAGAGGCCTAGGGAGAGGCAAAGGGGGCATGGGGACAAGGAGACTTGGTGGGGGCTGGGTAGTAGTGGGGGGACTGGGCTAGCACGGAGTGGGCCGGGGGGCCACAGCCTTGGATCTTTTTTCTATCCAGCAATGCCCCTGCTTTAACAGAACTGGTCTTCTAATAAAGGTGGAACAAAAATGAAGTCAATGAGTCAAAAACAGCTACACAGAACTAGACCAACAAAGGATCTGGCCCAACTTATTTAGGGAAACTTTGGTTTGGGATCATCTCAAAACAGGAAGTTGCCAAGTAAAGTTGGTCTCAGGTTCTCACACTGTATTTTAAAGCAATTAAATAACTAAGGTTAGAGAGAGAGACATTTAAGCATAACAAGTTGGCAACAGTGTGGAGACACCCTGCCTTGGGGAGATTTGGAGAAAGGTTGCACACAATTCCTTCATAAACTTCTGGCATACTTCCTTCAAGGCATTTGGTCTGCTCTGTGGGTTCAGGCCAATGGGCTACCTCTCCAAAGCCCTTTAGGATGATGTGTCCCTGGGGGCACATGGTGGGGCTTGATCAAAAACTTCCCCAGCCTAAGATAGGAACTCTTTGGCAGACTGATGGATAGAATCTGGTTCTCAAGAATTATATTCAACTGCCTTAATCATGAGACGACCTGTTCTCTTCCTGCATTCACCTGCCTCTTGCACTACAAGGGGAGATGTAAGATGATCAAGCAATTTAGGCATTGGGTTTACATTCCAAAAGGTACATGTCTGTGTGATTTAGAATCTCACTGGTGTCAGTTTGCTGCTCTGGGAGCTGTAGGTGGGTGCCATTATGCACCTTCCACCTTCTGCAACAAATGAGGCAAGGGATCTTATAGATAACCACCTTGTTCATTAGACTACCATAATCCACCCCCACAGTAGGTGCTTCCTGTGTGCTGAATGAGGCACAGGTCCTGTGGAACAAAAGAGTATGTGATCATGTATCACAGAATCATAGACGATTAGGGCTGGAAGAAATCAAAGGTGGTCATCTAGTCCAACTGCCTGGTCAAAGTAGGACCAAACCCAACTAACACATCCCAACCAGGGTTCTGTCAAGCCACATGTTAAAAACCTCTAAGAATGGAGATCCCATCATCCCCCTAGATAACCCATTTCAGTGCTTCACCACCTTCCTAGTAAAAAAGTTTTTCCTAATATCAAACCTAGACCTCCTCCACAGCAATTTGAGACCATTGCTCCTAATTTCACCATCTACTACCTCTAAAAACAGCATAGTTCCATCCTTCTTGGAACCCCCTTTCAAGTGGTTAAAGGCTGCTATCAAATGCATCCTAATACTTCTGTCCTGCAGACTAAATAAACCTAGTTCCCTCAGCCTCTGCTCATAAGTCATGTGCTCTAGCCCCCTCATCATTTTTGTTGCCCTCTACTGGACTTTTTCTAATTTGTCCACTTACTTTCCCTAGTGGGGGGCCCAAAACTGTAATTAAAGACTACACCATAATGCATATGCCGAAGGATGACAAATTAAGGTTGCATAGTCAGCCTTATTTCTGGCATTCCCTAACTTGAGTGTTGTATTTATTGTTACACTTACAAAAATTAAAACCTATGCTAAGAGAATGTTATGGTTGCAAAAATCTAAGCCCCACACCCTGCCCAAAACACCAAACTTTTTTTTTTTCCAAAATTTGGCATCTAAAATTTGGGATCAAAGGGGGGACCTCAGATCCTGAGAGATTATGGAGAGATAGGATACAGGATGATGTCAATACTTCATTATGTTCTGACTGAAATTGTTGGTTAATTAAAAACAAAACAAAATAAAACTCAGAGCAGAACTCAATTTAGACCAGTCACCTAATCCTTGAATTTGCAGCCTACCATTCTTCTACCAACATAAATGGATATTTTACAGTATAGATGTTGAATTGTCCTCACTGCAAACTTTCAGAGTGAACATAAAGCAATCAAACTGTAAATACAGCATGCTTTTATGTTCATGACAGTTTTATGGCATGCTGTCTTATCTGAAATTGCCTCACCTCAGTTTCATTGTGAAACTGCTTTACTATAACATTCTGGCAATGTTCACCATTTCAGTTTATCAAAATACTTTTAAACCTCCAAGAAACTGATTAAAACCCAATTACCCCATAGCCTTCTGTGAAGTGGAATGAACTTATATCTTAACAATTTTGTTGAGGAAAAACGGTCTTCTCAATGGAACAAAACTCTAGGTAAAAAGAGACACAGGATAACTGGCCCCAGCATTTTGGTTTAGAATGATTTCTGATCCAGTTCAGGCCCTATGTAGCTGGTTGTTATATAACTGGAGTTAATGAGAAAAGGATGATGTGATTATCATTTCTAATAAACAACATGAGACAAGATAGAAGATTACTGAATTTGATGATGTCATTTCCTATCAAGGATGATCTGAAGGGGGTTTTGTGCTTGTGAAGTTTTGTGATGATCAGGTTCCCTGACTGTGAAATAAGCAAAATGAAATATACAGAGCTTTCCCTCCTTGCCAATGCATTGAAAGATACATGCATGACATGAAGCAAAAGCCTCAAGAGATATATTTAACAGTGCATATTCTTATCCTAACTGGTAGAAAATCAATTGTCTATTTCCCTGAAACAACTGATGCTTCCAGTAATATCCTCTGTTACAACCACTGTCTTAAAAAGCACATTATTGCTATCACAAACCATTAAATGTAATATAGAAAAAAAAAGTCCCCTTAAAATCTCTCATTGCTACAATTCACAACCAGTTTGTTAGAGCCTTAACTGCCCTCAGCTTTGCCTTGGGCCATTAACTAACAAACCAACCATTAACTGCTAGTAATGACCATTTTTTCCCAGAGATGATTACTTAATCGAACTCCTGGGCAGTGGCCGTTATTTTATGCCATGTCACAATGACTGTGCTTTACAGCATTTTCCTAGTATACAAGCCACCTACTGAAACAAACAAGAGATAGAGAATATTTTAAATAGTGCTTTATGCACTATTTAAAATACATGCTTTTAATGAACAGCTTTCATGTGCCAGAGGTACTTTTTCTTCTTCTTTTTTTGCAGAGCATATGCATCAAGTAACTTAGATGCAGAATTAATGTGTATTGCCATTCAGTAATATATACAATGTCAAGACACCGTATTAGTAAGCTGTGTTATATATTCATTTGGGTAAGACACATTTGATTATTAGCATTCTGTTCTTCAGCAACAAGCCACATGTGCTGTCTGTTGCCATGGTAATAAATTAGAAAGGATAACCTGACTGCTTATCAATTTTTATTTGTGCAATCATCCTACCTGCTTAACCCCTAGGTAGCAGCAGAATATTTAAACCAGCCTCCCCCCTACCCCCCAACCCAGTGGAACTCAGGGGTGCAAGTTAAGCTAATTGGGTGGGGAGGGATCCAAGGACATGAAAATAAATCTGAGACTTGTGATATGGTGCTGGTATGGTTCTTAATATTACAGGGTCAAAAATGTTAATGTTCCTGAGGATTTTAGCATATAGGAAAGAGATGAAAGTAGAAGCATAAGGTTAAGAAGGGTAAAATGAAAAAAACAAAACAAAACAAAAGAAAATACTTCTGCTGTGTTTAAGGCAATGTGCTTAAGTGCATATGTTAAATTATAGACCTGAATACGTGGAACCAAAACCTGTACTTATGAAACATTAAATACTATCCAATAGTTAATGCATTTTAAACAGTGGAAAAACATACCCACTTTAATGTATGAATATTGCTTGTTCTAATGTATTAAAATTACATGAGTAGTGGGCTGGGACCTTAGAGATCCCCATCTGTCTCCCATAGGAAAATCAATTATTTTAGAGCAATCAAGAGAGAGTAAGTCTCACATTTATTGCCAAAGCATCCAAGAATAAAACTAAAAATCATAAGTAAAGCCTCGTGTTTTTCACAAACATGAAATAACACAAGTAAAATGAGAAAGTTACTCTGCAGCAGCGGCTCCTGTGGTTCCTGTTCTGGGAGTCTGAGCCCAGCTTCTGACTCCAAACACTGAGACCTGATGCACGGGATCACAATGCCACTCTCTCAAATTTGCCCCATCTGCCCCCCTCTCCTGTCGTGATGGAGGGGCAGCTAGGCCAGACCTGAGTGGCGATGCCACGCCGTGCACTGGATTGCAAAACTTGGGAATGGAGAGCTGGCCCAGCCACGTGGAACTGAAATGACTACTGTGAGCTCAATGCAGATTGGGCTCACTCTGCAATGCCCCTCCCCTTCTCCCCCAGGGCTCTCTATCCCCTACCACCACCCCAAGGACCTCCCACAATAAAAGAAACTAAAACAAAATTCCCAGAAAATAAAATGAACACTTATACAAAAAAATTCTCAAAGCTCTAATTATGAAACAGACTTATTTTGAAGAATCCCATTTTGGTCCTAAAGATCTAGATTTTCCTGTATAGCTAGATATGCTTTTTTAAAAAAGGAAACATGGTTTAATGATTGATTATTTAAATTTTTATATTTGCATTAATATGATTGCTGTTATAAGCAACACAATACTATTTTCCTGAAAATCGTGTGTGTTTAATGTCTTTATTTTCCTTTGTGGAGAATCAGAACGTCTCACAGGACTTAAATTGCCTTTGTCCACTGAAATGAAACTTCAAGTGTCTCTGCTGTGGAATTATTTCTGTAGAAAATATATTGACTACTCAAGCACAGCCTTCCTAAACAAACAGTCTGAAAAATTCAAATGAAGTACCCATTTACCCGAAACTGTAAAGATGTAAGGTAAAATCTTCAAAGATACTGAAGTGATTTATTAGGCTAATTCCCTCTTCCTTCAATAGCATGTGGGCCCAGATGTTTAAAGGTATTTAAGCACCACTTCATTCAAAAAGGGTTGAGGCACTAAGGAATCAAAAACTCACTGTTGGGATTTAAGCACCTAACTCTATAAGCTCTTTGAAAGTGAGATATAGGCTCCTAAATCTTTTAGGGTAGGTCTACACTAGGAAAAGTTAAGTCAACTTTGTTAAGTCAACTTAATAAGGTCGACTTTAAGTCAACTTCAAGTCAACCTTATTAAGTCGACTTAACAGAGTGGCTACCTTTAAGTCGACCTTATTAAGTTGACTTAAAGGCTACTCCCCGTCCACACAGGCCTTAAGTCGACTTAAGGAGTCGACTTAAGGCTTAAGTTGACCTAAAGAGGGGAAGTTCTTAAGTCCACTTAATGAAAGTCCAGTGTGGATGTGGAGTAATTTAGGTTGACTTAAGCATCCTTAAATCGACCTAAATTGCTAGTGTAGACATACCCTTAGGCATTGCAATGCTGGCTGCAGCAACATCTAATTAGCTTTAAAAATCTGGGTCTTAATGTAACATTTTTAAAAGTGCCAAGATGACTTTCAAAAGTCATCGAGGGCTCAATCCACATAGGGGACTTACACTCAGGCTATGTCCACACTAACGTCAGTGAATTTGCTGCCGTTAGATCAATTTATCTGCTTTGATTGAGCAGCAGTAAAGACATGCTCAACCAATCCATAAGTCGATCTAGTAAAAAACACCTCCTCAGGTGATGTAGTGTTGAGTCATCAGGAATGCATTTCCCATATGCGAAGCGCAGTGTAGATGGAGCATAGAATGGAAGTTACAAAATTGACGAGAGTTACGCAAACTATTCTGAGTAGTTGCGTAACTCTTGTCAACGGTCACCTAATTTTACTCGCGGTGAAGACCAGGCATCAGTATCCCAACATGTAAAGTTAGATGACTGAATGCTAATGGACTCTACAGACCTGAGCTAGATACCCAGTCTCACTGAACAGGAAGAGTCAGGTGCCTAAAAACGGGAGCCACAAAATCCAGCACACTGAGCAGGGAGCTGCCTAAGCTAGCCAGTAGTAAACGTCAAGAACAGAAGTGTGGCCTAAGTCAAGTCCCTCAAACATCTAAATGGCCAGATGGAGACACCTATTTCTGCATGAGAGTCACACGCATGAACCCTCTACTAGATGCCTAAGCTCTTATGCACCAAAAGCTGACGAAGGGGTGTTGCTGCTTTTTTCTCTCATCACAATGTTTAGTCCAGTATTTAGAGTAGTCACTCAGGATGTAGGAGACCTAGATTTGATTCCACCCCCTAGCTGATGTGGAGCAACACTATGAACCTCTTTTCTTAGCTCTTAGGGGTGTCCTAACCACTTGGTTAGGGGATATTCTGCATCAGGTCTCTCTCACTTCCTCCTGTTGAAATAGTTTCACTTAGTATAAGCTATTAAAATAGTCACTGGAGCAAGGACTTGAACTCAGGTGAGTGCAATAGACTACTATCTTATTCTCTCTGAATGATTGACTATCTAATGGTTTATACACAGTGGAACAGCTTCAATAGGAGAGACAGAGAGTCCCAACCCAGAATTTCCCATAGCCCAGTGGTTAGGGCATTCATCTGAGAGGGGGTTAGACTTGGGTGTCCCACAGTCTGTGAGTGCTCTGACAAGTGGGCTAAATGTTAGAGGGCAGTAGGAACAACTACCTTCTTCTCCTCCAGTGTTTTTCATAGGACCTGATCTGTGAGCAGGCCTACTGGATTGGGCCCTGCAGGTGCGGTAGGCAGGCAACATCCAATCTGAGGATCCGACTGAGGTTAAGGTGCCCAAGTGTCAGGAATGGGGCAGCTGTGTATAGGTCCAGAGCAGATTTCTAGTCATCTAAAGGAGTTTATCCATGGAAGCTTAGAGGCCTAGGAAGCTTAGAAGTCTATAGGGTAAGGCAATACAGCTAGAGATAGTTTTGAGGATCTAAAGTTTGGACTTATGTGCTTAATGTGGTAGCTAGATATCTAAATCCCTGTGTAGATATAGTATTTAGATCCTTAGAAATAAGTCTGAATGGAAGTCTGTGGGGCTTACACACTTAAATGTCTAAAACTGGGATTCAGAAAATAGAATTTAGGATCTTAAAGTAACATATTTTAAAGTACTCAAGTGCTTTTGACTTAAATTCTTACGTATCTATGGGCCAGATTTTTAAAGATATTTAAGTACTTACCTTCTCAACTTCAAAAATCTGGCCTCAAACACTTTTGAAAAGGGAATTAGCAGCCTGAATCGCTTAAGGGATTTTGAAAGGTGTATCCATGATCTGTTATTCATTGCCACTACTAAAATGTCTAATAATGATTTGTGAAATAATTTGTGTTAAGATAAATAACTGACCTTTAAATGATGGTCACAGTGTACATTTTCAGGAAAAGGCATTGATATATCATATTCTGTTGATTGAAAGAGAGATTTCTGAGGCCATAGGTGGGGGTAGTGTCTCAAATGGGTATGCATCCAGGAGCCGTGATTCAGTTGGGAACAGGGCATCAACTGGACACAGACTGTCATGTATGATACGACAGTTGTTCTGGTGTTTAATATCATAGTGTTCTCTATGGGTGCATCTACACTTGTAAATTAAGTCGACTTAAGCTTGCTCTGCATCTACGCTACACTTTCCTTAAGTCAATTTAAGCAGCTGCTTAAGTCGACTTAAGGAAAATTAAGTTGATTTTGTTAAACCTACTTTTAAGTTGACTTTTGGCTTAAGTCGACTTTCTAAAGTCGACTTAAGCCAGTGTAGACGTGGAGTAGCCCTAAGTCGATTCTAAGTCGACTTAGGGCTTTCCAGGACTTCCCCACTGCCCTCCCTTCCAGGGTGGGTGGCACAGGGAAAGCCTGGCATGCCCCTGCACAGGGCAGGGCAGAGCCCTGCCCACCCTGCCCCTATGCCCTGCCAGTGTCCCTGTCCCCCTTTGCCCCATTGTACCAAGGTACAATGGGGCAAAGGCTGAGCCCCCTGGCACTTGGCAAGGGGTGCCCCCCCTGCCACCATGGACCAGTCCAAGGTCCCCCTAGCCCCTACAAGTCGACCTAGGCATCTAGTGTGGACGCTCTAGGTTGACTTCGTAGGGTCCCCCCAAAGTCGACTTAAAATTTAAGTGTAGACATGCTAAGTCGACTTAAATTAACAAGTGTAGACATAGCCTGAGATCTCCTTTGTGCCTGGCTTCTCTCTCTCTGAAGGCATCCATTTTCTGCAATCCTCAAAACTTCAGCCTGATGCTTCTCAGGTGAGGAGACGCAAACTTCTTCCATTTTTTCAAACAGTATTTAACATGAACTGATTGGCTTATATACTCCACTCCATTCAAATTGTGTAAAGGGAACAAGGAATTGTTATCAATGTGTTCCTAGTGACAGATCTTTGGGTATAGAAAGACACCGCTGTCTGTTCAAACCTCTGTGGAAGGGCTTCTGTTTGTGTGCAGAGTTTTTCTTTTATGAAACTGAAAAAATCCAAACTTCATAATCTCCAAACAGATTCAAGCCTCCATCATGTGTGTGGGCACCTCAATGAAAACAATAGGACAAGCAGTTGCAAATTGTTGTGTGCAATTAGAGTGCTTTCTAAGTAAAATAAATAACAATATTCCACATTTATCACTAATTAAAATCCAATAGAAATATGTATGCAGATTAGATGTAGCCTTCTGGCTCCGGGCAAGTTGCCATTGCCATGCTCACCGCTGCAGAGTTTGTGTACTACTGGACCATACAGCTCATCTCTCTAACATCTGGAATTCTCTCATCTAAGCATGAATAGATGATGGGTCTAAAAACATGTGAAGAATTAAAAACTATATAGGATTGGGACTTTATAATCTGAATTTGCTTCTGTCATAGATAGTTCAATGCAGAGCCCCATTGTCTTCTACAGGGGCTCAGTTAAGCCACTGGTGTTTGTTTTTAATTCATAGCAAAATCAGGGTTTTAGTATACAAGATGAAGACCTCATAAATATTGCCACTCATATATCATTTGCAGGTGGAGTAGAGTTTTTCCCTTTGTATTAAGGCATGTGACAAATTGTTTGGTGTCTGAACAGCAGACAAAGGACAGAGAGATTCCAACGATGACAGATAAGACTCTCACTACCAAAGACAAGTTCTTCAAAATTGAAGGGGGGAAATGATTTCTCTCAATGCGAGTTTTTCTACCCTTGTCACACTGACATATTGGGGCTTCATTCATTTGCTGAAATAGCATTACTGGATTAACAGACAGACTGCTTCTATGTAAAGATATTAGATATATGTAAATACATAAGAGCCAGATTGTGGGTCATCTTACACACCCTCATAGGAAAGTAAAGGTTTTTTGTAAGGCATCCCATTATTTTCCTGTGCCAGCTGCCCATGCTCTATAGAGCTGTATGAAGAGGGAAGTGGCTTCCCCAGGGCTATCATCATTCCCCTGCTGAGTAGGAGGTGAGAGAGAAGGGCTGGCATGGGCAGGGTATTGGTTTTCCCTTTACTGCTTCATTGGAGAGACACATCCTGTTCCAGGTACAGAGCTAGTGAAGGGAACATCCTTCCCCAGAGCAGAAGGAAACCAGGCAAGATTATTTGAGTCATAATCTGCTTTCCAGTCTGCTTCCTAGGGCACCATGAACACATGAGCAGGCTGTAAAATGACAATCTTGCCCCACTGAATAATGACCTTGTTTAACACATTCCTTCTGTTTCCTTCCCTAAGCCCTGGACCATAGGTTAGCTGCCATAATGGAAGAGTTTTGTGGAACTTAATCTAACTAAATATTCCTTTGCTAAAGAATTCCACAGGGTGTTTCAGATCAGATATTATTCTCTATGAATATTATTCTCCAAGATTCTTAAGAGTAATTTTTCTGGGAAATCTAAAGTTTTTATCTCTATTATATTCTATAGGATCCTTCCAGAAGAGTAGATTTTAAAACTCATATTTCAGTGCAGTGTCTGAGTTTCAGTAGAGAAAACCACAAGAGACACTGAAAGAGACTACCTATGAGAAAAAGACCAACTCCCTTCACAATTAACACCAGTGCAACTAAAATATCATATGTGGAGCTGTTTGAGTTTTGAACTTTGCTTGCTTTCACTAATAAAAAACACAAAAAGCAAGGTGAAAAAATATCACAGGTAGAGCAATTCTCTGAGAGACACGGAAGTTTCTAGCAATGACAACTCAGAAATTTAAAAAATGACTCGCAAACAAAATAGTATTTGTTTTCTTGCATATCTAAAATTCTTGTTTTCACCGCTTTGTGGCTCGTACTTTACCATTTTCATTGAGATACATATTCACATGCTTTACTGTCTTCACAAGTAAAAATTTTCCTAACAGCCAAGCGTGGAGGGAGAGGAATGGCCACAGTATTCTCTGGAGACACAGAAACTCATGAATTTGACAGCTGGTTTTATTCATTTTTACCTTTCTGTTCTTACTGTACAATTGTGATTTTTTAAAACTGTTCCTTCTGCATTATTGTCAGCTCTCTTCCGACTCCTTAAATTAATGCTCAACTAAATTCCAAGTATATAAACTTTACATTTTTCCTTAACCATTTTTTTTCAAGTATATTTGTGTTGCCTTTAATTCTACCAAACCCTCTACTTTTCTGTCTTTAATTTGTGTAATTTCTCCAGAGAAATCATCAGGTGTATAGGCACACAGCCAGATGTGAAATGTGTGTATATTATACATATATACATACTGATGGACCACTAGCAGCTAGTGACAGTGCAGAAGGTTGTAGCTGAGGAAATGCAAAAATCTCAGGAGAGAGATATATCGGCAACATACTGCAGCAGAATTTTGAATCAGATATTACAAAAATGTATGGGGTTCAATTCTGCAATGAGCTGGGGACCCCTTGGTGCCAACTATCTGAGGGCACAGGGGATGCCTAGGATTTTACAGGAATCTTCTTGGTCAGATATTTGCACAATTGTCTACCAAAGAGTCACATGTGAGGTCTCTACAAGGAACCAGTCAGCCACTGGTTGTCATCATTATTGAGAAATGTATGGATGGATAATACTTAACAAGTTATGAATCTATGCTGACAATTGCATTCTTAAGGTCCTGGAGTTAAGGCAGGTCAACAAGAAATGATGTATCTAGGAAATGTTCCCTTCAGGCAGGACTCAACAGACACATTACGTTGCCTGGGCATTTGTGTATTGAATGCATACAAGTATTCAATGCATGCCTATTGGCATATTGAGACAGGCAAAAGAAGAGATTGAGAAATCTACAAAACAGAGGTAATCCACAGGGATAAACAAACAGCCAGGGATGTCCTGTTTGTGGCTCAGGAGATGAAGGCATGTTGTGGTATACTTTGGAGTGCAAAGACATGTTGGGTACCTCACAGAGGATTCAAGCTAAAGGCAGGCTTGTATCATGAAAGGAGTGGCTGAGCTTGTTGTAAAGTTCTGCTAGAGTGAGCATTTGGTTGAGCAATACTAGGTTAGACATGTGAGTATTTCTTAATTAAGTCTAGGTTCTTGAATACACGTTTTATGTAACCATTTGCTCCCACTATGTCTGTTTATTACACTTGAATCTACATGCTTTGTGAGATAAACTAGTTGATTTCACCATAAACAAATCCAGGAGTGTTAAAAAGACTTGGGGCACCATGGCAAGCAGGGGGGTGGGGTAAGGCGGGGGATGGGGGTGGGGCTGGCCGTTCCAGTAGCTACTCCTTCCCCACTAGAGGGGCAGGTCTGGTGTTCAGGGGCAGGCTGGCTTTGTGGGGTGGTACACTGCCTGTGGGACTGGCCCAGCCTGTGTGGGGGGTGAACTGGTGCTGTAGCACAGTGCCGGGGTTTTAGGGACTGCAGCTAAGGTCCCCGGGCTAAGGGAAGCCCCATCGGTCCAGAGTGCCACTGGCCTGCACTGCACTACAGTGCTAGTCCACCCCACTTCTGGGCTGGACTGGCCCACGGTGCATTACCCCACAATGCTGGCCAGCCACTGAGTGCCAGCCCCACTTCCCTGCTGAGACAGCCTGGGAGAGGACAGCACCAGTGCAGCTGTGGGGGGTAGGGGAAGCAGAGCAGGCTGCTCCTCCAGACTCAGGTCACTGTCCAATGGGATTAGAGCATGGGCCACAGCGACTCCACTCAACGTATCTATGTGCAGTATGTAATGCTCTGTGATGGGAATTGTAAGCTGGAGTGCACTGTGCCTTTGGAACCAGGAAATCTGTAAATACTTGGAGTGTCCAATGGGACTAGGAGCTGGGAAGGGCTGGAGTGTGCCAGTTGCGGAACTGCGGAGTAACAGCAGGGCTTGTGAGGCCTGAAGGGATCTGCTTGTGTTGTCTGCAGCTGTGGTAGTTGGGGAGTTGATCCCCAGCACGAGGAAACCTCATCCGTGCATGCTAAGTGGGGGTGGAAGCAAGGCACCTCACACCTAAGGGTGCCCATGGGGAAACATCACCTCTTCCTCCTCAAAATTTGCTTTTTCTCCAAAAGATCAAGTTTTTCCGTGGTATGGTATACAATGCCAGTACTTCTGGATCAGCGGCTTTCCTTAAGCTCTGGGAAATACATGACCTTTGCTGTGTGCCTGGAAAATAAATGTACTTGGCTCCTGACGGACCAAGTAGGGAGGCAGACTCTATGGTGGAGGACTTCTCATTGAAAATGCCTTGCCAGGAATCACTTCCTGTTTCAGTTATCACCACTGAGCAAAAGTGTGGGAGTGTAAGACAGGTTGAGAGGCAAGGTCTCAGATAATCAGGATCCAAAGTTTTAAAAGCAGCAACTTGAGCTCCACCAAGAAACAAACCAGCAACATTACAGTTCCCAGAGCACCAAACGTATACATTCCCAGCATAATGCACTGCTCAGCAAGGGGCTGCACAAGTTCCAAATTCTGAGTGGCTCCATTGAGTAGCTTCATGGACAGCACATTACAGTAGCCTAACCTTGAAGTGTCAAAGTCAGGAATGATGGCACCAATGTACACGTTCAGAAGGAAAGCTTGCTAAACCCACATGAAAAAAATTCTTCTGTGATCTCATCTGCTATTTGAGCTTCCAAGAGCAATAACAAAACCCCCCGACTGTAAATCTGCACTGCAAACAATGAAGGTATTCCTTCAAAAGAGGAGCAGATATCACTCTACCATTCAAGTCTCTTATTGAGTCTTACCACTGTCGTTTCAGTTTTGCCTGGTTTGATCTTTTAAAATAGCTTTGCAATTTTCTTGTTAAATTCCAAAAGAATACCATGTGTCCCTGGTGTCCTCAGCACATTTTCAGTTCAGCATAAAGTACATTGTAGCCTACTTACATTCTCACTTGTGACTTAAGACAAGTAAGTTGGTCTATAGTTCCTGCTCTGAAGTACAGTATTGTATACTATTACTAGCCGCATTAAACACAGATTGCATTCACCCAAAGACTGAAGCCCCACCACTTGCAGAAGTGTCATAGTATGTTGTTATCACACACATATTTCACGTCTGTCTGCATGTCTATGCACCTGATCTCCCTGGAGAAATTATTTAAATTAAACACAGAAAAAGTAAAGAAACTGACAGAACTAAAAGCAATACAAAAATACCTGAAAAAAAATTTAATTCTGCAGCTAGCAGTCAAATGGATTTTAATGCTTAATATTTAAACAAATGATTTAAATGGCTAGAATTAAAGCTCTTCTTATGATTGCTAAATCAATACCAAATAAACTGGAAATACTTAAATCCTGCCTTAATCCAGCCTCCGAATTCAGGGGAAGACAAACGACCTCCTGAGGTCTCTTCCAGTCTTCCATTTCTGTGATTGTATAAATCTCACCGTACCAGTACTGCAAATGGCATCACTATCTTTAGTGAGACAACCACCAGCAGCAATAGGTTCAAAATTAGGATTTATAATTAAAAATAACTTTTAAATATGTTACATGGTTTATCTGGGGTGAGTCGAGTTTCTTACCTTTCCAGATTCTCCATAAAATGGACCTGAGTTTTCCTTTACAGCAAAGGAATTCAGAATGCACCTAGACTCTTTGGCTGCGTCTACACTGGTAAATTAAGTCGACTTAAGCTTGCTTAAGTTGACTTAAGCTTGCTTAAGTCGACTTAATTTACCCTGTGTCTACACTGAAGTTTCCTTAAGTCGACTTAAGCAGCTTGCTTAAGTCGACTTAAGGAAAATAAAGTCGACTTAATTCAAATTAAGTCGACTTCCTAACACCACCTTCCTAATTGATCTAAGGCTTAAGTCGACTCTCTAGAGTTGACTTAAGCCAGTGTAGATGTGGGGGAGCCCTAAGTCTACTTTGTCGACTTAGGGCATTGGTCCCTTCTCGCCGGGACCACTCAGGTCCCGGC
>ML685888.1:555165-600467 GCA_007922175.1 Pelusios castaneus | reverse complement strand
GGGACATGAGTGGTCCTGGCGAGAAGGGAGCCCTGAGGTCCCTTCTTGCTGGGATCCCCGCTCCAGCTGCCCGCTGCTGAGCAGCTGGAGCACGGAGCTCCGGCTTTTCCTCCTGGCCCGGACCACTTGGTCGGGAAAGTTGTCCCTGGGACCCCAGTGGTCCAGGCTAGGAGGATTCCCTTCTGCCCGGGACGTGGGAAGTCCTGAGCAGAAGGGAGCCAAGTGGTCCGAGGCAGAAGGGAGCTCCTCGCTCCCTTCTCCCCCGGACCCTCAGGGGCTTGCTGTCCCAGGGAGAGCCAGCCCCATGTGGGGCTGGCTCTCCCTGGAGCAAACAAGTCGACTTAGATAGTCCAGTGAGGACTCTCTCAAAGTCTATTTACTAAGGGCCCCTTTAAGTTGACTTAAGAGTCCAGTGTGGACTCTCTAAGTTGACTTAATAAGGTCGACTTAAAGTCGACTTATTAAAGTCGACCTTCTTAAAGTCGACCTTAATTCCCTAGTGTCGACATAGCCTTTGTCCTTCACTTAAGTGTACTTTTAGTCACATAGCTCAGACCCTGGTTTATGTGCAGAAATGTGCACCTACTAGCTTGTTTGAAACCCGCCTATCGAGAGAACAGGAATGGGCAGAATAGGTAAGGGTGCATCTACACTTGTATATTAAGTCGACTTAAGCTTGCTTAAGTCAATTTAATTAACTCTGCGTCTACACTACACTTTCCTTAAGTCGACTTAAGGAAAAATTAAGCCAACTTTATAAAACCTCGTTTTAAGTCGACTTTGCTGGCTAAGTCGACTTTAGAAAGTCGACTCAGTCAGTGTGGACGTGGAGTAGCCCTAAGTCGACTTTAAGTCGACTTAGGGGGCTTTAGGGCTTCCCCACTGCCCTCCCTGCCAGGGTGGCTGGCACAGCCACAGCCTGGCGTGGCCCCCCACAGGGCAGGGCAGAGCCCTGCCCACCCTGCCCTTATGCCCTGCCAGGGTCCCTGTCAGGCTCAGCCCCCATTGTACCCAGGTACAATGGGGAAAATGCTGAGCCCCCTGGCATTGGGCAAGGGGTGTCCTCCCTGCCCCCGTGGACCTGTCCCAGGTCCACTTAGCCCCTACAAGTCGACCTAGGCATCCAGTGTGGATGCTCTAGGTCAATTTGGCAGGGTCCCCTTTAAATCAACTTAAATTTTGAGTGTGGACATGCTAAGTCGACATAGCTAAATCGACTTAAATTAACAAGTGTAGACATAGCCTAAGAGTCCTCATAACACTCACGCTATCTGAGCTCTCTAATCACACTCTGCTTTAAATTATTTTGAACCATTTCTAGCCTCTGAAATTAAGATGTGATTTGGAGAGATAAGTTTGAAATTCTGCTTGTATGTAGGGAAGAGAAAAGTCAAAAGAAAGAAAAGCAATGTCCAAATGACATATTAAGACTAAGTATTATTATAAGATCGAAACCAGAATTTGCTACATGTCACAGACTCATAGTATAAAATGCCTGCCTGAGTCTTTTTTTTTTAAACCCACAGTGTTGTAAACCCAACACTCCTTAAAAATAGAAGTTTGTTCTTTTTGAAGCAAGAACAATTAACTGTTCTGGAACAGATGAACAGAACTCACTGCAATGACTCATCAGCTGTGCTCAGCCTCAGTGGTGTGTGTGTGTGTGTACCAAAAAAAAAAGCCACTGGAGAGTCAGCAAAAGAACAGCTGATCTGCTGAGAACTAATCACTCGGAGTTATTTTTTGAGGGACAAAGTGTTTGTACATAGTACTGACAGTTACCAATTATTGTCTCTGTTTGGCCAAATTAATGGATTTTGCAGTTATCTTAAAGGTGCCCTCTACAAAGACTATATTTAAACTGCTGACACCTATAACTGTCTAATGCAAATACAGAACATTAGCAGTATGTACTCACACCTACTTAACCTAAGCTTGCTTTATCCACAAAGTAAATACAATATCTAGCCCCAAAAGATGTGTGCTTTAATGTACTGATTATCTGCAATTATTTTAAACCTATGGAGACTGGATTTAATTCTGTATTTTTTACTCCAAACATTTCAACGAAGTCTCGGTACCAAAAGTTATTGATATACCACTGTATTACTTTTGATTTAGTGTAGTGATATCCATGTCAATGAGTTACACCATCATAAAACAGAAGTAATGCAGAAGTGAATCAGGCTCACGCTACCAACATCAACATAGTCTAACTCACACCAATGTAAATTAGGAGCAATTGTTTCAAAACCTTTATCGTTATATCAGTTCTTTTGGAAAAGGTATTGTTATACCAGTGTAAAACTGGTATAAAGAAGATCAGAAAGAAGCATTATTATTCATTAAAAACATCTTTCTTTTTTCTTGCTGAATCAAACAATTCTGTTTGCTAATAAGATCAGATTATTTCAAATTATTTGTAACCATAACTGATAGCAGAGACAAGCATGGCCCATCACCTTTAGAATTCTTCAAAGGCAGCTTCTGAACCTGTACTTTTTATGCCAATTTTTGTATAAATGAGGTAATAAAAATGATATTGATATGAAGGAGACATGGTGAAAGGCAGCACTGAAATTTGTATGATTTATTCACATAATTTTGAAGTAGCATATTTAAAATCTCATCCCATTAACATCCATTGCCCGCCTAATTAGTGTACGACATTGACAGATCTCATTAGGAAAAGACAAAACTAAGGAGAATAAAGGTCTTGATCTTGCAAACGGAACCAAGTGGGCAAAACCTTATCTTATGTTGAACCTTATTGACTTAAGTGGGTTCTGTGTGGCCAAAGGTGTTTGTCCTTGTAGATTCCATTGCAAGATCGGCACCTGAGTCCTAGCTTGGGAAGCATGCTGCTTAATGTACCAATTGAAAAGTTACACACCAGGAAAGTACTTGTCAATTATGTTAAAATAAATATGTAGTTGTCTTTTATCTATGTTCAGAACATACTGCAAGTGCCATGACTATATGAACACTCAAAGATTAAACTATAGGAGAAAAGAATTTGTGAACTGAATGTGCACTGAGTGTTTTGTATTTAGTTGGCCTTTTTTCCTCCTGTGCGTTTGTAAATGCTGCATGGGGAGATAAGTACACAAATCCTGTTAACAATAATGAGATTTACTCATACAACTCCCCACACACTTCTTTGGAAATTTAGCCCTTAAGCTTAGAAAGCATTTGGGGAATAATTATTCTTTTTCTTTTCATAGTCTTTTTATAGGTTAAGTACACTGTACTGTACCTATAGTTTTCTCCTAATGTGTCTCTGTACTATCGTGCAAATTGCATAGGACAAATTTACATAGAGTAAGCAGCTGCAGCTCCCAGTGGAATCCTGGGATAAGGTAAACTGGTGACTTAGCAATAGTGCATGTTATACATGGGTATGAGTAGATAGGAAAAGAAATGTAAGTGGGATGTGACTTAGCAGCTGTACAAAAAGAATGTAATGTACATCTCCAAAGGGGCAGAAGATGGTAAGCACAGAGAGACAACAAGATATTTTATGATAAAAGTGTGCACTTCACTTTATATCAGACAGAATTAACCCCAACACAAACACTTACACCCTTATGTTAGGGGCTTTTCTAGAAGGGATATGGTTGAAAATTTTCATCACAAATTCAAAATTAAAGCTTTGACCAGCTCTAGCTATACTGTGTTTTTACTGGTGTTTGGAAAAAATGGGACAAGGGAACTTCTCGAGAGTAAAGAGGTCCAGAATTGCCGTTATCCATTGCCTAAGGTCTGTGTGCGGTTGGTGAACTTCAGAAAGCAATGTAGCTGCAAGCAAGGCTTTTCTAATACCATATATATGTGTGGCATATGTATAACAATTGGTTAAATCATAAATATCTTTTGTGGGGGAGGATAGAAGAACTCATTGGTTGTTGAGAATGCAGTTTATTGCAATGCCGGAACCAGTTTATCTAGCTACATTTCTAATACACCCATCATCTATAATGTTTACTAATGCAGGAGTCAGGCTGATTGGTGAGTCTTCTGTTATTAGCTTCATGAGTACTCCAGTCAGTCCAATTCTGTTCAGGGTTCTGGAAACATCTGTTTAATATCAGATATGCTCTGAGGCCTAACAATGCAAATGGCATAGTCATTACACTCTAACTTTTGATTCATTTGACTCATCCAGCCTATGGGGAAAGATTTTTAAAGACTGGACCCAACCCAGATTTGTGTATTTGAAAATTTCCATTATGAAACCTCTCCTTACAATATCAGGGCTCCATGGTATCTTGTGCTTGAACTTTTCAGACAAAAGAGAAGATCACCAATGGGAGCCATTGGTAGATCAATGCTTTTTAAAATCAGGTCGATTTTTTTACCTACCAAAATAATGATTTGGGTGCCTAAATTAGGCACTTTAGAAAATCCTGTCCTCTTTCGCTAAAAACTATTGAATATTCAATACCTATGAGTCCTGGGCGTTATGTAAAATTAGATTTTTTTTTAAATGTTTCTCTGACCTTAACAAAGCAATCCTACCCATCCCCTGAAGTCAATAGCATTTCACCCTAAAAGATTTACTCTAAGAAATGTAGAATTTTAATAAACTAAAATGAGAACTACTGATTTTGTGAATATTTCTGTTTTTCCTTCTTTAACTGAAGTTTAAATGAAAATTATACTTCTAAAGCCACTGATTATATATAGCCAAGTACTAAAATATGTGATAACATTTAGTAGAAAGAACATTAGGATTTCATCAAAGGACAAATATTTTTCTCCCTTAACCCAATCCTAATATTAACACAGGATTCAAACACCCACTAAGATAATATATACATTGTGGCAAATCAAATGCTTTCAGTCCCCGTAGGTCCTGCGCTTCATGTAGTGGCAGCCAGCTGAGGCACAGTTCTCCCACCTCTAAACCCCCAGCACTATGGATTCTCAGTTCCTCCAGCCCTGCGCTGGGCTCTCCACCCCACAGGCCACTGAGCCTGAGGATCTAAGGCCCGTCTGGGCAAACTTGCCCTAACTGCTTGTACCTCCTAGTGCTGTCAGTAGCAGTTACTGGTCAGCTCTCCTCCACTCTTCTTCACTCTATTGTCCTCCATACACCAAACTCTGCTCCTACCTCCTCCTCCAAACAACAAACCCAAACTACTTCACTGCCTGGCTGCTACAGGGGCTTTTTATCTTCTACCCTTAATTGGAGTCAGGTCAGGGCCGGCCTTACCATGAGGCGAACTGAGGCGGCCTCCTCAGGTCCCAGACTGGGGGCAGGGGTGCCACTAGGACTCAATTGTGTCTGCTGCCGGTGCATATGTATTTTCCCTGCTCTAGGTGCACAGAGATGGTGGAGTGCTGTGCTGGAGGAAGGAGGGCACAAGAAACGTAACAGGCAGGCAGGAGAGAAGATGAGAGGGAATAACAGAAAGCAGCAGGAGCTGCAGGGAGAGCAAGGAGAAGGAGCCTCTTATGTACCTCTATGTACCTTTGATTAACACCAGCTTCTCAAGGAGCTTCCTGTTTCTTGCTGCTGCCCTGAACCCACTTGAGGAGAACAGGCAGTCAACTAAAGCAGTAGGAGTCAGTTAGGCCCTTAAGACGCTGATATCTTCCCTCACTCAGGCCCTGCTACCAGCCTACTTATTTGTCCTCTTCAACTGAGGGTTGAGAGCCACTATAGCTGGCACAGAACAGCAGTCATGAGTGAAAGAAGAAAAGGCCTCTCTGGAGCAGGATTCAGAAAAAGAAAGAAAGCAAAGGAAGCTGTTCTATTTAAGCAGGAAGGAACTCTCCTGAGTTACATAGACACAAATGTTCACGGTGATCCTTCTGGCCCCAGTGAGGATGTACGTGGTGTGGAGATGCCTGATCTTCCAGTTGGTCAGAGTGCAGGTGACCTGGCAGCTACTGCAGCATCCATATCTCCATCTCAAATGGATGTAACTATGCATATTCCTGAAGAAAAGTGTAGACCAGAGAAGAGTGTGGTGGAGATGCAAGAAAAAGCTGCTTCTGAGTTTAGTTCCTTAAGCCTAGATGATCCAGGACTGTGGACCCACTTGAGCAATAGCCTGAGGGGGGACTTTCTTGTACTGCATGGCCCACAGCAAGTGAAAGTCTTCATGTTCCCCAAAGACAATGAAAATAGAAGTTTCCATCCAACACATTACTGGGGTGAAATCCCCAATGGTGACAAAGTGCACAGACCATGGCTTATGTACTCAAAAACCCAGAATGCTGCATACTGTTTTGTTGCAAACTCTTCCAGTCTAATGTTCCAGCCACATTGGGTTCTATAGGAACAAAGGACTGGAAAAATCTGGCTAAAAATCTGGCATGCCATGAGAAGGCAGCAAATCACCAGAGAGCATTCCATAAGTGGAAAGATCTTGAGATGAGACTAAGGTTAAAGGCCACCATAGATGATCAACATCAAGAGAAGATTGCATCAGAGTCTCTTTACAAGCAAAATGTTCTGAAAGGGCTCATTGCTATTATGAGAATGCTTCTACCCAAAACGTAGCAATGTGTGGCACTTCAGATCAGCTGTAGATGCCAAACATCCTTAAAATTGTGGAGCTGATGGCTGAGTTTGATGCTGTATTCCAGGAGCATTTAAGAAGAGTCACCACCCAAGAAATCTATACATACCACTACCTTGGAAAAACAATTCAAAATGAGATCATACAGTTACTGGCAACAAAAGTCAAACAGAAGATTGTGGCAGATCTGAAGTCAGCAAGATATTACTCTGTTATTCTGGACTGCACACCTGACAACAGCCATACGGAACAAATTACTTTAACGGTGCATTTTGTAACAACAACAGAACCTAGTGAAAATGTCCCTGCAATGGTGACTGTCAGAGAGCATTTTCTAGAATTTATTGACATTGATGATACTACAGTAGCTGTTATGACAAAAATGCTTCTTAAAAAAGCTGGAAGATATGGGAATTGCGATAGCTGACATGAGAGGTCACGGCTACGATAATGGTGCCTACATGAGAGGAAAGAACAGAGGAGTGCAGACACAGATCCAACAGTTGAACCCTGGAGTTTTTTTAGTCCCATGCAGTTCTCATTCATTGAACTTGGTGGTCAGTGATGCAGCATCAGTTTCTAGGGTTCATCTACACTGGAGCCTTAGGTCAACTTAAGGAAGGGTAAATTGACCTACAGACTGCTGCATCCACATTGGGCTTTTATTAAGTCGACCTAAGCACTTCCTTAAGTCAACTTAATAACACCACCTCTTAAGGTCGACTTAACGTTTAAGTCGACCTTATTAAGTTGACTTAATCCATTGTAGACGGGTAAAGCCCGTAAGTCAACCTAATTGACCTCCAGGCCCCCTCCCAGGGCTACCCGCAATGCACCACTCCTCCGTCAACCTAGCACCTGCCAGTGTGGACACAGGTAGTCGACGGTGGACTCTCTAAGTCGACTTAACAAGGTCAACTTTAAGTCAACTTAAAGTCGACCTTGTTAAGTTGACTTAACAGAGCCTCCAGTGTAGACATACCCCTAATGAGGCTGCTGAATTTTTTAATGTAATTCAAAGCATCTATGTATTTTTCTCTGCATCAGCTCATCAATGGCAAATTTTGAAGCAACATCTGGGAACATCCTCTCTGACACTTAAACCACTGAGTGCTACACAATGGGAAAGTTGAGTGGAGGCGATAAAGCCTATCAAACACCACATTGGGAAGATAGATGATGCCAGAGTTGCCATTATGGAGGATAATGCTATGACAGGAACTGTTCGTGGGAGAACAGTGGCAGAGGGAAACAGAATCACCAGAAACACATATAATTTCAAATTTCTGTGTGGCTTAGTATTGTGGCATAACATACTATTTGAAATAAATGTTGTAAGCAAGAGACTCCAAGGTGTTGACCTTGATATATCTGTAGCAATGTAACAACTGGACAAAGCAAAGTCATACCTACAGTCTTACTGGTCAGATGAGGGATTTGAAAATATTCTGAAGAGTGCACAGAAGTTGGCAGAGGAACTTTACACTGAAGCCATTTTTACACCCATTCAAGAATACAAGACTCACCAAAGAAGAAGACATTTTGATTATCCCATAAAATAATCCCATAAGAGACCCCAAACAATAATTCAAAGTTGAATTCTTTAACCAGGTGCTAGATTGTACAATACAGTCAGTTGAAGAACATTTTATGCAGCTCAAGGAACACAGCAGTATGTTTGGGATGTTGTATGATACTCCAAAACTCCTCTCTATACCTGAAGAAGATCTACACCAGCAATGCAGGGCACTAGAGACAGTGTTGACACATGATGACATGAGCAATATTGATCCGAGTGATTTGGGTGATGAACTGAAAGCCCTTTCAAAATACATTTCAGCAGGATCAACTCCAAAGGCTGTTCTGGAATATATGTGCACAAATAAGATGACCACCTTCTTTTCAAATGCTTTTGTTGCTCTGCGCATACTTCTAACAGTTCCTGTAACAGTTGCCAGTAAAGAACGCAGCTTCTCCAAGCTGAAGTTAATAAAAACACATCAATGCTCCACAATGACACAGGAGAGGCTGCTCGGCCTTGCAACCAACTCAATAGAGCATGAGCTGGCCCAGACACTGGACCTTCAGGAAGCAGTTCAAATCTTTGCAACCAAGAAGGCATGGAAAGCACCACTATGAAAATTTAAACAGATAAAAATACCAGTGTTTACTATGCAGACAAGAAAAGTTAGATTTGCTGTTCAAGCATTTGAAAGTTACTTAAAATTTCTGAACAAGGCATTTTAAGTTCTCCTTTATTGGGGTAGGTAGCAGAGCAGTACCATGAGAGGAGTAGAACAGGAAGAAGGCAGAATTGAGATCTTTCAAAGTTTTGGCCCAAGTGAGGGGGTGTCATTTGAGCTCTCCGCCTCAGGTGCCAAAATGTTGTGGGCTGGCCCTGAATCAGGTGCTCTAACTGAGGCTAGATGCCTTAATTGGAGTCAGGTGCCTTAATTGGCTCAAAGCAGCCCCACCCCAGCTACCCTGGGAACAGGGGCTTGCTGAGACTGGGGCTTATATATCTGCCTCCCACCACCCTCCTGTAGCCCCTTTTCCGGCTCCTCCAGAACCTCTTATTGAGGTTCTGGCTGCACTTTTCCCCACACCTCTTTCTCTATGCACTCCCCATCCGTGGCCCCACAAAGTCGCGGGACCTCCTCGCCAACCTCCTCCTGGCCTATGCCAAAGTGGCCATCTATAAAACCAGGGAGAGGACGTTGGCTGAGGGAGGTTCCTGTGACTGTGGGGCCTATTTCCAGTCCCTTGTTCGTGCACACATCCGAGCAGAGTTCCTTTGGGCAGCGTCCGCTGGCTCCCTTGACACCTTCCGGGAGCAGTGGGCACTGTCCGGGGTTCTCTGCTCGGTGTCCCCCTCCGAATCCCTCCTTTTGACCCTTTGACCTTCACACCTGTTTCCTGTTATTTCATTTGTTGTCCCCCGTAATTATTTGAAAGCTGGGTCCAGTGCCTCCTCCCCTTAGGCTGGGGGAGGGGCTTTAGTAGTGGGCGGGCTGGCGCCCGCCCACCTCCCCGGTTCTTCAATAGGACTACCCTCCTGTAGCCATCAGGCCTGGCTCTGTCACAACATGTATTGACACAAAGTAAACATTCCGCAGATTGATATCAGTAAATTAACAGTCTAGTATAACAACCATGTTAACAATAAATTTTAAACAGAAATGCCTGAATATAGTGACTTGATGAGGAAAAATATAGAAACATTTATAGTCAAATTAGAAAAATACCTAATGAAATATAAAAGAACTTTTTTAAAGGTCTGTTAACACATACTAGCAACAATAAAAGAAGTTGCTAGCAAGATGGAGAGAAGGAGTGTGGATCTCTAGCTGAATGACACTTTAGTTGTAGAATGATGGAGAATATTATTGTTTGTAATCTAGTAGCACTCAGATGACCTAATCAGGAGTAGAGATTCTGCATCTTTAGTGCATATTCAATGGGCCAAACAGATATAGAATAGTATCATTTAAGGCAAAAAAGTTCTACCAATAATTCCAAAACAAATGCAATAGTTGAGAATGCATTCATTGTAAAGAGCATGAATTTCCATAACATTCTGATTTCAAAACTATACTGTTCCAATGGAAAAAGGAATTCTACAGAGAACACATTGATGGATTATATTCTATATATTATTTCAAAACCAAAACCTTAAAGCGAATACAGACTGAATAAAGGTGACATTCACCCAACACAAGTCTGTAAAGACAAGGAAATGGCAAGTTGTGACACTCAGTCTTAACTATCCCTTAATGCATACGCAGCAATTTTCCACTGACAGAACCACTGCAATAAAGCACTCTATCAATTGTGGAAGCCTAGATGATTACTGTGAAAATGATAATGATGTCCCAGACAGAAGTTGTGGGACCATGAGATTATAATTTTTGAAGAGTTAAACAATTTTACATTTGGTATATCTATTTTGTGAATACCAATGTCCTATGACTTTAGAATGAAAAAAAACCAGGAGGGTAAAAATCTTTCTTAAACAAGATAATTCCATTTCAATTGAAAGAACAAATGAGGAAAAAAAATACTATACACAAAATGAATGTTTAATTATATTCTACCTAGTGCCTATCTAAATCTGCCTGCACTTTCTAATGAATATAGCATGATATTTATCTTTCCCACAGAAATGAACGAGACATAACTTCAATAATGTTTGCAAAGTGCTCTGTAAGTGCAAATGTTTGTTAAAGTCACTCTGTGGCAGAGAGCCAAGAAGGTTTTAGATTGAGGAGTGCTTAGTCCAATAGCCCCTAGGGGAAAAGCTGTTCCTCTGACTTTTTCCAATTCACAAATCAGAAACTGTTGAGGCCAAGTGGGTTTTTATTTATTCATAGACATTTTGAGAAAGAAAGTTATTTAGCAGCAAGAGTTGCCCAGATTTCTCACAAATGCTGCAAAAATATAAATCTGTAGTGATGTCTCTCTAGTGCTGGTATTGCACAATACTGCAATTTACACTTTTCAATTTCAACCTGAGTACTGCCTGCTGTATTTCTTCAACAGACTATACACTTACAAGTTAACATTTTTAAAATAATGTTTTAATTGAAGCAAAATTAATGTCTCATTGGGTAATTCCCACAGCATTCTCGTCGGCAAGTTTAAGGAAGTATGGGTTGGACGGGTGGACCGTAAGGTTGATCGAAAACTGGTTAGATCAACGGGCTCAGCGGGTAGGAATCAATGGCTCGATGTCTGGTTGGCAACCGGTAACTAGTGGAGTGCCCCAGGGGTCGGTCCTGGGGCCGGTTCTATTCAATATCTTCATTAATGATCTTGATGATGGAATAGACTGCGTGCTTAGTAAGTTTGTGGATGACACCAAGTTGGGGGGAATGGTAGATACTCTGGAGGGCAGGGACAGGATCCAGAAAGACTTGGACAAATTGGAACACTGGGCTGAAAGAAACCTCATGAGGTTCAACAAAGACAAGTGCAAAGTCCTGCACTTAGGACGGAAAAATCCCATGCACTGCTACAGGCTGGGGACCGATCGGCTAAGTAGCAGCACTTTTGAAAAGGACCTGGGAGTTATGGTGGACGGGAAGATGAATATGAGCCAACAGTGTGCCCTTGTTGCCAAAAAGGCCAATGGCATATTAGGCTGCATCAGTAGGAGTATTGCCAGCAGATCGAGGGATGTGATAATTCCCCTCTATTCGACACTGGTCAGGCCGCATCTGGAGTACTGTGTCCAGTTTTGGGCTCCCCACTACAGAAAGGATGTGGACAAATTAGAAAGAGTCCAGCGGAGGGCAACAAAAATGATTAGGGGGCTGGGGCACATGACTTATGAGGAGAGACTGAAGGAAGTAGGCTTATTTAGTCTACAGAAGAGAAGACTGAGGGGAGATTTGATAGCAACCTTCAACTACTTGAAGGGTTGCTCCAAAGAGGAGGGAGCTAGGCTGTTCTCGAGGGTAACAGAGGACAGAACAAGGAGCAATGGTTTCAAATTACAGCTAGGGAGGTCAAGGTTGGATATTAGGAAAAACTTTCTTACTAGGAGGGTGGTGAAGCATTGGAATGGGCTATCTAGGGAGGTGGTAGAATCTTCATCTTTGGAGATTTTTAAGGCTCGGTTAGACAAAACCCTGGCTGGGATAATTTAGGGGGAGTGGTCCTGCTTTTTAGCAGGGGGTTGGACTAGATGACCTCGTGAGGTCCCTTCCAACCCTATTATTCTATGATTCTATGATTCTATGAATGTTATATTTTTCTATGTGTGATATATATTACCAGAAGAATGTCTTGACACAAGTAAATAAAGGTTATTAAAGGAGTATGATGTAAATCAAGCAGATAATCTACTTCATTAGAAGTAAAATTATATTTAATCCAGTAGTCCATTCTAAGATCTGAGAAGAAAATAAAATCACATTCTAACAGTTTAAGAGATTTCCCAAATACATAAGATACAGGACTTTTTAAAAAATGTATTTTATGTTGTTAAACCAATGGACTCCTTAAAAAGCGGAAGCACTAATCTGCCAAAGTATCTGTTTGGGCAGAACTGTATATCTACATAGAGACCCACTAGTGTCATGAACCTGTAGTTTCAATACCGAAACCGTCTTGCAATTTGTGCCTTAGTAAACACATCCTTCAGTCTTTGAAGAAATAAGTAGGAATATACTTTTAGCTCAGTCCTGAAGTCTTTACTGAGGGCTGTTTCATGCCAGTGACTTTCACATTGAGTTCTTTGATTAAAAGCCAATTACATAATATATGGTCCAGGGTCCTCTTTCAAGCAAGCTCATGGGGTACGTCTATACTTGCACGTTAGGTCAACTTAACCATGCTTAAGTCGACCTACAGAACACCGCATCTACACTGGGCGCTTATTTAGTCGACTTAAGCGCTTCCTTAAGTCAACTTAATAACACCAACTCTGAAGGTCAATTTAAGGCTTAAATCAACCTTATTAAGTCAATTTAAAGCCAGTGTGGACAGGTATGTATACACTACAGGCTCTGTCAAGTTGATTTATCCCGATGAGCCATTGAGGACATAAAGAATACAACCATTGTATCCTTAATTACTCATCAGTTTACTCCCTGGGATCATATCACCTGGCTAATTCCTAAACATTAAGGAGACAATGGTTGTTCACACCCTCCCCTCTAAGACATTTGTCCAGATTGACACAAGTTAAAGTATGGATATAACATCAAATTCTTAACTTCTAATCAAAATAGAATTCCTAGACATAAACTATATAATCATTCCCAGCAAATTGCTACCTTTCTATTGATACCAAACATGACATAGTTCCTATGGATTATAGCATTTATGAGATATCCATAGAAAATATCATAAATGCTTCCCTAAATCCAGAGAGTGTCACACTGTGCCCACATGCCCTACCCTTTGGGGGGCATGCCAGGCTCCCCCTGTGTCCCACCCCCAGCAGGGAGGGCATTGGTGTAGTCCTGGGGTATCCCTAAGTTGATTTAGGGCTACCCCAGGGCTACACTGGCTTAATTCGACTTTAGAAAGTCGAATTAAGCCTTAGGTCGATTAGAAAGGTGGTTTAATAAAGTCGACTTTATTTTCCTTAAGTCGACTTAAGCAAGCTGCTTAAGTCGACTTAAGCAAAGTGTAGTGTAGACTCAGGGCACATTAAGTCGACTTAAGCCAAGCTTAAATCGACTTAATTTACCAGTGTAGACGCAGCCTTAGATACCAGTCTGCCATAAGAGTTGTTGGCTCTTCACTTTAATTGTTAAGACCTAGACCCTCAAAAGCTTTTCTTCATTAAGTAGAGACAAAGGGACCTGATATTCCAATGATTATTTTTATTACATCCATAAAACTTTTTTACAAACCACCACTTGTACTTTGCATTGGCCATAGTCAATAACTGAAAAAAACACTCTTTTGCCACTTGGAAAACTACTGCTGTCTGACAGAAAGAAGTCAATTCAAAGTGAAGTCAGATGAGAGAAGAATATGAAGTGGGGATAACTGAACAAATGGTATCCACCTTCAACTGTGTGTCATTGCAAGGAGGGATGAAATTGGGAATACTGGAAGAATAAAATTATTAAGGGTCTGGAACTCTCAGAAGTAGGAAATGAATGAGTTTATGGAGATAGCTTTCACGTAAATTTTATTCAGATTCTAAGATGGGTAGTTCCAAAGGGTTAGCCATGTTAGTCTAGGTCAGGAAGCCAGTGAAGATGGCAAAGGTAGGAGACATTACAGTACCACTTTCTGAAGAGATCCAAGCACTTAAACTGAGCTATATTTTCCCCTCAATTGAGACTGTCACTGGCTGTAAATATTCAGGCTCTTACAGATCTTTCCCATGGTACTTTCAAGCTAGGTAAATTTCTTGGGTTGAGCTGACATTTTTGTGAAGGCAATTTTCCTGCTCAGACAGAGACTTTGGCATAGGTTAAACCTATTAGCAATAATTGTCAATCAAAGTGCCAACTTCTTGCAGTTAAGCAGTTCCAAGGCCCTTAACATACTTAAGACTGGTCTTATTCTAAGAGTTATTTTAATCCATATCTTATAAAAGGATCTTTACTGTTACAGATGCAGGTGCCAGCAACTTATTTTATTATTGTGGGTTTATGGAGGGGTGCGGGCACCGCAGTTTACAGCGGTTATGTCCTACCTCAACTGAAGAACAGAAGTATACCACCACACACAGATTACTGGATACCCTTACTGGAAAATAAAAACAGTTTTGGAAATAGATTGTGGTTTTTTGCCCTTGAGACTTCTGAGCTTACTGAGAACTTCTGAGTGTGAAGTGAATATTTTTCATTGATGTACGCAGCAAGCAACATACCTCAGAACAGATTGCACAACTTAGTCTATATTTCTGCACTGGGCACAGACGTTCTTTAAATAAATCATGCTTGCAGCAGTGACAAGAAAAAATATAGAAGCACAAAATATACTGTTAATGTTTTAGTAAGTCTTTAAAGTTTGGAAGTTGTTTTGGTGTTTCCCCCTACCCATTGCTATTGATAGCTATTAACTGACCCAAAGTCAGAAACAACATGTGTATCAAGTTCTGTGATTGGATGTTCAATGCCAGATTTCCCCGTGGTCAATTAGAGACAAGTTCATTAATCCAGGAGCAAGATCCATACCAGACACAAAGGTCCACTTGTGTAGATCCAATTGCAAAACTGTTAATCTTTTCGTGGAATAAAAGGTCACTGTCTTAGAATGATCTCTGTATATTCAGGCTTGTGCAGGTCTTATTTGTCTTCAACACCCTTTTAAGTTTTCAAAAAACAAGTGAAAAGGAACATTCATTCTAGAACAATTTCAGCTCTCATTTTATTTTACCTCACTCTTCCATTCAAATGAGCCAGCAGCAGGGAAGGCAGGAAGACAAGATTCCATTCTGTGAAAATATTGTTTATTCCACATTAGAAAAAAAAATTACTACTGATCTTTTAAATTCTTTTCATGAGCTATCTGCTACAGAAGAGCCTGTTGGTTAGTGCTTCACCTCAAATGTGAGAGACCCAGGTTCATCAGTTAGGACTATGTCTTAATATGTTTGTTCTACATCCCAGGAGAGTGCTCTGGGCTGTATGTTTCTGAGAAAAGTTTCAGTTTTGACAGGTTGGGAATTAAAAAAAAAAAGTTAAAAAGTTCCCAGTCAGTTCGAGTCAGCAGTTAACATGTTGGGAAAGCTGTGATAGCACAACCTGAAGAGTACCTTTTGCATAGATTAATATAATTGTCATAGACTGGCAGGGTCTGAAATAGCACTGAAAGCAGATATACTACACAATATTCTACCATCTCCAGAGCTGCACATCCAAATTACCCAAACCACTGCCAACAGATGAACTAAAAATCTAATTTTACGGCATCAGGTGTTACTGAATATTTGGAAAGTCACAGGGGTGTGTGAAGGAGAATTTTGCAATTTTTTATACAGTGATTTATATAATAGCAAACAAATGAGAATATTGTCCATACTAACTATAGGCCAAATTATGGTCACTCCAAAATGGAGGGGATCTTGCTTCAGTGAACTAAGTAATGCGGGCAGCATTTTGGGGCAGGATGGGTTCATAATTCCGTCACCCTGCACATCAACAGAGTCGTACTGGGTGAACATTTGCAACATTTTTTTAAAGCTGTAAAGAGCACCTCTCTCTCTATGCCAGTGGTTCTCAACCACTGTGTCGGGACACAAAGGTGTGTCACGAAGAGCTGGGAGATATGTCACAAAAAATTGGCAGCTCAGCTTGGGGCTCCTGCTGCCTGCTGCTCTCTGCTGCCCTCAGCAGCCTGCTGCACAACACAATGTAGACGGAGGATAGCCCTTAAGTTGACCTAATGCGCCTCCAATATTAATCTTCTAATTAATTAATTTAGCAATTAGATTAAATTACTAATTAATTAGCCAATTAATTCAATATTAATTCATTGTGGGTTGGGCTGAAGAGAAGAAAAAGAGCTGCGGCCATCAGGCCATCGATCTCCCCAGCCACGGCTCTCCCCTTCTCCGCAGCCCGATCTCCCCAGCCGCAGCTCGCTCTAGCCTGATGGCCACAGTTCTTTTTCTTCTCTCCAGCCCGACCCATAGTGAATTAATAAAACTACAATATTTCATTTTACATTTTTATTAAAGTTTAAACAAAAAGACAACATTTATGCCTTTCTTTTGACTTAAGGTTCTTAGGCTTGCTGATGCTTCCAGTGCCAAAAAATTGTTGCCCATCAGGCACCATGCTTCACAAATGGCCACTCAACAAGTATGATATCTTGCTCAGATGCATCATCAGCTTAGAGGGAAAATTGGCCCCCTCCCAGAGTTCCTGGTCTCTCCTCCATCGACCTATCACCTGCCAGTGTGGACGCAGGCAGTCGACTGGAGTTTTCAGTGTGAATACTCAAAATTGACTTAACAAGGTTAACTTTAAGTTGACTTAATAGAGCCTCCAGTGTAGACATACCCCTTAGGTGTTATCCTTTCCCCCCTTTTGTGAGGCATCTGAAACCCTTAGAAATCTGTATGTGAAGGAAAAGACTCATCAAACACCTTAATATAAGTATATACAGTATTATCCAGTATAATACACCACTGGAGTTCACCAATGTCACTCTAGGTTGGAGTTGTTATATAAACTGTGTTAGACAGCAAGACAGAATTATTTTCAATGTAATCCTCAGGGAGTCCTTCAGGAAGGGGAAAACAATGATTCTGAAGGTTCTTTTCAGTGGCAGCTACCAGGGATCTTAAAGGTTATTCTATTTTACCCACACTGCATTTCATAGCTGATTCCAAAGCTAAAAATGAGCCTCTGAGTTATGTGTTGCAAAGTAATTTTCTTTAGAAATGGTAAAAAGAAATTTTAAATATGTTTTGACAAATAGAATAATAAAAAGTAAGTAATGCATATGATGAATAAGGAAACCCTATCTCCTAAAAGCAAACTAGTAAGTCTTGAATTGACTATTTGTTGAGTTCAGCTTCAGTAATCAGTAGCAGTATAAGTATTATGTCGGATAAATACTGTATTGCTGTTTATTAAATAATGATGCACTATCAGGTTACACTCTTATGAAAAAGTTCTGAAAAATTTAAATAGGGATGAAAAAAAAAAAGGGTTGTATAGAAATTACTGAAAACACCTACAGAATTTAAGAGAATGATCAATCTCTCTCTTTCTATAACACTTATTTTAAGCCATCGGCTAGAACCCTGTAAAGGGGATATAATTTTCTATTACATTTCAAAGGATGGTACAAAAACCTATAGAAAGACTTATTTTCTACCATATTCTACAGGATTTTTTCAACTATACACTATCAAACATTTGGGACTTTTCTTGAACTCTTCACTATGACATTCTGCAAGAATCCTCTCTTTGGCTATTCCAGAAGGAGGATACGACACACAAATGTCTGGGAGTAACCAACAAATAAAGTTGTACAGTGCAAGTAATTTCTTAGCCATTTATATACACCCGAGGGCGGGGGAGGTTAATTTTATTCACTATGGTATTCTGCAAGTATTCTATCTTTCCCCCAGTCTAATCTAGAGAGGCAGGGAGCTCAGAGGTTTAATGTTATGAATGACCTGTGGTATGTGGATGATACCAAGTTCTACATCTCATTTATATTAAACAACTCAGCAGGCTGCATTCATTACAATGAACCCATCTGTTCATATGGCATTTGTGCCATTTACCTTCACTTTGTGCAATTTACAAACCCATTGGCTAGATTTCTGCTGCTCTGCCAACTTGTCCCAAAGCCCCCTCCACAGTCCCTTGGGATGCATCTACACTTACAAATTAAGTCGACTTAAGCTTGCTTAAGTCAACTTAAGGAAAGTTAAAGTCCACTTTATAAAACCTAGTATAAAGTCAACTTTACTGGCTAATTTTCAGAGGGGTAGCCGTGTTAATCTGTGTACAGCAAAAAACGAGAGTCCTGTGGCACCTTATAGACTAAGAGATTTTCTTCGGCATAAGCTTTCGTGGGCTATAACCCATGAAAGCTTATGCCGAAGAAAATTTGTTAGTCTATAAGGTGCCACAGGACTCTCGTTGTTTTTTACTGGCTAAGTCGACTTAGCCTGTGTAGATTCAGATTAGCCTAAGTCGACTTTAAGTCGACTTAAAGGGCTCCAGGACTCCCCCACTGCCCTCCCTGCCAGGGTGGCTGGTACAGGCAGAGCCTGGTGTGTACCCCCACAAGGCAGGACAGAGCCCTGCCCACCCTGCTCCTATGCCCTGCCAGTGTCCCTGTTCTACTCAGCCCCTATTCTACCCAGGTACAATGGGGCTTGGCAAGGGGTGCCCCCCACCACCACTGTGGACCAGTCCGAGGTCCAACTAGCCCCTACAAGTCGACTTAGGCATCCAGTGTGGATGCTCTAAGTCGATTTGGCAGGGTCCCCTTTAAGTCTACTTAATTTTTGAGTGTGGACATGCTAAGTGTAGACATAGCCTTGGAGAATACCATTTAGAGCTCAGTTTTTCAGAACTCAGTGGCATCTCTTCTTCCCAGCCTTCACCTCTATAGTCAAACTAAAGGAGAACCATTACATTTTGGCCATTCTGCATCCACAAATGAACCTGGTGGATTTCATACTTTGTGTTCAAACCAGAACAAAAATAACAGTGGATACTACTATATTTGTAATCTGGTACATTTTTGGCTTGATGGAGAGCTAGGACATAAGGCCAAAGATTATTATTAGGGAGTGAGCTACAGATCATGATCAATGTTTAATGACAATTTTGAAATACAGATGTATTTGTATGCATATAGTTCACTTGCCAAATCTCAAGTTCAAGCTTTAAATCTATTTCTAGGAAAGGGATTGGTGACTACTTCACACAAGAGAATATCCTACAAGGAAAAAGATGCAAAAGTTTGTTTTTGCCCTTTTGTTTGACAGACTAAATTACAATTTGCCTGCTCCTGCTGGATAGTATCCTGGAAGAAACGTAGATAACAAAGATGGTCTTGTCTGTCATCAATGGAATTATTATGCAGCACTCTGAAATAATTTAATGGAGGAAGAGGAAAGAAACAGCCTTTGCTGAAAATGGATGGGAATATCTCTTCCCTTCCTTTTCCCCTGCCCTTGTTCTGATAGCATCTTACCTGTTCTGATGAGCTGGATAAGCCTTCTGAGTGACTCCTATAAATAGAGAGCTTGCCAAAAAACCCTGTTTCTATTATTAGCAATTAGATAGATGACAACTAATCAGCATTCCCTTTTCTAATTGCACTGCATCTGGTTTCTTCTGAGTCTTCTTTTAGGAAAGAAAAATGAAAAAGAAAAACTCTGTCAGTCTTATTTGCACATTTTTGCCAAAATTATGATTTAATAGCAATAAAATTTTCAACAGCTAGGCAATTTCCCTCTGTTTTTATCTCAAAGTCATATCAAGTGAACCTGAATCAATGATAAATGTCTACATTAAAACCATCACTGCTAATAGTATTCTATATCATTTGTCTTTTGTTCATTGTGACCAAATTACAATCACCACACGACTGTAGCTACTGGTGATTAATGATGGTTTTACTTAGTAACTGACAGTGAAGCTTCTGGGAGGAAAAGGATATATTTCAAATTTCAAGAAAAAATGCTGCTCTATTTTCACTGAAGTGTTTAATATGCCTGCTACTTTCACCAATGTCAGACAGGAGGTTTTATTGATGTTTAGATTTTGAAGGAATTATTCTGACTGTCAGAGTATGGAAATTTTGGTTTATATGTTCACAAGTACTCCAGTGACTACACCCAGGGCAGGATTTAAAAATATGCTTAGAAATTACTCAGGGGAAAATGTTGGAATTCTTCTGAAAAAAAAAATCCTTGTATGGAATAAATTATTTCCAAGAGTTTGGTAAATTAATAAATTATAAATAATCTCTTTTGAAAAGTCAGACAGAGAGTACACTGAGAGACTAGAGAAAGTCATAAAAGCTTTCACTTTGCAGATGCTAATCCTAATCAGGTCTGTAGTGACAGAAAGCTATTTTTAGCACCAGGGTGTTGTGAAACCCTTTCGGTTAATAGACTGGTGAGTCTCAATCAAGTTTATGTGAATCAGCTGTCCCTGTTACAACTGGCATTAGGTTTGAACAGCAATAGAGCCTTCATAACCCTCTCACCCACAACAAGTGAGCCTCTTCAAAACAATTTAAGATGTGCCAAGGCGGGGCGGTGCATAAAATCTTGATCTGCTGCTGCTGCTGCCTATCCTATTCTGTGAATAAATTATGTCAGTTTGCTGAACTATGTAGTACTCTGGCAGCCATGTTGGTCCCAGGATATTAGAGACACATGGTGGGTGAGATGATGCATTTTATTGAATCAACTTTGGTTCATGAGGGAGACAAGCTTTTGAACTTACACAGAACTCTCCTTTAGCTCTGTAAGCTTGGTAGCTTGTCTTTCTCATCAATACAAGTTGATTCAATAAATTATATTACCTCACCCACTTTGTCTCTCTGTTCATTTTACCAGCACTAAAGTAACTTAAAATGCAGAAAGAAGAAAACAAAATGTATTTAGGATGTGATTTTCTGAAGTGCTCAATGATGGCTTATGTCTTCTTCCATTGAAGTTCTTGGTTGAACTCCCATTGACTTCAGTGGGAGCAGAGGTAGGCTGACAGAGAGTGCTCTTAGAAATTCCATTCCTAGAGTGAAATTGTGACCCCAGTGAAGTCAATAACATTGATTTCAAGGGGGATAGGATTGTGCATCTAATGTTTTTCATTTCAGAGAGAAATCTCAGTACACAGGTAAGGGAATACTTAGAAATCTGTACAAACGGAACCTCTGAATCCCAAAGCAGATTGAAATGAGAAGACATTTCCTAGATAAGCTGCTGAAATATCCTCATTGACACAACAGCTTCCTCTGTGGTCCTTGTATTTTCTCCTCACCTACAGACAGCCCCCCAACCTTAAACAGATACTCACCAGAAACTATAGATATAACAACAGAAACATTAAAGCAGGCACATATGTCTGCAACAAACCACATTGCCAACTTTGCCCACATATCTGCACAAAAGACACCATCATAGGACCTAATCAAGCCAGATACTCCATCAAGGGCTCATTCACCTGCTCATCCACCAATGCGATTTATGCTATCATGTGCCAGAAATGCTCCCCCGCCTTATACATTGGACAAGCAGGACAGTCTCTGTGCAAATGAATAAATGGACACAAACAGTGGCGTGCTGGCGCTGGACACACACGGCACATGCCCCGAGTCACAGTACCAGTGCCCCGAGTCTTTCAGGGATCCGGGGGCTGACTGCCGCCAGCCCAATGCGTCCCCCCACCTGGATCCAGGGCCCAACCACCCCTTCCAGGGCCAGGGCCTCGGAGTCTGGTCACCGCCAGCCTGATGCGGCCCGCGCCAGAGCCCAGGATCTGGGGCCTGGCTGCCCCCAGCCCAATGTGCCCCCCCCCAGGGCCTGGCTGCTGCCAGCCCAATTCTGCCCTCTCCGGGGCCGGGGCTGGGCTGCAGGCTTGTGGCAGCAGGAGCCCGATCCAGCCCTGGCCGGGGACCCTGGGGACAGATCAAGACAGATGGATGAGGCCCTGAACCTCTTTTTGGGGCAGCAACACCACTGGACACAAATCTGATATAAGAAATCACAACATTCAAAAACCAATGTGGAACACTTCAGTCTTCCTGATTGCTCCATTAATGGTCTGTAAATTGCAGTATTCAGGCAAATGAATAAAAATCGAAGCTTCAAAGAGAAACTGCAGAATTGGAATTCATATGCAGATCTGACTCTGTGAACTCAGGGGTGAATAGGGACTTTGGGTTCTGGGTACTGGAAATTTTGCTCCCCCTCCCCACCCCCCACTAATAGCTATACGCCACTGTTCAAATCCTAATAACTGCTTTGATTTGCTGTAACAACTCTGACCTGATCCAGTGTCTTATATTTCCCTGCATTTAATTTCTTCCCATTCTGTAAGTTCCTCATCTTCAAAGCATCTGACAAAGTGGGATTTTCTCCCACAAAAGCTCATGTGATAAATAAATTTGTTAGTCTTTAAAAGTGCCACAGGATTCCTTGTTTATTGTGTAATTTCTTAGTTTCTGTCTCAGTCTTCAAATAGGTTAAACAGCCATAATTAAATTTACCTGATTCACATATACATTTTGAGAACTACATTAATGTTCACAAAGTCCCAAGTATAATTTTTTATTGAATTCTGTATTTCTGTACAGAAATTGTGTTAAAATAAATTGTGCTCATGGAAAAGGAAGGTAGCAAAATACTCCCATTTTCTGCAAGCAAGTTAGAAAAGATTATTGCTCAGTACAGTTTTACAGAATTTGTTACCTCTTTCAGCAAAGGTCATCCTGGATAATCAAGGTAAAATAAAATCAATAAAGGTGCTGGTAAATGATCATATTCAGCATGTGACAGTTTGCTTACCTCATTGTACCCACAAGTTAATCAATACTGGCTTTTACAGGGGTGCACCTGGTAGAAAGAGAAATAGCATAGGCATCATCATTCCCCAAATAATGAGCTATTTGCTCTGTTAAAATGTCATTTTACTCTAAAAAATGACATGAAGGGCTTCTGTGTTGTCCTTCAATGACTTCCAGTCAATTGGATTTGTTACTAATCATCTTTTTTAAAACCTTTCCTAACTGTAAACCCTGCAAACTCAGCATGGGATCTGAGAGTCAAACCAAGTTCTTTCTTGCTTGTGGGTTCATCAGCAGAAACTCTGACAAAATTAAATGGTATTACTAGATGTAAAGAAGCAACTGAGGTGTGTACTCATAATGCACCTGATTTGGGGCACTGTTAAATAATGCTAGAACAAAAAAATACATAGCTGGTCTTCCAGACCCCAGGATAAGTTACAGTTGCTGGAAGCTAAAACAAAAGGAATTCCCAATGCCAACTAAAACTTCTTGTGAACTGAGCAAATGTTATTTGCAAACTTAAAAACACATACTGAACTCAGTGATGTCATATACATTTTCAGATCAGAACTAAAGTTTAAGTCCTTCCTGAAATTTTTTGTAAAAGTGTCTGGAGAATACCCACTCATCTGTAACTCATTTTGCTTTTCAGTCACACCAACTATGTCAAGAAATGGCACAGATTATTGTGGAAGTGGAGGTATTTATCTACACATGTAAATTATATTTTAGAAATTAATTTTACTGTTATTTTATCAGTTTAAATTACTAATGCTAGTTAGTTAGTTTATAAAAATTTAAGTTTGCCCTACATTGTTTGTATGGAGACTTTGTGACATTCAAACCTTAATACAAATTTAGGGAGAGCAACTATTTTTGCGATTCATAGCACAGTATAAAACACATAATGGAGCAAGTGAAATTTACATCCAACTAATCATTCATAATCCCCAGTTAAATATAATAAGTAGGATAGAAGTCTGATAGCGGTCACAACCAAAAATATGTATTTTCTTTAAGACATACGTATCTGTACTCTCCATTCTGTGTTTCACCATTTTTTAATATTATATGTGGTAGGTATTCTCTTGGAGGAAACAATCTTTTTGTTGTGTTGAGTTAGTTGTCTATCCTGCTTCAGCACTTTGGGAAATCTAATTAGATGTTTCTCTGGATCTTTTGGTGCTTTCACACCTCTGCAAAAACTCTGGACCCATAAGCTCAATCCTGCTCCTGCTGAACTCAGTGAGTTTGGCCATGCAGTTCAAGGAGAATAAAACTGTGTTATCTTTAAGTTTACTGGCAAATGAGTTCATGGACCTTAAAAAACCATTCATGATAATAAAGTGTAAAGTGGTGCCTTCTATATACTCAGTTTAAAAAAAATGCACATCTTACTTTACTACTGATCACCTAGGGAAGAAGATGGTCCAAATAAGTATAGCCTAGGCACCAGCCCAATAAAGCACTTTAACATTGGCTTAACTTTAAGCATGTGATTTCAATGAGATTACAACTCAATAAAGAGTTCAATTTTAAGCATGTGATTTCAAACATTACATGCTTAAATGGTTTGCTAGACTGGGGGAGGGGATCTAGTTCTGTAATTGGGGAGATAAAAGCTAAAAATACACATGTATCATAGGCTTGTGTAAGAGGGATGACTCACAGACAATACAGCTAACCCTTGTGTATTGGGAAGAGGACAAAAAGGAATGTGGGAATATTCTTCTTTTAAATCTGGTATTTCAGTAGTAGCAGCATGCAGTAAAAAGGCAAATATAGTACCTATCTTCAAGAAAGGGAAAAAGGAGGATCCAGGGAACTACAGACCGGTCAGCCACACCTCAATCCCTGGAAAAATCATGGAGCAGGTCCTCAAAGAATCCATCCTGAAACACTTGGAGGAAATTAGAGTGATCAGGAACAGTCAGCATGGATTCACCAAGGGCAAATAGTGCCTGACCAATCTGATTGCCTTCTATGATGAAATGACTGGATTTGTGGATTCAGGAAGAGCCATTGACGTGGTATATCTCGACTTTAGCAAGGCTTTTGATACAGTTTCCCACAGCATTCTTGTCGGCAAGTTAAAGAAGTATGGGTTGGACAAGTGGACCGTAAGGTGGATAGAAAACTGGCTAGATCACTGGGCTCAGTGGGTAGGAATCAATGCCTCGATGTCTAGTTGGCAACCAGTAACGAGTGGAGTACCCCAGGGATCGGTCCGGGGGCTGGTTCTGTTCAACATCTTCATTAATGATCTCGATGATAGGATAGAATGTGTGCTTAGTAAGTTCGCGGATGACACCAAACTGGGGGGAATGGTAGACAAACTGGAGGGCAGGGACAGGATCCAGGGAGACTTAGACAAATTAGAACACTGGGCCAAAAGAAACCTCATGAGGCTCAACAAGGACAAATGCAAAGTCCTGCACTTAAGATGGAAAAATCCCATGCACTGCTACAGGCTGGGGACCGATTGGCTAAGTAGCAGCACTTTTGAAAAGGACCTGCGGGTTATGGTGGATGGGAAGCTGGATATGAGCCAACAGTGTGCCCTTGTTGCCAAAAAGACCAACGGCATATTGGGCTGCATCAGTAGGAGTGTTGCCAGTGGATCGAGGGATGTGATAATTCCCCTCTATTCAGCACTGGTGAGGCCACATTTGGAATACTGTGTCCAGCTTTGGGCTCCCCACTACAGAAAGGATGTGGACAAATTAGAAAGAGTCCAGCAGAGGGCAACGAAAATGATTAGGGGGCTGGGACACATGACTTACAAGGAGAGACTGAAGGAAGTAGGCTTATTTAGTCTGCAGAAGAGAAGACTGAGGGGAGACTTGATAGCAACCTTCAACTACTTGAAATGGTGCTCCAAAGAGGAGGGAGCTAGGCTGTTCTCGGTGGTAACAAAGGACAGAACAAGGAGCAATGGTTTCAAATTACAGCTGCAGAGGTCAAGGTTGGATATTAGGAAAAACTTTCTCACTAAGAGGGTGGTGAAGCATTGGAATGGGGTACCTAGAAAGGTGGTGGAATCTCCGTCTTTGGAGATATTTAAGGTCCGGTTAGACAAAACCCTGGCTGGGATGATTTAGGGGGAGTGGTTCTACTTTTAGCAGGGGGTTGGACAAGATGACCTCATCTTCCCTTCCAGCCCTATGGGTGTGTCTACACTTACAAATTAAGTAGACTTAATCTTGCTTAAATAGACTTAATTTAATCTGCGTCTACACTACCTTTTTACTTAAGTCGATTTAAGCAGCAGCTTAAGTCAATTTAAGGAAAATTAAAGTCGACTTTATAAAACCTCATTTAAAGTCGACTTTACTGGCTAAATTGACTTTATTAAGTCGACTTTGCCAGTGTAAAAGCAGATTAACCCTAAGTCGATTTTAAATTGACTTAAAGGGCTTCAGGTCTCCCCCAGTGCCCTCCCTGCCAGGGCGGCTGGCACAGGCAGAGCCTGGCATGCCGCCCCACAGGGCAGGACAGAGCCCTGCCTACCCTGCTCCTATGCCCTGCCAGTGTCCCTGTCCTGCTCAGCCCCCATTGTACCCAGGTATAATGGGGCAAATGCTGAGCCCCCTGGCACTTGGCAAGGGGTGCCCCCCTGCCACCATGGACCAATCCCAGGTCCACCTAGTCCCTACAAGTCGACTTAGGCGTCCAGTGTGGATGTTCTAAGTCAATTTGGCAGTTCCCCTTTAAGTCAACTTAATTTTTGAGTGTAGACATGCTAAGTCAACTTAAATTAACAAGTGTAGACATAGCCTATGATTCTATGATTCTATCTTTAGTTCTCTGTGTAATAAAAATAAATAATGAAAGAAATAGGTGTCATCCAATCTAAAAGCATTTGGTTTTTGTTTTGTTTTTTAACTGTGTGTATCTAGTACTGGCATCACTATTAACTAGTATGTTTCTCTTATCTTGATAGTTCATTATCAGCTTGTTCCCAATCTGGCCCTTTAAAAACTATATGTTTTTGATAAGTCATAACTGTTTTCTTTCAATAGCATAAAAGTTTTAATCCAAAATAAAAATATTAACCTTGAGCTTCTCTGTTATCTAATGTTTATTTTCCATTTACTTCATTAGATTCCCCTTCCAGTTCAAACTTCCTGTATTCACAGGAAGTCCATGGCACTGAATGTTTATAGTTTTTCTTTTGTAAAGATTGAAAGTCAGCTATATTTTATGGGTTGGTTCATTAGCAAAGATGAACTTACCAATTCACTCCCCTCAGTGCCCTGATCTGGAGGGAAGTACTCGTAGCACAGTGGAATGGGGCCACATTGTACACCCTGGGGAAGATTGGAGGGTTTCGAGGGTTCCAGAAATTCTGTGGGCCTGATTCTCTATTATCCTGCAACTTGGGTCATTATATACACTACTGTGCAGTCACAATAAAATGGTAACATTTTTACATCCACTTTGTACAGGGGTAAGTAACCACACAAGATGCAGGAGAATGAAGAATCAGGAGTTTACCTTGAAAACCCCTGAGTATACCTTGAAAACTTTGAATGCTAGAAAAACAAAGGAGATAAATTCCCAATTGCACATCCACAAGGAAGTTGCCCTCCAGTTTCTTTACATTGGTCCCAAGTTTCCCCCTTTTGTCCATGAGAGCATCACTCTTAAAAAAAAAAAAAAAAAAAAAAAAAAAAAAAAACTTAAATGTAGCTTACTTTCACAGCTAAGAACTTAAGAGAGCTCATACAATATCACCAAATGATGAGAAAATGATGACAATCTTCTGAAAATGTATCAATATTTACTTAGAAGAAAGTGCCTACATTCTAGATTTTTTCTATATATACAGAACTTTGCACAACATCTAAAAAAGAAAGATCGCAGGGGAATAAGAATGATAGAAAGCGACCAGACTCAGACCAAGTTCTCCCCATGACATTCTTTTTCTTTACAGAAATACTAATAGTTATAAGAATAAAACATACTGCTGTACATGCAATTAAAGTGCTAAATAAAATCTGAATTCAGACTCCAATGAGAATTGTACCTGAGGAACTGAAGGCAGAATTGGGCCTAATGATTCATTAATAGTAGGGCAGCTCACTGAGCCAAACCAACCAAATATCAACAGTCCAATTAAAATTATTACCTACACATGCACTTTCAGGTCCACATACAACATGCCTGTCTGTATCTTTAACATCTCAGTCAAAAATTAGAGTCAAAGAAATTACCATAATACGTTGGAGTTTTTCATACTTATTTAATCTTTTTCATGTGATTCTCTGGCATCTTTTTGTTCTTTGGCCTCACCAGATCTCTCTAGTTGAGCATGTTTGGGCCTGCTCAGTTTTTTTTGGATGGTTGCTGAAATATGGTGTGTTGCTCATGCAACAAATATCACTCTTTCCTCTGAGTCAAAAACCAGGTCCTCAGTGTGGTGTTAGGAATGGTGCTGCTGAAAATGAAGTCTTTCAGAAGAGACAAAATTGAGGTCCTGACAGGTTAAATGCTGCAAAAATACCTTGAACTGTCATTCAGCTAAAAACTGTTAATTCACTTTGATAATATTTGTGGGCCCTTTTCATTGCTTTTTATAAGCATTCATGTAATTGAATTTTATTCAAAAGAATCTGTACAAAAAGAAGGCATTGCAAAAACTTGTGCAAATATTTATTTGCACAAGTTTTTACACTTGAAGTGATTGCTTAGCAGTGTTGAAAGGTCTGAGTATATTTGGAAGGCATCCAATTAAAGAAAAAGAAACAGTAGCAGATTATCGATTACACAGCACAAATAGTGAATACTCAAAGCGGTAATTGTTGCAAATAGCTCAGTCATCCATAGGTTGAAATACGTCTGCAGAAACCATTTGTCAAAACCATTTTGAATGAAAAGGAAAGTCTAAAGTCTGTTCACAGATGATTTGCGAACAGAAGATGTGAGGAAACTGGGTCAAACTTTTCACTGTGAATAGCCAAGTCCTATCCTTCACTATATGAAAGCTCTGCTATTTAAGCCATCCTGGAAGTAGATGAGGAAGAAGGAAGTCACTGAGCAGACATCTACTCAGCTGCAAAGCCACCTATAGGAGAGGAAGTTTCAATCAATGATTGCCCCTATTCAAGAGCAATTTAATCCAGCTACATGAGCACAGATCAGTTTTCTTTCTACTGCCACAGAAATGAATATAGCTTCAGGAGCTAAATGTGGCAACAGTTTCTGCAAAGCCTCAAAGCTTAAGCTTTCATTTCTGTGCAGAGTCTCCACTTCCAATTGGTCTTAACATAACTAAACTGAAAACTATTAGAGCTTGTCTACATGATACATTAGTTCTCACTAGAGGAGCATAAATTCTAGTACACACTGGTATGTCACACTCTAACTGGTCCTGAGGACCCTGCTGGCATGCACGAAAAGTTCCCTAGTGAGTATGGATGTGGTTCTATTTGAACTGGACTACATTAACACACACAAAGGAAATTTAGTCCATACACACAGTGTCCAGTTAGAGCACAATACATGTGTGTACCAAAATTAGCCTCTCCTCCCCTGATGGGAACTAAGGCACCACTTAGACAAGCCCTAAGCCTTTTTGCAGACCACCCTTATCTATGGACAAGAGCAAGGGCTCTCCCTTGTCCTCACTTTGCACCCCAGCACCATAATCCTTAATTACGTTACATTGAATTGAGTTTGCCTGACTTCCCACTATGCATCTCTTAAGGCTGTCATGGTGGCTACTTTACAGGCTATGTTGGGGCACCCTCTTCAAAGCCTTTCCTCACTACATCCTTCTGTTTGTTATATTTTCCCCTTAGGACTGGCCAGTTTCCTTCCAGTTCTATCCTTCCAAATCTACTAGTGCATATTTTGCACCACCTGTTTCTGAATGGTAGCTTTAGAGTGACAAATATGAAACTGACATTATCACAAACATTCATCAGGGAAGTCTCCCAAATTCTTATTTTGCAAGCTTTCCAGCATCTATTCTCTTAGAAGTCTTCTTTTCAGTGACAAGTAAGACACAAACTGTCAGCATGAGAAGATCCATTTTGTTAGCAGTACTAAAGAATTCTAATGTGCTTTGACCTTATATATACATAAAATGATAAAATCCATCTTTTGTTTTGCTGGAATAAAATCTGCAATGGACATCATCTCAATAATGAGACAAACCAAAAACCCAAATCTATACACTTACAATCTCTGGGGATGTGTGTCTTTGGATCTGAAGTTTGTGGCTCTGGGCCACCTTTTAATCTGGAAATTATTTGACTGAGTGAAGCATAAAGTTTAAGATTACAGAATGATTTACATATTGAAAGATAAATCTGGAAATATCTCAACCATATTGCATTATAGTCACCACCCCTGCCACTTTGGGTGCAGGTTTTAATATCGGTTTTGACAGCCACAGTGAAAAACTGGGTGTGGTCTGACAACTGTAGATGAGGAATACAGCAGATAAGAAATATAGATATAAGACCCAATTGATTCAACTGATCAGAATGTGGAAATGAAGACACAACCCCAGTAAATACTAGGATTGATCAAAAAGCTTTAAAACAAAGCAAAACAAAAACAGTTCAGTTGAATAATGTTTTTGTTTGTTTTTCACTGATTCAAAATGAAATATTAAGGATTGTTCAATAAAATGAAATATTCAGATTTGGATCAAACCAATTCAAAACAATTTTTCCATTTCAGTTTTCCCAATGGAGAGTCAAATTTTCATCAATGTAGAAATTACCAGGAAAATTTTGATTTGGCAAAAACTGCACTTTCCATCAGAAAGTTATTCCAGTGTAAAATTCCAACCAGCTTTAGTCTCAGCCTTTCAAACTAATTGCCCTTGGCAGCATTTCTCAGTTTTCCTTCTGTTTTCTATGTTTTTTTAGCTTGCAGCTTCCACTTATCAGTGTTTTCAGCAGAAAACATTCCATCTTCTATTCAGTTATTATTCCCCTTTCACCTAGCTGCGCTTGCCTTTTGCCTATTATAAGTGTTCTCAGTACAAATAGCTTCCCACCTGAGCTCTAGCTTTTTCTGTTTGCTATCCACCAGGAACAATTAAAGGAGAGAGGGGAAAATATTCCATTTTAAAGTATTTCTTTTTGAATCCCTGTAGAAAATACCCACATTATCTTCCTTATAATAGGTATTTAGAAAAAGCATGTAAAGAGAGCTAAAAACTATGCAATATTCTTGATATTTAAGTGCAGGCAAGTATTTTGCATTTATTTCTGCTTCTACATGAAAGTACATTTTTTTTTAATTTTTCCGCACACTTCCTATCCTATTGAGCTAATGATATAAAATGTAGTTATTCTGCAAACAGCCAGTTCTGGAGGGATGTAGAAGATGCACAGTAGGTACGATTAATTGTTTTGTAGAGATTTTATATTTTTGTATCAGATGATTATTTGTTGTACTTTGATTTTTGCTGGACAGTAACTTTGCATTAAGGACCTTCTTTCTTATGTTTGTTGCATGCTTGTCAGATAATTGGAGCCTCTGTACTATCAAGGGTCATACAAAGAGGGGAGAGAATTGTGGAATTCAGAATTTTGCACAGATATATTTCCCATCTGCTGCCCTCAGTCAACTCTTCCATTCGCTCTCCATTGCTGCATTTCCTAGCTGACCACTACTTCATCACCTTAATATGGTACATATGATTGCTTTCCTCCCTCTGCTACCCAATTTACAGTCTATCAATTCCCATGGATTGGCCTCTGCTCTAAAATCTCTGCACCCAATCTTCCCACTCTTTCATTGACTCAGAGTCCAGCTCTCCTTTCTACATTCTCCATTTCCCTGGACTTCTTCAGCTCTTTCTTCCATCACACGGTCTGCCCAGCCAACGCTCAGCCTTGATTTACCTTCTTTCTCTGTTGCTTATTTTCCTATACGTTTCACTTTATATGTGCTTTCTCCTCATCCTCCCTGATTAACTGACTTCACTTGTCCTATCTTCCTATGCTCCTTGGGACATGACTGTCTTTTTAAGTACATGCATGTTCAGCAACTAGCACACTAGGGATCTGATTCTTAATTCAGACCTCCAGGCATTACTGTAATATAAATATTTTTTTCTTATCTAACACATTTTGGTAAAAGTCACAGATGGTCATGATGAAGAGCTCTAGCATGAGAATACAGCTCTCTTTTTTTGAAAAAAGAAATGTTGGTTATGCAGCTTTGTATAGCTGAATCCTTCCCACATCAGATGTCACAAACAAAACTCTACCATCCCTATTTACCCTGGGCCTCTTTTGAATGTCCTCTCTGTTGTTAAATCCCATAAGTTTTCCCTGTCCAAATGTTGTTCTCCTGAGAGATAATTTTGTTTGGCTCATTTTCTATGTTCTTCCAATTGCCATGACTGCCATAGGAGATAGAAATGTAGGAGCTGCGAGGTAGCTTGATCAGTCACCTAGTCCATTCCTGTGCACTGAGGAACGACTGAATATTTTCTAGATGAATGGTTTTCAATGTTTTTTCATTCGTGGTTGCCTAAAAAATTTCAAATGGAGGTGCAGATCCTTTGAAAATCTTAGATATTGTCTGCAGATACCCAGGGGTCTGTGGTCCACAGGATGAACACCACTAATCTAGATTATCCATGGCATATGCTTGTCTAACCTGTTCTTAAAACCCTCTACTGATGGAGATTCCACAACCTTCCAAAGTAATTGTTCCAGTGCTTAACTACCCTTACAGTTATGAAGTTTTTCCTAATGTCTAATCCAAATCTCTTCTTCTGCAAGTTAAGACCTTTCCTTCTTGTCCTGTCTTTAGTGGATAAGGACTTTATCACCTGCCTCTTTAAAACAGCTTTTTATGCACTTGAAAACTGTTATGTCCGCTTCATTCTCTTGTTCCCCAGATAAAAAAACAAAACACATTTTTTTACAATCTTTCCTTATAAATCATGTTTTGTAGCCTTTTAATCATTATTGTTGCTGTGCTGTAGACGTCCTCCAATTTCACATCTTTCCTAAAATGTGCAACCCAGAACTAGACAATAGTCCAGCTGAGGTCTTATCAGTGCAGAATAGACTGGAAGAATTACTTCTCATGGCTTGCTTACAGCACTTCCTCTAATATATCCCCAAATGTTTGCCTTTTTTGCAACCGTTTTACATTTTTCACTTACATTTAGCTCATTGTCCACTATAATCTCTAGATACTTTTCTGCAGTAAATCTTTCTAGGCAATCATTTCCCACTTTGTATTTGTACAATCATCTATTCCTTCTCAAATTTCTTTGAATTTGTCTTTATTAAATTTCAACATATTTATTTCAGATCATTTCTTTAGTTTGTCCAGACCATTTTGATTCTAATTCTATCCTCCAGTTGGTTGCAACCCCTCCCAGCTTGGTATCAAAATTTTTGTACATGTACTCTGTCATTTTCCAGTTTATTTATGAAGATTTTGAATATAACTGGACACAGCACAGATTGCTGTGGGCCCCAACTCAATACTCTCTTCCAGCTTGACTGTGAGTCATTAATAACTAGCTTGAGTATGCTTATCCAACCACTTATAGTATGTTCATTTCCTTATATTTCTCTAGCTTGCTCATGAAGCCTGTGAGACAGCATCAAAAGAAGCCTTACTTAGCTTAAGATGTGTCAAACCTACTGTTCCCCCCATCCACAAGTTTTGTTACCCTAATGAAGTGGGTTCTAGCCCACGAAAAACTTATGCCCTGATACATTTGTTAGTCTTTAAAGTGCCACAGGACTCCTTATATGTTTCAATCTATTTTGCTGATCAAAAGAAGAAGTAACTGGATTACAATGCACTAGTACTTTCAGGGGGAGAAAATGTTGGGTATTAAAGGGCTCTTATATTTAGCAATGAAAGGCATAAGATAGGAAACAAATTTAAATTAGAAGACAATTAAAAAAAATCATTGAAACAAATTATCAAGAGAAGTGATAGTTTCTCCATCACTTGCTGGATCACAATAAAAAACATATATATTGTGTGGGCCAAATGTTCCCCCAAAATTCTGTAAACTGACCTGAATATTGAATTTTGCACTGTCAAATGACATTTGCAGACTCAATCTGATTAGTAAATGTTTATTCAATTTGAATATGCAAATACTAACGTGAGTGTGCAGAGATTCAGGTGTGCAAGTTTTAGGCACAAGTTTAGAGGAAAGGTAAGGCCACTTTGTAAAAGTGGTCCTAATATATTGATATAAAAATAATGCAAATAAATTATATACTGTACTTTTATTTAGAAACCATGAAACTTTAGCTCTACTAAGCTAATGTTGAAACTCCCAGTGGGGTAAAAATTTCGGTCAGTCTCTATTAATTAGAATTAATAATTAGAATTAATAATACCACAATTATCTCCATATTTTAGGAACTTCACATATCTGAAGTATGATTTTAAATGTGTTCCTTTAATTGTCTTGCACTTTTAAAATGAAGTGTGTGTGTGTGTATTTATCAATAGATTTAGCTTTTTAACCATTGACAATACTCCTTTTCTATAATTATGACTTAGTTCTTCTGTCCAAGAAAAGAACATAAAGAGCTTTGTAAAGAGATATGAAAAGCAACTATTAGTTACATTTCAGCTTCCATAATACTTTGTCATCCTTTCTATTTTGTTTTTGCATATGCAACTTTTACTTAATTTAATACAGATACACTTTTGTCTTCCTATGAATTCTAGACAGATTTAGTTAATATGGTCATAGGAGGCCATTCTTGAAACTGCATGAGAAACAATGCCCCTCACACTCACTGCCCCACCCCACTCTGAGCCATTCCAAAATGCTACAAGAAAGGCTGCTTTTATTGTCTTTCTTTTTCTAAACGGACCAAGTAGTATCAGAAACCTTGTGGAAATGCCACTTCTTGTCAAATTTCCAGACAAGTTTTACAGGTGTGAGTGATTTGGATCAGAATCTCGGGGGTGTTTATTCAAACTAAATATTTCTAATCTATATATCAGTGCTTGATATTCAGTTGCCCAATTACAAACACTTTGGGTAGTCTTTTATTGGCCCCGGAGCGTCAGATCTGCCACAGTCACCCTTTCCATGGCATCAGTGAGTCCCATTTTCAAATGGGCCCTCCTGAAAAAAACATATCTTTTTAGGCCTATTCTAATGTAATAATATTTTGCTGTCATTCTATCAGTTGTTAGCAGTTCTGATTTGTCTCAAGAGACTTTTGCTCTTTTCTTTGAAGTACCAGGCAATTCCCAAATCTCTGCTGCTTCACTGAGATAGTCTCAAAGTGTCAGCTTTTACCTTCCTGAGGGACTGAATGATGAAATTACATTAATTTACAACACAGTTTCAGTGATCAGGTGGCTTGTTTGAGACTATTAACGCTACTGCTTCCCTTCAGAAAGGGTTTTTAAACTGACCCTAGGATTGGAAAACTATTATTGGTTCCCTTTTGCTTGCCTATCCCTTAGTTCAGCTGCTACTAGTGGAAGCTGGGTACACCTGAGGCGCTGCCCCAGAGAAGGGAATTGGAGGTAGGACTGGTGGATGGGCTGCTAAGTAGATCCTGATTTCCATGGGGAATACCTCCATCCCTCCCTCCCTCATCCCCCTTATACAGACCCACCTGCCCTATTGCTCATTCCAGCCATTCACATTGGGCATAGGCAATGCAGCATGAGCAGCCGCATTATAATATTCCCTTCAGCCTTTCTTCACCTCCCACTGGATGAATATATCTCAGTCCTGAGCTGTGGGGTGTGGACCATCTCCAAGTATAGTTCAGTTTCTGTAACTATGCAGTCCTTGGTTTCTCTGCTTAGATGGCCAGCAAAGACACTGAACACTGCAATTTTGGTGGACATATTTGTGATGAGGACATCTGTCCAGTGGTAACTGTATGAAACCAGAAACTTTTCATATTGGCCTCTGTACAATAATCCAATAGTAGTAACTTTCATTCACTGTAGGTAAGATTTGAACAAGCAACTTAACAGTGAGTTTTAAAAATCTATTTAATAGTCATCCACCTAGTTTAATCTAGGCAACTTTCTTAAATAAACAAATATATGATTTACTGAGTTTTAATAAATTACTGGTATAAATGGTTACTATAAATAATAACACTGATTATCCTGTGTAATCAAACCCTTCACCTGCTGTGAGATGCACCATATTTATGCAGATCAGCTGTAGGCCTTTCATCCATGAAATTATAGACTGTATAAAGTGATGGGCCATGATATATTTAGTGTACTGAAATTGCTTATTTATTAAAAAAAGCTACCAACAGGCTACTGTAAATAAATTCAGAAATCACTGTAGGGCATTTAGAAATGAATATTATATGGCATTTTAAAACGATTAACATCATGTCTTTGAACAGTAAAATTAATGGCTGATTTGCTATTTAAAGTCATCCTGTGTAGATTTCAGGATAACAGCAAATAAACATTAATTACAGTATTTGCATTTTAATTAGGAATATCATCATCTACCTATCTAGTGCTGCAGTTTTCTAAAAAAAGTAGGGAAAAAAATGAGTATTTACTCATGGAATGATTGTAACAGAAAGGCAGTAAGATATAGATACTTGCAGCTAATTCTAGTCAGTGGAAATTCCTTAAGGTCATTTGATCTATTTTGCTTTGAGACACATACAGTTTCACATATTGTTACCCTTCCCCTATTATTACTGCTATCTATTTCAAAAACTATCTTTGCACTTCTATAGAGCTCCAAACTCAGTGGGGCCTTCATCCTTGATTGGAGCCAGTAAGGTATTATTGTAATATACATTTTAAAAATCACAGTATTATTTACTATTAGACCCTTACTATAACTGTGGGGCTTGGGGGGTTGCACTATTTCATTTAGGGCATTTCTTCCACTTAAAATGGATATATTAGCTTTCAATATGAAGCAACTTTTAAGTTACAGTCATCAGGACATCACACAAGCCTTGGTCTTCAAAAGTTACAATATACATTGGTGGAGGACCACATCACCTTCAAACAGTGTCAGCGATGTCTGCAGGGAAGGGAACAATATCAGCCCCACAGCCCCTAAAGAGCAGCCAAACAACAATTTCATTAATTTCAACCAATGGATCTATGTAATTCATAAACTCTAGTCCCTCTCCTCCTCCACATACCCTTTGCACTGTTAGAAGGAAAGAGGACATGGAGCATCTGTGGCACAAAAGAAGATGTAGGTTCTCCCCTCCCCCACAAAAGCCTAATTCCACCAAGGAGGGCTGTGCTGCTTATATTGCTTCTCAGGCTTGGCATGTGTGTACAAGAGGATGGGGCTAGGACCACCCCCACTCACATAAGTCAAATCTAAGAAGGAAAGGAACCCTTCTTTCCAATTACTTGGAGCTAAGGTTAAAATTAGCAGAAAAGTCAAAGCTTCAAATGTGATGATATAATTGCTTCAATTCATATTACATATGTGACACATGGGGAGGAGAAGAGCCATAACCAATTGTTTAATGTTCCTTTCATTTTCTCACTTGGCTTTCCTCATTTTAGTAATCCTATGTTAACGGCAATTGCCACTTATTCACTCTTCTTCCCTTCATGTGCTGCTTCTCTTTTATACCTCACAAATGACTTTCTAAAACCCTTTGATTACATTTTTGCTGCAACATGACAGGCCTTTGGGCTACATACTCATTTAACTTCTATTGCTTACCTGAGATACCACAGAATCATAGTATGGATATATCAATGCAGAAACCAGAAAGAAAAGGAGTGTTGCTGTAGATGACAGTTTTAATTATATATTTATAAACATGTAAAGATTATATATAAATTCAGTGATAATCTTTGTTCCTTAAAAATAGCAACTGTCCCACAGCAACCAATGTACATAATATTCATATATACTTATTAATATAATCAAATATGAGAATCTGGTTTATGTGCTGTAGAAGGTCACAGAAGTCCTGCTCATCTGACCTACCTAAGTATCAGATTGGTAGATAAGGCTTTTTCTGTTCAATTGTATAAACAATCTTAAAAGTCTGGATGATGCATATACTGAATCGCAGAGGTACAGACAGTGCACCCTAGTGATCATGAAATACATTGAGCAGCCACTGTGCTTCTGTTGATACAGGGCTTTAATAGCGATATGTTCACTCTTCTGGCCAAACAGAGAGCAGTGTCTCTTAGGGTACGTCCACACTGGAGCCTTAGGTCGACTTAAGGACGGTTAAGTCGACCTACAGATCTCTGTGTCCACATTGGGTGCTTATTAAGTCGACTTAAGCATTTCCTTAAGTCGACTTAATAACACCACCTCTGAAACTCGACTTAACACCTAATTCGACCTTATTAAGTCGACTTAAGCCAGTGTAGATGGGGAGTGCCCTTAAGTCGACCTAATTGGCCTCCAGGCCCCGGTGCAATGTGGGACAGCTACCCACAATGCACTAGTCCTTCATTGACCTAGCACCTGCCAGTGTGGATGCTGGCAGTCGACTGGACTTTTCAGTGTGGACTCCCTAACTTGACTTAACAAGGTTAAAGTCGACCTTGTTAAATCGATTTAACAGAGCCTCCAGTGTAGATGTACCTTTAGTGAGGACCAGTCAAGTTCATTAAGTAGTTAGGTAACCAAGCTCGGGGGCAGCTGAGTTCCTGACACGCCCAATGGATTGGATTCTTCTTACATTGTTTTCAGAGGGACTACTCATGGAGTAAAGTGCTAAGCAGTGAGACTATTCAGGAAGTGAACTGTTACTTAGTGCATGTAACAGTGACAGAATCTGATCCTACATGAGGTTGCCTTCAAGGGTCAGGTATTTATGTGAGCTAAATTTTATGGATAGCAGTATTATAAATACCAGCAGGAAGATTGCCAGTTATATATCACCGAGTGAGAGACTCTCTCAATTCATCTCATCATTGCCTCTCCAACTTCCATGTCACAATTAACTAAGCCTATTTTGTGTTGTCAGGTGGGCTTTTCAAGCTCCAGGGCTCCAGAAATAATGTTGTCATTCAAAGTAGACAAACAACTGGGATTGTAGAAGTATTTATGACTTTTTCTTCAGGCAATGCACTTACTGTAAAAGAATAAAATGAACATTGAAAAAGAAGCAGACATTTTTCTGTGGATTTATAATCTGAAAATACAGTAAGGATGTCAATAAACTGCCGTTTGTTTAAATGTAGGATGAGAAAAGGGAGAATTTGTTTCAGTATTTAAATCATTGCAACTAAAGTTAGCCTAAGTAATGAGGTTTTAAAGAAAAGTTTTCATGGTTGTTTTAGTCATTTTGGCATGACAAAATAGTATAATGACTTCATGTTCAAGTTTTTATAGGTTTCCCTTAGGGTGCTAAGTAGAATATATAAAATTCATAGCCAGTTTTCCTAACTCAATTCAGATGGCATCTGATCCTAATTCATGTCCTGTATGATGCAGAGAGAAGGATAGAGGTGGAGTCTTAAAGTGAAAGTGCAGTTATTAATGTTTACAACATTTCAGATGATTCAATAATTAGTAAATATTCTGGCCCCAGGGCTCCAAGTTGTGTTCAGATTTAGCAGAGAGGGAGACTCCCAGGTGGAATGCAAGTTTCTTTACATCAGTGGAGAATTACACATTTATATCACATCCACCTGCTCCACCCACAGCACATTCCTAGCCTGTTCCCATCATGTTTCCTCTTCCCTGTCACTCCAGAGAAGGGGAAATGGCTGTGACACTAAGCACCCTCTATTCCAATCCTACACAGTTTTGTAATAATCCTTCTACAAAATATGCCTTGAAGTACCATTTGTAAACTAACCCACTGCCATCTCTCCTATGTGAATTAAGCATAGTGGAATCAAGACAAGGGAAGCCCTGTTTACATACACAGGGATGGGAAGTCCACAAGCAGCATGCAGTCATCCTGACTCTGAAAACAAAGTCATTGAACTTTGGAAGCTATAAGCAAGGACAGAAACCAACTTTGCTATCCACAAGAGGCCAGAGCTCTTTTTGCAGGCTGAGAAAGATGGGTCCTTCAACCAAGGAGCAGGGGAATGAAGTCTTTGAAACTTGATATATGTAAAAAACCCACTTAGGCAAAGATCTTTCACCTAGGAAGGCAATTATGGAAACCAATCCCTTGTGCTTTTGTAGAAGGTCATGACAGAGAAAGTGAGTTATAGCTCTGAAGAAGGAAGATTGGTGAGAGAAACCGTCTTGAAGAAAGCATATATCTTGCTAGGTTAAGCTTTAGACTCACATTTAAACTTTCATTTTCTCTGTACCCTTTCTAACTTTATTATTTTTATTTGGCATCATTAAAACTATGTCCTTTTGTTAAATTTCTTTCATGTTTACTATAAATTAATTCCATATTGTGTTTAAATGAAAGGGTGTATTTACCCCAGTTATGTTAATAAGCTGTGATGTGATTTTCTCTCTTTAAAGGAATAAACCAACCCAGGAGAGGGCTGGCTGCTACAGAACACATGGTTTTCAGAAAATTTCTGCCTTGGAGTGTGTTGGGATCACCCTGGAAGTAGTAACCAACACTGGTGGAAGCCAGAGTGGCACTATAGGCAGGTTGCTGGGGCCAGAGCTACTGAACCAGAGCAGTCTAGCACACAGACACTCAATTTTTGACCTGCATACTTGTAGGCTGGTTGTGAGGGTCACAGATTGGGAGCTATAGCAGCAAAGCATTCGAGGCACTCAGATTGCAAGGTAAATGGTGACAATTCTTTACTGGTCTAGATTGCATCCAGAACCTGCCATGACAGGGTCTGCAAGCTCTACACAAGCTGAGTTTTCCTTTACATCAGGGTAATTATCTGGGTGGAATCTCTACGCAACTTGTGGCCTTACCAAAAAGAAGTTGACCCTGTGTATACACATACAGTATATATGCAAATACAAATTCTTATACTGAAAGTGTATTATCGTGCAGAGAGGTATAAAGAGGTTATTTGCAGGAGTTTGAGAGAGTAACATTACTCATGAGTTGGGAGGTCACACAAATTATGCAGAACTCTCAAACCAATAAGAAAAAATCCTGTGTGGCTCTATCTCCACTCATGGAGCTAGATGATAATTAAAGTATTGTGTCTGTACAACCTTCACACTAACAGAGCTGGGTCTTTTAACCGAGGCAGCAAACGTGCCTGCCTTTAAATCTAGTGATTGTGGTTTCAGTCATCATCACCACTAACACACACAGATTATCACATTACAACACTACTTTTCATTTTTAAATGGCATCTGTTTGAAGGTGTTTCAAGATTTGGAACATTAGAAGTAGCTCTTAAGAAGGAGGATTAATAGGCAGGTAAGTCTGTCAAAGGTGCATAATAAATACACTTTATCTTGTAGTTCCATTACATAGTATTACAACCACACATGGAATCTAATATAATTTTCATTGTATTTGTGAAGATTGCATGATGTATAGTTATATCCAAAAGCATGCTTCTTAAAGAAACCATTTCAGTCTCTGAAACTTAGAATGCTCTGATATTTGATTGTTTGTATTTACAGGCAAATGGAGAGAATATGCTTTCTTCACATTCTAGATAATTTGATCTTAATAAAAAGCTTTAACAATTAAGCTTAAAACAACTTCATCTTCAATTTTTATTTTATTTTGATAGAGAGGGACTTAATGATTTATACTGAAAAGAAGTCATTAGTTCAATTTTAAATTTTCAAACTCGGAACAGAATTACTTGGTTAAATACTGCACTTAGGCTATGTCTACACTTACTAAAGTTAGTTCAAATTAGTTAATTCAAACTAACTAATTCGAACTAATTTTAGTTAGTTTGAATTAACTTAATTCGAACTAGAAAAATTTAGTTCCAACTAAGCAAGTGCCTTTCATGACACTTGCTTAGTTTGAATTAGCGAATTGCATTGAGTTCAATGGGCCGGTTAGTTCGAACTAAGCAATTAGTTCGAACTAACATGGCCACATTGGTTAATTCGAACTAATTAGTTCGAATTAACCCTTAGTTCAAATAGCATATTCAAATTTATTAGTTCGAATTAAGGAAGCCCTTAATTCAAACTAATGAAAGCCTAGTATAGCCATGTCTTTAGTTAGTTCGAATTAAGCTTTCTTAATTTGAACTAACTTGCCAGTATAGACATAGCCAAAAATTGTATGTCCCCATTGTGTGTATAATAATATTTTTGTAAAACAGGTGCGTAGGAAATTCTTTAAACTCTTTCATTGTACAATGAGATTCTGTAAGGCAATATGCTCCTTAATAGTGTCCTATTTCTACAGCCTGTGTAATGCAAACTTGAATTATTAATATTATGTCTAAAGATAGAAGGATTCAGGGAGTCACAGAATCACTTGTTCCAGCAGCATCTTTCATAGGTTTAATTGTTTGGATTTAGGAATGGGTGGGGCGGAGTATAATATATACATGCCAAGTACAACTTGCACTATTTATTGGGCAGGGGGCAACAACCTCATGGCTGTACAATACCCTTGCATGAAATGAAGTTGAACTTAGTCCAGAGCTTACTGGTGAAATATTTTTCCCCCCAAACAATCACCATCATAATTGGCAGTGATAGCATTTGGCTGTTGGTATTATCAGCAGAAAGGCCAAGGACTGAGCCGCAGTGGAGATTGAATTCTCTCATCTACAGAGATGGGGGCCTTTCAAGGTCAGACTTACAGGATATTGGTGGAACAGTGTAGAGAAGCTTGCTGTTTGGTAGTTGTTCTGTAAAGAAACAGATTACTTTAATCACCGGTCCCATCAATCTGATACCTTTGGAGGAGAAACTATGGCTTTAAGAAACACTGCCTTTATTGCAAATGCCCCTAGTCAAGCCTCAGGCTGAATTTACTGTACAGAAATAGTCTTTTTTTTTTTATTAAGACAAGAACAGACAAATTGTTCCAATCTCCAAAACAGAAACCTCTTCCCAACTCACTAGAACACTGCAAAATTGTACATGCTCAACACATCCTCACATACAGGTAGCCCAAAATTTAGGCTTTGAAAAGTGATGGGAAAGGCACTAAATAATGATTCTGGTAGACTAAAAAATGGGAAAGGGCATTCCAAGGTCAAGGACCACTCACTAAGAACACCTGCCATCATTCTCTTGCTTTGTAAACCCAAGGTGATTTAAACCCAACATCTGTGACGTGGCACAAAGAAAGAAAAAACAGCCAATATCCAGGGCCAGCCCAAGGGTTTTTGGCACCCTAGGCAAAGTATAACTTTGGTGCCTCCCCCACATGTTATAAGAGATAACATATTAATACATTTTTTTAAATAGAGAAAAAAATCACTTCCATTTAATTTGGCACCCCTTAAAGCCTGGTGCCCTAGGCGACCACCTGGTTCACCTATATAGTTAGGCCAGCCCTTCCAATACCCAAACCAGGTAGAGATTTTTAACAAAGCAAAACACTTTAAATTTCACCTAGAAGTCAGATATCAGTGGAGATCACAGTTCACTTGTGCAGCAAGATCTTAATAAATAGTAAACATTACCTAAATGTGTAGCTCATTCTGCACTAGCAGTAATCTCTGAACGTTTTAAAGGATGTGGCACCATACTGGACTACAATAAGGAGTTCTGTCTAGAAATAAAATAGGCTTGCATAACCTCCAAAAGAAAAAGTTCACAACCTTCTTTCCAAGCAAAGACTATTACAACTATAGACAACCACTTGTACTTGCCTACCGAGGAACAACTAGATGTCTAAAAACTCCATGGCTGCAAACCTGAGTAATAAACAAGCCATTTGACACCATTAAGTTGATGGCATCATGTCACAGCGTGCACTATTCATTGCTCATCTGGCACCTCCTCCTGGTCACTTTGGGATTAGCTCTTAAGGTAGAAACCCCCTTCCACAGCTTGCATGCCATCATTGTGTCTCTGTCTCACAAGTCTGGAGTATCTCTCTTGTCCCAGTAACTGCAGTGTCCTCTTCATGGCTCAGCCCCCCAGCTAAGTAACCTATTGTTTCCCTCTTCCAGATTTCAAAGTCTCTTCTCCCTAGCACTCCCAGGCAACCTTCCCTCTCACTGCTCCAGGGTGCCACTCCCTCAGTGGCTGGTAGGGAAACCCAGACCCGCCCTCTACTCTGGGTTTCAATTCAGGGACCTACAACCTAACAGGTCTGGACTTTTCTCTCTCAGCCCTCATGGCTCCCTACCACACCTGGTTCCCCTTCTCCCCCTAAGCTGTGACAATGCCAAAAGCTTTTTCCCAATGAGTGATTAGCACCTGCTTTCCAGCAGTCTCCCAATAGCTTATCTATTGCCAACTACCTGGCTTTATGCAGGTCCTGCCAGTTCCAACACAGCTGAATCTGCTTCCAGTTAGTTCCCCCCGCCCTGGCTCTTCCTCCAGCTGCAGCCTGTGGAGTTAATTGGCATGCCTGGCTACCTTAACCGGTTCCAGTCCTGCGTGAGGTGGTCACCCCATCATGCACCAATATAATTTTTCTCGTTTCTTTGTTGCTTCCCCACTTTATCAAACATTATTTCACTGTAATCTGGATTTAGTCTGAGAAATTATCTCCCAGGCAGATCCCATTTTGTATCAGCCACTGAAGAAGTTGCTCAGCAGCACAGGTAAAGTCAGATGAGTGGGGAATAGAGTGTCATCCATTTACTAAAGACATTGAAGTTGATATACTGACCCAGAGACAAACTGAACAGGAATGGTCCCTGAACTGAATCTTGCGGAACCCTATATCATAGTGACCATGGGACAATGGACTAAATCAGTGGTTTTCAAACTTTTTTCCTCAGGACCCAGTTGAAAAAAATCACTTATTCCCATGACCCAACAATTACATCTTTGAGCAATACATTCCAGTCTTTTGGCGGCAACAGCAGGGGGTGTCACGACCCCGTACCTGAGGGTCTGTGACCCAGTACTGGGTCCTGACCCGTGGTTTGAAAGCCACTGGACTAAATGCTCCAGACTATCCTGTGGGTTACCTGGCAGAGAATCAAGTGGTCCACATAAGAACAATGAATCTACCCTGCTATAAAGACTGCAGGGTATCAACAAAAAAGGCAGCTAACAGATGCAAGAGAATCAGCATGGTCATCTGAACTTGGTCTATTGCCAAGTGCAGATCATTAACCAATACAGCCAGATGCTCTCTGTGATAAGGTTTTAAATCAAACTGATTGGAATTCAAAAAGACATGAAGACCCAGATATCAGTGGAGTTTCCTGACTGCAATCAATAGCAGGGCCTGCCCAACCATGTAGGTAAACTAGGAGGTCACCTAGGGCGCCAGGCTTTAAGGGGTACCAAATTAGATGGAAGAGAATTTTTTCTTTATTTTATATATATAT
>ML685888.1:541056-555065 GCA_007922175.1 Pelusios castaneus | reverse complement strand
TTAATATGTTATCTCTTATAACATGTTTGGGGGGGGGGGTGCCAAAGTCATAGAGCACCAAAAACCCTTGGGTACATCTACACTGGAGGCTCTGTTAAGTTGACTTAACCAAGGTTGGCTTTAAGTCGACTTAAAGTTGACCTTGTTAAGTCGACTTGAGACTCCACAGCCCTGCATCCACACTGGCAGGTGCTAGGTTGACGGAGGAGTGGCCAGAGACTCTGTGCGGGTGCCTGGAGGCCAATTAGGTTGACTTAAGGGCTACCCCCATCTACGCTGGCTTAAGTCGACTTAATAAGGTTGACTTAAGCCTTAGGTCGACCTTAAGAGGTGGTGTTATTAAGTCGACTTGAGGAAGCGCTTAACTTGACTTAATAAGAGCCCATTGTGGACGCAGAGGTCTGTAGGTCGACTTAACCGTCCTTAAGTCGACCTAAGGCTCCAGTGTGGATGTACCCCTTGGGCTGTCCCTGATCAGCAGTATTTCCAGAAAAAGGAAAATTTGAGCCAGGGTAACAATGAGATTGTCAGCATGAAAACTGGTCTCTTTAGCAAGAGTCTAACAATTGCTTTTTAAAGAGAAGTTGTCACTCTGTCCTCCACAAAGGAAGTGTTGATAGGCAGCTTCAAAAAAGGCACTAACACTTCCCACCTGGCCTTCACCAGTCAAGAGGGGGTTTGACTCTAATTCACATGTTGCACCACACACTTCTCCAGTATCTCTAGAACCCCAGGAATGCCAGTGACTGAAAGTCCAGAACAGAAGCCAATAGTAACAGACAACTCAGTCAGAGTCAAAGTGGCCTTGTCATCAAAGTAAAATGAATATTCCTCAGCAAGAAACATTTAAATCTGCAACTGATTGAAAACAGTAATGCATTAGCCAAATTATTCACCACCCAGAAGTGATCAGAGCTTCACGGTAAAGGCACAGAAATACTTTTGCTTATTCTGCACTGCTATTCAATCATTCACCTCAGTCAGTCTGACTTGGAATGAAAATTCTGTTACCTGCTGTCTAATTATCTTCCCTGCCACTTCATAAGTTCCATTTATCTGAACATCATGGTGACTTATGAGTTTGTCTCCTAACCGCTTGCATCTCCAGCATCACTATATTGGTGGCTGAGGGCAAAAGATTATCAAATCCAACCAAGCCATTGATAGTATAGCCTAATGGGAATGCAATGTTCTTCCGTAAAGTCCTCTTTTTTGCCAATTACTTCTTTAAGTGACCTCAGAATGCATTTATGTTTACAAAGCAGCTGTAAGCAGTTATAGTATACAATGCATGCTTATATAGTGACTTAAGTACATCTTTAAATATTTACACATTCAACACACATTACAGTTGTCTCTACAATGTGATGAATCATTTAAAACATACTAATTAGTATACCACACTCACAAAAGTATGGTTTCTTAAAAACAATATTGTAGAAAATGCAACTTATAGACTAAGAAATTAAATAGCAAAAAAAAAGAGTCATTTAAGATGGATCCACTGTGTTATGAAATATGTTTTTCTTTAGTATGCACAAATTATATTAATTGAATGGATTTTGAAACAGGCCTACATACTTTTGTATTTTATTGTCAGACACAAAAGGAATTTATTCTTTCTAATGAGCTGAGTTTTATTCATTTATATAAAATTCATTTTTATTGCATAAATGGCTCTTTTTCATGTTTAGAAAATCCATTTATTTAACAAGTCTTTTCCTTTTCCCATGCATTCTGCTAACTGTATAGGATAATATCTGAAGCACTCACAGTTGCTAATAATTTGTTTTCAGTGAGTCTTTTTAAGTAAGCTATCTTACTCACTAGGGCAGGACTGTCCCTTGTGGGGTGCTCCATCTTGTGCTGCAGTGATATCTGACTAATGTTTATTTAGTGACACAATAGCAAAAAATCATAATATTAATGAATATTCATTTAGGTAAGTTCACAAAATTAGGGATATTCTTCATTCACGTTATATATTTTTATAAAACAAAAGGCAATTTCTGTAGGTTGAACACTGTCATTTAATATATGCAAATACTTGCTCTGTGAAAGTGCACAGTTTAGCCTGCTCTAATGTGCATCTGAACTAAGCTTATTCGGAATTCCACTAGGGCACAGAACTTCCTAACTTTTGCAAATATAACTTTTTTTTGGTTCTGATTTTATTTAGAAAGAACGATTTGCAACAAAGTATAGATGTGATGCAAAGTTCAGGTGTTTTGAGTGCCAGAGATTTAGTTTGACTTGGGTCCATGACTAAAAATATGTTTAATGTTAATAGAACATATACATCACAAGTGCCAAAATGAAAGTAAACAGAAAATAATCTCTTTCAGGTATGCAACTTCATTATAAATATTATTCAGATCACATCCAAATTTATTTTTTAAACAGATAAGATGAAATTCTGTATTAGTAACACTAATGAGTAACTGTTAGAATTTATAATGAACAAGAATGATTTTTCTGAATTTTGAACCCACACAGACATTATTGGTTTGACATTGTGATGTTCCCCTACTGCAATCTGGTCTGGTGTGACAGTGTGCCTCCCTGAGTGCCCACTCCTGGACTGCAACTTACCCTACTTTGCTAGGTGGGCCCCCACACCTGGGTCAGCCCACATCAGCCTCCTGTGTGTAATCCATCCTAGGCAGAAGTGCGTTCACTAGCCACTCAGGGGATGGTCCCCCAGTGAACACCCCCAGACCCCAGATGCTACACTGGGAAATTCCATCCTGCAGGGATCAGGACCTTTCCCTAATCACTGCAGGCTCATATGCTCCTGTCCTTCAATTTAACAAATTGTTAAGCAACTCACCTTTGTTATGAGTTAGGCATCCACACAGTTTTAGATAAAGTAAACACTGGTTTATTGATTAAAACATGATTTTAAGAGAGTATATAGCAAGTCAATGCACAATCAATTAATCAGTCAGTCAAGGAGTTTATCACTACCAAATATAAAATAAGATGTATTCTAAGCTAAACTTCACTGTTGCCATCTATTTTTATCTTACCCACATGGTTGGATACTGTTGGCTTTGCAGCTAGGCCTTTCCCACTATCTAGGTAAGCACAGGTCTTGAAAGTTGTTTCAAGATGGAGATCCAAGCAGCAAAAGGCCTCAAACCAGTTTCAAGTGTCTCTTTTTCTTTCTTTAAACCACTGCTTGGCCCCTCCCTTCTTGGGATGAGATGATTTTTTGCTGATCTTTCACCCTCCTCAGTCAGGGAGTTTAATTTGCATCTTCTTTCTTATGCACTTCACCATTGAGTATGTGAGGAGAGACGACTTTGTTTGTCTGCCCTCACCTGGGCTATGTGAAATACATGGGGACATGTTTCATAACTGTACACATGTCTGATGCTTCAGGAAACATGCTACCATAACAATAATACAGAGTATGTCATGAGCATTCAAAGAAGCCGTTTTATGGCATAGTTTGCATTAAACCACACAATTTCATTGCAAAGATGGACCAAAAAAGATACACAGATCCCATTATGGGGTGCAACCCATCACAGACATAAGGGCTGCGTCTACACTTGTAAATTAAGTCAACTTAAGCTTGCTTAAGTCGACTTAATTTACCCTGCGTCTACACTGCAGTTTTCTTAAGTCAACTTAAGCAGATTGCTTAAGTCGACTTAAGAAAAATAAAGTCGATTTAATGAAAATTAAGTCGACTTTATTAAACCTAAAATTACTTCGACTTAAGGCTTAATTTGACTTTTTAAAGTCGAATGAAGCCAGTGTAGACGTGGGGTAGGCCTAAGTCAACTTAGGGCTACCCCAGGACTACACCAATGCCCTCCCTGCAGGGGGGGGTACAGGGGGAGCTTGGCATGTCCCCCCCAAAGGGCAGGGCAGAGACCTCTGTGATGCTGTCCGGATTTAGGGAAGCATTTATGATATTATTTTCTATTAATATCTCATAAATGTTATAATCCATAGGAACTATATCATGTTTAGTATCAATAGAAAGATAGTAAATTGCTGGGAATAATTATATAGCTTATGTATAGGAATTGTATTTGTATTAGAAGTTAGGAATATGGTTGTTATATCTATACTTTAACTTGTGTGATCCTGGGGAAACACCCCAGACAGGCTGTCTACAACCATTGTGTCCTTAATGTTAAGGAAGCTCCCAGGTACAATTGGCCCAGGGAGAAACCTGATGAGCCATTAAGGACACAATGGCTATGTCTACACTTGTAATTTTAAGTTGACTTTAACTAAGTCGACTTAGTTAAGTCGACTTAGTGAGTCTACACTTAAAATTAAAGTCGACTTAAAGGGGAACTTACAAAGTCGACCTAGAGCGTCCACACTGGACGCTTAGGTCGACGTCTAGGGGCTGGGGGACCACGGTGGCAGGGGAGGCACCCCTTGTGTACAATGGGGCAAAGGGGGACAGGGACCCTGGCAGGGCATGTGGGCAGGGTGTGATGCTGTCTGGATTTAGGGAAGCATTTATGATATTATTTTCTATTAATATCTCATAAATGCTATAATCCATAGGAACTATGTCATGTTTGGTATCAATAGAAAGGTAGTAATTTGTTGGGAATGATTATATAGTTTATGTATAGGAATTGTATTTGTATTAGAAATTAGGAATTTGGTGTTATATCTATACTTTAACTGGTGTGATTCTGTGAAAACGCCCCAGACAGGAGGCTGTCTACAACCATTGTCTCTTTAATGGCTCATCAGGTTTCTCCCTGGGCCCATTATACTTGAGAGCCTCTACAACCATTGTGTCCTTAATGTTAAGGAACCTCCCAAGTACAATGGGCCCATGGAGAAATCTGATGAGCCATTAAGGAGACAAAGGTTGTAGACAGCCTCCTGTCTGGGGCGTTTTCACAGAATGACAAAGTTAAAGTATAGATATAACACCAAATTCCTAACTTCTATTATAAATACAATTCCTATACATAAACTATATAATCATTCCCAACAAATTACTACCTTTCTATTGATACCAAACATGACATAGTTCCTATGGATTATAGCATTTATGAGACATTAATAGAAAATAATATCATAAATGCTTCCCTAAATCCAGACAGCGACACACAGGGCTGTGCCCTGCACTTTGGGGGGAATGCCAGGCTCCCTCTGTGCCCCCCCCAGCAGGGAGGGCATTGGTGTAGTCCTGGGGTAGCCCTAAATCAATTTAGGGCTACCCCACATCTACACTGGCTTAATCTGACTTTAAAAAGTCGAATTAAGCCTTAAATCTAATTAAATCTAGGTTTAATAAAGTCGACTTAATTTTCATTAAATCGACTTTATTTTCCTTAAGTCGACTTAAGCAAGCTGCTTAAGTCTACTTAAGAAAACTATACTGTAGACGCAGGGTAAATTAAGTCGACTTAAGCAAGCTTAAGTCGACTTAATTTACAAGTGTAGACGCAGCAATGGTTGTAGACAGCCTGTCTGGGGTGTTTCCCCAGAATCACACAAGTTAAAATATAGATATAACAACCATATTCCTAACTTCTAATACAAATACAATTCGTATACATAAACTATATAATCATTCCCAGCAAATTACTACCTTTCTATTGATACCAAACATGACATAGTTCCTATGGATTATAGCATTTATGAGATATTAATAGAAAATAATATCATAAATTGTTCCCTAAATCTGGACAGCATCACACCCTGCCCACTCTGCCCCTATGCCATGCCACGGTCCCTGTTCTCCTTTGCCCCATTGTACACAAGGGGTGCCCCCCCTGCCACTGTGGACCTCCCCTAGGTCCCCCTAGCACCTGGAAGTCGACCTTGGCGTCCAGTGTGGACACTCTAGGTCGACTTTGTAAGTTCCCCTTTAAGTTGACTTTAATTTTAAGTGTAGACTCACTAAGTCGACTTAACTAAGTGGACTTTAAGTCGACTTAGTTAAGTCGGCTTAAAATTACAAGTGTAGACATAGCCAAGGAACAAAACTCCGATCTTTATGGTGTGCATTCCACTGAGCCTAACAACTACTAGTTTCTGCCTGTTGATGCTAAGGGAGCCCCAACTTGGAAGTGCATGCATTCTAAATTGCATCATGACCTTCCTGGTTTCCGAAGCACACAGGTGAGAACTCCCTGCTCAGGGCTGTGCAGAGAATCTCTGCTCTATTACCCACTCTTGCTCACTTCCTATAGGAAAGGTGAGACAAGCAATCCCTCTGGATGGCTGCTTCTACACTGGTAAATTAAGTCGACTTAAGCTTGGCTTAAGTCGACTTAATGTGCCCTGCGCCTACACTACACTTTGCTTAAGTCGACTTAAGAAGCTTGCTTAAGTCGACTTAAGGAAAATAAAGTTGACTTAATGAAAATTAAGTCAACTTTATTAAGCCACCTTTCTACTCGACCTAAGGCTTAATTCGACTTTCTAAAGTCGAATTAAGCCAGTGTAGCCCTGGGGTAGCCCTAAGTCGACTTAGGGCTATCCCAGGACTACACCAATGCCCTCCCTGGTGGGGGGGGGGGGTACAGGGGGAGCCTGGCATGCCCCCCAAAGGGCAGGACATGTGGACACGTGTGACACTGTCTGTATTTAGGGAAGCATTTATGATATTATTTTCAATGGGTATCTCATAAATGCTATAATCCATAGGAACTATGTCATCTTTGGTATCAATAGAAAGGCAGTAATTTGCTGGGAATGATTATATAGTTTATGTCTAGGAATTCTATTTGGATTAGAAATTAAGAATTTTATGTTATATCCATACTTTAACTTGTGTCATTAGACAGGAGGGTGTGAACAACCATTGTTTCCTTAATGTTTAGGAATTTTCCAGGTAGAATGGTCTCAGGGAGTATCCTGATGAGCCATTAAGGATATAGGGTATGTTTTAGAAATCACAACTCCCAAACAGCACATTATATCTTTACGTAGGCAAGGCCTTAGTCCCATGTCTTTTACCAGCATCTACTGACGTTAATGGTTATGCATTTCTGCCAAGTAACAGACCTACCTTCTTTAACTCTGAGCTTTGTCATGAGACTGTTGCCACTAAGTAAAGATCTTTTACCAGCACTTCTGTGTGTAGCACCTTTAATACACCCATTCTCTTCTGGCAGGGACTAGGATATAGAAGCTGGCAGGAACTTGAACACAAGCCTTCAGTCTATTTTTCAATTCTTGGTTTCACAAACATCCAGACTCCATGAGGTTCAACCAGATTTAGAACTGTTTCATATTTTTCCAAACTCTGTTCTCACACTTTCCTTGTATAAATGACAATGTGATATTGGACAGCAAAAAGCATCAGAGCCAACCACTGTCACTAGAAGAGACGTGGGCCTCATTCAGAATCAATATATAGGCAAGTGCTGCCAGCCAGAAGCATCAATGAGGTGAACATTAGTCATCACAAAGGATATATCAGAACAGAAAGAAATCAACAGAGCATAATGAGTGAATTTCTGTATATCTTGTTTTTTGGACATGATGGTCTCATTCAGTAATTTACTCCCATTAGTACTGTGCTTTTCACTGATAATGCATGTCATTTGTCTGTCTCCTCTCCTGAGACCTCTCTCTACACATATGATATACATACTAAAATTTCAAGACAAATCAGTTTTATGATTCCTCTACTATATACCATTAACCTCTCAGATGTCAGTGTTTACTGTGTTTGACAGACACCATGTGTAAATACAGTTCCAGAAGGGAGCCATGTTAGTCTGTATATAGCAAAAACAATGAAAGTCCCATAGCACCTTTAAGACTAACAAATTTCTTCAGGCATAAGCTTTCATGGGCTGCAACCCACTTCATCAGATGCATGAAACAGAAACTACAGTTAGGAGGTATATATACACTTTGCAAGGGTGAGAAACATTACAATGGTGAGGGCAAATGCTAACAAAATCAATTCAGTTAGGGTAGATCAGGCCAGGGCCATCTCTAGGGGGGATCAAGGTTCAGGGACAATTGGCCTGGGGGGGGGGGTTCAGGACCAATTGGCCTGGGGAGGCCACCCTACCCCACGGTGGAGGGGGGAAGGGTGGGCCAGCTCTGCCCCCCAGCAATCAAGACTACCCTCGTGGGAGGGTGGGGGATAGGTAGCGGTGGTGGGCCGGGGTTTACATGAGGGGACAGATGGGGTCAGGGGCATTGCTTCCCCCAAAAAAACATTCGGGGAATGCAGCCCCCCACAGTGTTCCTTGCCCCTCCCCCCATGTTCCCCTTCCATCCCCACCCCCTAGCAACCTCAGGCCCTAAGCTGGGCCGGGGCTGTGCCAAGCCAAACAGTCCCCGGCCGGGCCACTGGCAGGCGCTGTCCCGGCCGAGGCTCCTGCTGGGAGCTGGCTGAGGCCGCCACCGCTGCCGCTGGGAACCCAGCCACGACGGGGGACCTAAGGCCACCACCAGAGCACGGCTACTGCCAGGAGCCGGCCCTGGCTGAGGCGTCAGTGGCGGGGCTGGCCCCAACCCAGTCGCAGCCAGGAACCCTGTGTGGGGCAGCAGGCCAGGCTGGCCCAGCCCGCAAATCCGCCCTGCCCCTGGACGGCTGGTTGCTCCTCCCTGGGGGTGGGGAAGGCCGGCCCAGCAGGGGAGCAGGGCAAAGCGTGGTCTTGGGAAGGCCACGGCATGGGCCCCACACTGCCCTGCTGGGAGCAGGACAACGCGGGGCCCACTTAACCACAGGGCCTGGGGTGATCACCCCATTCGCCTCTCCCCAGGGACAGCCCTGAATGAGGCCCACTCACAACAGTTGACCAGAGGTGAACAGGAACAACTACATTTTGTAATGAGATAACCAATGCAAATCCCTATTCAGTCTGATTGTGTCAAGTTTGCAGATCAGTTCCAGCTCTGTAGTTTCACGCTGAAGTCTGTTTTGAAAGTTCTTTTGTTGAAGTATGGCAACTTTCAAGTCTGCTACAGAATGTCCAGGAACACTGAAGTGCTCTGCGACTGGTTTATGGGTGTTACCATTTTTGATATCTCATTTGTGTCCATTTATTCTTTTGCATATAGACAGGCCGGTCTGGCCAATGTACATGGCAGAGGGGCATTGCCACTGTTTCTGCTGACATGTAGGACCATTGGCTATGTTTTATTCTTCTGTTGAATTGTAATCTTCTCTATGGGTCTTTCCTCACATAGGCTATGTCTACACTTGCACTTTTAAGTCAACTTTAACTAAGTCGACTTAACTAAGTCAACTTAAAGTCGACTTAGTGTGTCTACACTTAAAATTAAAGTCGACTTAAAGGGGAACTTACAAAGTCGACCTAGAGCGTCCACACTGGATGTTCTAAGTCGACTTTGTGGGGCTAGGGGGACCTTGGGCAGGTCCACAGTGGCAGGGGGGGAGCACCCCCTGTGTACAATGGGGCAAAGGGGGACAGGGACCCAGGCAGGGCAGAGCCCTGTATTTGACACTGTGTGGATTTAGGGAAGCATTTATGATATTATTTTCTATGGATATCTCATAAATGCTATAATCCATAGGAACTATGTCATCTTTGGTATCAATAGAAAGGTAGTAATTTGCTGGGAATGATTATATAGTTTATGTCTAGGAGTTCTATTTTGATTAGAAGTTAAGAATTTGATGTTATATCCATACTTTAACTTGTGTCAATCTGGACAAATGTCTTAGAGGGGAGGGTGTGAACAACCATTGTCTCCTTAATGTTTAGGAATTTTCCAGGTAGAATGGTCCCAGGGAGTATCCTGATGAGCCATTGAGGACATAAAGAATACAACCATTCTAATCAAAATAGAATTCCTAGACATAAACTATATAATCATTCCCAGCAAATTACTACCTTTCTATTGATACCAAAGATGACATAGTTCCTATGGATTATAGCATTTATGAGATATCCATAGAAAATAATATAATAAATGCTTCCCTAAATCCAGACAGTGTCACACTGTGCCCACATGCCCTGCCCTTTGGGATGCATGCCAGGCTCCCCCTTTGCCCCCCCCCCCCGGCAGGGAGGGCATTGGTGTAGTCCTGGGGTAGCCCTAAGTCAATTTAGGGCTACCCCAGGGCTACACTGGCTTAATTCGACTTTAGAAAGTTGAATTAAGCCTTAGGTCGAGTAGAAAGGTGGCTTAATAAAGTCGACTTCATTTTCATTAAGTCGACTTTATTTTCCTTAAGTCGACTTAAGCAAAGTGTAGTGTAGATGCAGGGCACATTAAGTCGACTTAAGCCAAGCTTAAGTTGACTTAATTTTCCAGTGTAGTCGCAGCCATAGTCTCAGAGCAGAAAGTTGTTACCACCTTCAGTGTTCCTGACAGTCAATGGTAACACAAAGTTTTGACACTGGGAACGTGAGATGGTAAATGTAGATGTGACGTTCCATAGCCAGGGACCATCGAGTAGGATCAAATATTGTCTCACACTTTAGAGTGATGGCTGCTACTGATAGGTTTTCAAGGGAAATATGATATGTGGTATAATGCAGCCTGGTTGCCCCAAAAGGCAATTTTCTCATTGTTTTCTAACCCACAGCTCCTGACTGCCAGAAGACCAGGATCAGTGCGAGATATGCTTCAGTTCTTTTGCATATACAGTTGGGCAGACGTCTGTGACTAGACTGAAACCAAAAGCTTGGTGCAAGGTTGAAATAGTGGCTTGTGACCTCCGGGGATGCTGGTAGCCTTTGCAGATGAAGCAGTTTTTGTAAGTCTTTTCACCAGAGGCTCCCAAAATTTTCATCCTCACGATGCCATGTTAATGAAATATTTCCTGCTGGGACCCCGGATAGAGATGGCTACAACCGCATCTAATGATAGCACGACCCCATTTGGGGTCATGAGCCACAGTCTGGGAACTGCTGTGTTACAAAGCACACGGGCTCTGCCATAAGTTTAGTTCTGGAGGGGAGCAGGATCCCAGGCTCCCTCTACCATAATAATTTACATTTAGTGTTTCCTGGTATTTCAAAGCACTCTTCGAAATACACATTTAAAGTGATTAGAATTTTAACTGCATATAGAAATGCAGCAATCATTGAATGAACTGGAAAAGTGTCTATGGGCACACAGCAACCAGTTTAGTGTAGGAAAGTAAAACACCACTTTATCCAGTAGAACATAAACATTTTTAGATCAGCAGACTATAACTAACCACCCTGGGATGCAGCCAGAAGGGTGTCAGAAATGTTCTATGAGGGGGTTCAGTTCATGCTTAGCATAACTATCCTCAGCAGCCTAGTCATGATTCACCTACCACTAGAGCAATATTTTGGAATTTGTTTCTGGGTTCTAGTCAATGTGGGAGAGTTATGTTATGAGATATAACTAAAGGAAAGTGTCTTGAGGGAGAAATTCATTCTCCCTCCTCCCATTACCTCCTAAACCAACTAGAAAGCAGAAGATTAGCAAGAATTTAATATTTTAGCCACAAGACACTCAGGTTGTCATGTATTTGTGAAGCAAGGTATAGTGAATACTAGCCCTCTGTGACTTTGAGCATCAAGAAGAAAACAGAGCTTGCTGAATTGCCATAAATGGCCAACTGATAAGGGCGTGTACAGATTCAAGACTTGTAACCTGCAATTTCCATGGGTACGCTGGGAAACAAAATGTGAGGTATTTCCAGTAATGTCACAACAATTCTTTGACCAATCAGTTTTTTCTTCCAAAAGGTATTATTGCAAAGGAGGAAAGCATGTGAAATAGTGGCTATTGTAGATTGATACAGTAGTATGTCTGACTTGACTGGCTTTGGAAAGTTTCATTTCAATGACAAGAAAGAAATTCTTTATGTATTGTTATATTAGTCCACATTATTCCTGGTGTAACTTCAGTGAACTGAATGGAGTTGTATCAAGGCTAAGTTTAGCGTATTATTGAAAACAAATGTTCTTCAGGCAATTGTTGTTGGCCAGCTATCTGACCTATGCTGGTGAAGAAAGCACTTTACAGAATAACAAGAGATTATAGATTAGAATTTTAAAATACTCATCTATTTTGTGCCCACTTCCATATTTTGTGTCCAAATGTACCTCTCTAGCAAAAACAAGCAATACCACCACCACCAGAGTTTGCATGCACCACATGCTTCTACCGACTAAGCCATTTATCATTTTGCTGATAACAATTGAATCTCCACACACAGGAACTTGGTGACTCAGCTATTCCTTATTAAGTGACAAGATCAAATCAGCAATTAAGATATTGATAGCCAAACCCAGCGGGTTCAGTTTCAGTGGTTTACTTGGTATGAATTAATTATTTGGATTGAAGACCAACAACTTAGTATGTTTTCCAAAGAAAATCACTAAATGACTCATGGCTCCCTAAAGCTTGGGATGCATGATAAGCTCGCCAATAAAGGACATAAACTGAGGGCATGTCTACACAGATACTGACTGTGCAGAAAGCTGGTGATGTAAATGTACAGCACTCCAGTCTGACATGTACCAACTATCTACATGGATACTGCTGTTCTGCATTCTACTTTATTAAGGAACTTGTAGTGCACAGCAGCAAAGTCCACATGGACAGTTAGGCTATGTCTACACTTGCAAGTTAGGTTGACTTCAGAAGGCTTAGGTCGACCTAACTTAGTCCCCGTCCACACCAGGCTTCCATTAAGTCGACTTAAGAAATTCCTTAAGTCGACTTAATGAGAGCTTAAGTTGACATAATAAGAACCACCGGGTAGGTCAACCTAACCCTTCTTTAAGTTGACCTAAGCACAGTGTGGCCGCTTAAGTCCACTTTGTTAAGTCGACCAAAGGGCGGTTTGGTTAATTTAACAAAGTGGACTTAGTACACGTCCATGGACACCACTTTGTTAAGTCGACTTAATAAGGTCAACTTTAAATTGACTTAAAGTCGACCTTATTAAGTCAACTTAACAAAATCGACCTAACTTTTTCTAGTGTAGACATAGCCTTAGAGTGTGGCATGCTGGGGTACAGTAGATTTACACTTCCTCCTGCCACACAGTAAGTGTTCATTTAGACCTACACTGGATCTCCAGCCAAATCACCTTAAAGATCTAGCTGGAGATCAATTTGGGTGGTGCTCAATCTTCAAGGAGACTATGGGATTTGCCATGATTATGATGATCTATATACAGGGAATAAATTAAACTAGAACTGTATGGAATAGAAAATCCAGTAGATGGAACAGAAAATTCAAAACACAGTGGCAGGAAAGGGAGTTTATTCTTGTCACAAAACTGAAAATTGTAGGACTATTTTAAACAGTGTGACAGAAGATCCTCAAGACTTTGGTTAAAATTCTTAAAAATTAGTAAACCGGCAGCCTATAAAAATACACTTTTCTACTTTTCCTGTGGGGACAAAAACGGGTAAAGAGGCAATGTAACATTGCTATGTACCCCCTCCCCCAGAATGAACTGGTGGGAAAGGATGAGCAGGGGCCAAATTCATCATTTAGCCAATAGAAGCCTGCTCTTTTTAGAAAACTGATTCATTGAGTGTTTCTAGAGCTCAGAGGCTAGGCCCAAGTAGAAACGTCATATAATATTACTATGTGTCTCACCTAATTCCAGACTCTCTTCTGAATAAATTTACAGGAAGCCATTCAGGCCATGGGGATGAAGGAGAAGCATATGCAAAAGAAACAGAGGTGTAAACTTTCAGAGGAAGTAGAAAGAAGAAACTGCTCTATACAATAGAAGATCTAGAGATGTCATCTATAGTGTTAAGGTGCTGTTATGAGCACCCCATAAAGTGGCCGCCACCTCCCTTGTGATATAAAGTCATAAGATGCTGTTTACCAGATACTTCCCCCCTGGTCACGTAGAGAAACTGTTATCAGATGCTCTCCCCAGGCCACATACCAGATACTCCCCCCAGGTCATGTACAGAAACTGTTTAGGCTTGTGACCATCAACATGCTTTATTCGGACCCTGATTTGCTCTAAGCCAGCTCCCAAAGGGGTGGGTCATCCCCCTCGCCCATGTGAGGGCATCTGGAGGGCAAGTCAATCATGGCTGCTCTGCCCCCCCCCCCCCCCCCCCGGG